>OLMO02000006.1:2169794-2275306 GCA_900291935.2 Cassiopea xamachana | reverse complement strand
CCCCCCCCCCCCCCCCCCGCTGTAGCTTTCACTGTATCTGCAGACGCGTGGCCTAGGGCTGTAGAAACGGAGATAGGCGCCGCCCTATGCGTCACTGGGTGCGGGAAAGGACTTTGACTTTTGAATGGACAATCAAGCAGTGACATGTGGAAACCAGAAAGGTCGAAGGAGTGAGTGCCTATCTCGCAAACAAACCTACCAAGAAACTGCTATTGCTATTTATTCATCTGTATTTCGTAGCACTATGGTTCGTTTCCATGTTGTACATGCAAAAATAGGGATGATAATAAGGTAGTTGCCGCAAACGGATTTTTATTTAATCCAGATCCAATTCAATTACCCCCAAAAGCCTATGCGTGTGGATCGTTTAAGTCTTTGGAAGAATTTGATTGTTTGGGATCATACATGAATTAAGAGTTTTAGCTGCGTTTCAATGGAAAAATTCTGCTAGCCGACGCAAGGATTGAGAGAGTAGACAACAGAAAACCAACTTGTCGATTGCTAAAGAAGGCGCTTAGTAAGTTCATCTAACAAAAGAGATGTAAACATGACCCAGAACAGTGACAGAAAATCCAAATAAATTAATGGGTGGCCTTCACTTGCATCAAAACAGCATCTCTATCCGGGCGATGTGAATAAAATACTCCCAAATCCATCACTAACACATTTAGTCGTTTTCAGACGTATTAGAGAAACAGTCAATCCGGTAGAGGTGTAAACCTACTTACATTTAATCAGGAAAAACTATCTGAGCGTGCAATATGAAACGGGGAATGGAGTAGAAACTGTGATGCCACAACTAGATCAATAATAAAAGGTCACTAAAACAGTCAGCATGACAGCAGAAAACAACAAACCCTGAACTTTTTTCTCTTCAAAGACAGCCTCCAGCTGTAAAAATAGCATAAAAACACTTAATATAATTTAATATCAATACAAAGAGCCATTATAGACAGAAAAACAAGACTGCTTTCCTTTCAACAACAAACAAAATATTCTATTCATAAAATCAAATTCAGGAAATTGTTTGAATTAAAAACATGAGCATGAATTTGCTAAACTATTTGTGCCAAGGATCTCTTTATCTTGGGTAATTTCCCAAAAGGAGAATTTTGGGGGTGGGGTATTTATGATGGAGTGGTACCAAATGAGCATTCTTCTAGCTTTCAAAATATCATTTTGAAATCCATGAATTTAGCAAATTACGTTACTGTTTATTTTCTACTCATTACCTTTCCAGTTTTTCTAGCATACAAATAACTTTTATGAAAAAAATCCTGCTCTGCTGTACAACATAGTTGTGAGTGCACTGAACAGATATAATGACAAGTACCATGCATGGGAACTTAATAAACTACTTCTTATTCAGAGTATAACAAGCCTGCATTTCCCTTCAAAACAAATCAATCCATACTAAGATTTCACATAGAGTTGATGGATTTAGAACCAATTCAAATAACTCACGAGTTGGTGAACGATTAAAAGTAAGAAGTTAACAGCAAAGGTAAAACAGCAGCAAAATCTTAACTTTGTTTTCTGCGTACAAGGTGCACTCAATCACATTTACAATAACACGATTTCAATGCGACAAATGTTTTCCTATTTAATAAAATCAGCTGGCTTGTAATGCACCAACTATTACGAAAGCCAAGCCTCTTTGAGCATTTTTTCTCAAAAATCCTGTCAATATTATTGTAAACAAAGCTCGTCTATCACAAATATTCTCATTCAAATATCCTTGTTTTTTAACGTTGAAAAATACATCTTATCACCACGGATATCTGTGGATTCAATGTTTCTCAACTATGAAAAAGAGAACATCAAAAGGCGATACGGAAACGGGGTCTGATGTTAGCAATCCAACACAACCTACAGAGCTTGCAACTGAATACACAAGCAGTTGTTTCCTTCAAAAACACTGCGAAACTACAAGTTAAAAGAGCTGCCTAGAAATTTTACAGGAAATAAAACGAACAATATCTTTCTCAGAGGATCTAAAAGAATCTCAGACTGACAAAAAGTTAAAAACAACTCATACAACATACTTACTATCACTCAATTTAATTATCAATTTAAGCATTAAATTTAAAATCAATTTGATTTCTAGTGCTTAAAGATTTAATTGTGTGCTTAGCCTGTACACAAAACCAACAACAGATGAAAATGCAAGACGAATGGCAAACTATGAACGGCACATGCTTAACATCATAAACCAATTACCAAATTCAATATCTTAATATCATCACTGATACAAAAGGAAATCCCGTACTGGCTGAAGTATTAACCACATTTTCAATAACAACAATGCTATTCAACGATACTAAGGTAAAAAAACTGCTCTTGTAATGCATAATGTCATCAGGCTTCAATAAAATGCTACTTTCGTTGCAAATTTTTTATCTTGATGCACTGTCAACAAAACGAAGTACCAACCTCTGTTTGACCAATACTGTAAACTATTAAAAACATGAAAATTTTAAATTATATTTGTGATCACATACCTTAGAGTATTGGCATTCTGATACGGATAAGCCTGATGACGTTTTATTTACACTAAAAAAGAAAGAAGACACAAATTGTGACAAGTGGGCTATAACTTATGGACCCTAATCCATTTGGCTAGTCCTTATTAGCAGATAATAGGTGCTTGGAGCACTTTAAAAAATAGTCGATTAGCATGTCAAAGTTTTTCCAGGCTTTTCCAAGCTGATATCCGAATATTCCAGCTAAAAAGCGGACTTCAAAATTAGGAAGTTATCTACATATTTGCAACTACTGAACTGGAAACTGAGGTTGGTAGTAGACCAGAAGGCAGATAGGTCATGGCAAGGGATTGCATGGAAATTTGAAATTTGGGAAGAATGACACGGCAAGTTACGAATTACAGAAGGAGTTGGATATGATATCACACCATCTTTACTCGTATCGAGGTGTTAGAAAATTTTCACAAACGTTTCAAATTCACAAAAATTTCGTCACTAGTTACGATTACTGATTTCATCTCCAAAATCAAAATGTCTTGAAGCATCTGTACATACTTAATTCCATGACACCCTAAGAATACAGCTCATCTTGTACTTCTCTATGCTTTCTATTGAGGCATTCAAACATATTCATAAAGGAAGATAATTAAGTTTATAAACAATAAACCTAATAATCTACTCATTATGAACAAAAGGAAGAGCGTGCGTCGTGCTAAACTTTCGGTGAGGCCAATTGAAATTCCATTTAGTGACGGTATTTACAGTACTTTGCATTGTTCTTGCTACACAAATGGGTGGTATAAACTACGAAAACCAGAATCAGAGAACAGTTAATGGAGATATTCTAATTTTATCTCCAAAATCAACACTGACTAGAGGCAATGAAAATGGAAGCAGTGGTGAAAACTTTGAAATTTATTCGGGGAGGAAGTGGTAAAAGCCTCTTGAATGCTGTCTTTTATTGCAATCTGTGAACAGTTACTTAAGCAACGTTGTCATAATTCTTCAAGTTCTAAAATTCTCGGGAGAGGGGGAGAGCACCCCTCTTTTTTTTCAAAAAGACCGCCACTGATTTGAAGGGGAACAGAAAACAAGATTTCCTTCACGCAACGTTTCTCTTACGATTGGGATAGAAGGTAAGAAGATGACTCATCTACCGATTGAGATATCCTCTAGAAAATATTGAGGATGAAATGACATGATTTTTTCCTTCGAGTTGCTTGGTGAAGTCAACCATATCAAAATAGCAAAACAATCATTATGAAAATCAATCCATTTTGAATTCAGTAAACCTCTATTTTCAAAAGAACTCACTCACCCTTCAAACTTATTTATAACGTAATACGTAGGAGCAAATGGCCAGGCCTACGTAACAACGTTCAAAGTCAAGATAGCATCTCAAACCGTACTATTTTGATTGTTATGAATCACTGAACTGATAAGCACCTCAGATAAAAACCAAGCTATGCACGTAGGCATATGACGTTTCAGCTCCTTCAATTAAATAGCTATTCATCGATGGGTAACTGCGCAGGACAAAACTGAATAAGCATAACAGGGGGTGGCGGGATGAAGCTCGAGATTGCGTGGTAAAAATAATGAGCAATGGTCCAACAGGTGAAAACAATAGACAAGATTTCTTAACGTTATGGCACAAGAACAAAAATGTAAAACTACTTGGTCAATAGAAGAAGACACATACCTAATCAGAGCTTGCGCTTCTAGTTTTTCAAGAATAGTTCTGATTGCTGTCTCTGATGACCTTTGTCTCTTGTTCTGATAAGCAAAGAGACACAGTAAAACTCAAAAGTTGGCTAAATTTTAGCAAGCGTGTAGTAATGTAATGTAATCAATTATCTATACACAAAAAACAGCCCTGCAGCAACTAAAATATTACATATGCATATATACACTTTAAATAATATATTAAGAAAAAAAATTAACAGGTATAATGACAAGTAATACTAAGGGATGCCTACACTGGATGGGCAGGAGGGGCAGTTGTTCCCTCTGCCCTCTTCCATGGGGGGCAGGAGGGGCAAGAGTTGCCCTTCACAATGAAATCTTTCCATTTCTCCTATCTTGTAATGGGGCATTTTCCAGTGTTGTAGACAGTTTGGTCCAAGGAAGTTTTTTATTGACCCCCAACTTGAAATGGAATGGCTATGAGACCAATAAACTAAACATTGTCCTTTTTTAAGAGAGCTTGAAGGTCAGCAATTTTGTTGGAGGCAAAACCATGCAAGGTTTTTCAGTTGGGGGCTTTGTCCCCTGTTGCCATGTGAATGCTCTAATGGCACAGACCCAAACTTAAATTTCAAAATTGTTAGATATGATTGCGGTGCTAGGTTCCTGGGGTAAAACTAAGGGAAACTGTGTTGGAAGGTTGAGTAACCCTAGTTTGCTGATAAAGAAGACTTCCCTTGCAAGGACAAAACTTCAAGAATGTTTCGGGGTGTCAGAGGTTGCCCTGCATGAATTTGTTGTTCCCTTGAACCAAATTTGATGACAAAGAAGACTTCCCTCATGTTTTATCAGTAACACGACGCCAACTAGCACTTTTGGTGTACTGCAAATTTGCTGACAAGCTAAATGTTTGAGGTGCAGCACTCCAACAATCCAAATGGCTACGCCCCTGCTAGGCTGATGGCTGAAAAGATCATTCAGATTAAAAGATAAGTATCATACAACAAGCACAGAGTCCTGAGTCACCTTGTAGAGTGCATCCTTGATATCTTCACTGCTTACTGGCAAATTGAGCAGAGTATTACATAACAGATCAACAACATTTTTCTCCAAACTTGCATCAATCTCTGCAAGTTCTTCTGTACTTTTAACAGATTTAACTGTTTGCCTTTCTTCTTTTTCTGAAATAGTCTTCACAGTATCTAGAAAGACAGCAAAAATTGACCAATATGTTACTATCAGCTTAAATTCAACAAGCAAACAATAGTAATAAACTGGATTTCTTTAGTGTGCTGCTCTACACAAAATATGGGCCCCTGTGCAATTCAAAAATGCACTATGCAGCAAACCAAATATGTAAAAAATTAAAAAAAGCAAAAACAGAAGACCTGATATAAAATGATATGAAAAACATAATGAGAATTGAGTTATAAGAGAGAACCATTTATCTACCCCTTTAGGCTAAAAGCAGGCAGTTTCATCCCATCTGCAAATATGATCTATTTCTTCAATTCACCATTGCTGGGTGTTATGTGCAGGGTAAATTTAGGTCATGTAGGGTGCCTCACCCCCCCAGTAATTTCAGTACCTGGCCCTAGGCACTATTTAATACTAAGAATAGTACATTCTGATCTGGAACTGAACATAAATTGCAGCATTTACAGTATAAACTACGATCACTTTGTAAGTTCATGGGTGATGTTATGATCATCCTGTGCTCAGAGAACTGAATTTGGTCCCTTTTCAACAAGGACTTGGTGCCATCTAGTGGAAACCCCCAACAAGGTTAATCTTGTGTTCATGAATTTGTATCTCAAAAATTTTCTTTAAAAAAACTGATAGCAGCAAAATAATCTAGGATTAGAGCATCAAAAAATGGGGAAGATTCAAACATTCCTAAGAAACTTTTGATAAGCAAGTAGAATACTTTCTGAAATTAAAAATTATAAATGATAAATATATGTTAATAACAAAGTATGCATAAATAAAATAGCTTAATTTTGCAAGCATTGTCATCATGTTATTGTTATCTACAGTGGTTATATGCTGTTTTATGCAGGATCCAAAAAGCCTTTTGCTGCCTGTGGGTGCAGTTTTTTCTGCCAGCACATTCCTGCACAGATAAGTTTATTGACTTCCTTTATTTCAGTTATATTGAATCATATTTAAATATTTCAACTATTTCTATGTATGCTGATAGTACTTAGTGGATGAATATTGAAGAAATGAACATGAAATGTACTGAAACTTGAGAAAATAAGCACTGCTAGTGTGAGTTGCTTGCAAGGTTTAAAGCTGCCTTCAGGCAGTGCCTGTGGTGCCCAGGTCTTTTTCAAACCCTGTTTTTACGACCTGATACTGGAATGATCAGTAAGAAATTCTTGCCATATATCTCCCATTTCCCAGGAAGTGAAATTTTTCATGCCTACCCTAGTATGTGCCATGTGTCCTTAATTCAACATTAAAATTCCATAAATGCTGCAAATGATTAGTTTATATCTTTTCATGTTGCAAAATTACATAGTTGAAAAGTGTCTCTACATCAAGATTTCACCAAATTACAGCATGTCAGAATACATGGATTTGATGCCATACAAACATGAATTATAAATTGTCCAAAAGATTACACTGCAGACCAAAGCTATACTTCAAAATTTACTACCCTTTCTACATAAAATAAAAAAACAAGCAACCAAGATCTTTGAATTTCGACAAAAATTCCAACAAGATGTTAATCATTTTCTATCATGCATTTTTGTTAGGTGAATACAACAAAATATTTCAAATATTTCAAATATTTCAGTAAATATTTCAAACAATATTTTCTAAACATGATTTTCTTACATCAGCCTCTACAAGCACTAAAATATGAAACAGTAATAAGAGCATAAATCTTGCTACTGTTTGATACTTTCTTATTGTTTATTTGCATTATTATGAAATATTTAGAGCTTTCATCAAGACACAACAGTCCTTGAATTCTCTAGACATACAATACTGTAATTTCAGTACAGTTCATGATCGCAGCACATGACTAAGCAAGCCAAAAAGAAAAAGAAGCAAGTCTCAAGAGTATGACAGCTGTCAATCTTCTGTTTGTCACAATTGCTGTCGTAGTCTGCAGTCCTGTTTGTGCAAAAAAAAGTCTGGCATGCGCATGTTATATCCAGAGTTGAAGCAAAACTGGGTGTTTGTTCAAAGTTTCAGTAAGCTCGTGAACGGTGTGATCGTTTCATAAATGTGCAAAGGCAGGCTCTACAAGAAATATATCAACGAGTGGCATGTCACCTCAAGTGTATTCACGAAAGTGGCAAAGGATCTATAACTACCTTCGTTATTCCTGCCAGATGATGGTGATGATGTGGTAATGCCCTCTGAACTCAATACATTTGCAACATCTCCATCCAGCAAACCTTGTCTTTCCTTTCGTCTTTTCAGCAGACGTTCTTTCAAACTTTCCTGCTTTCGCTTGTGCGCTTGAAGCTGGCTCCACGTATCAGAAGACATTTTTCGCTACCAACATAAAAATCTAAAACGATTTAGAACTCCGATCTACAACATTTTTAGTAATACACTCATAAAGCCAAGCATGTCATGAGCCATGCTCTGTATTGTTCGCCATTTGCAAATGAAACTAGGCCATTGCTCATGTACTTCATGTAAAGTGTGTTTACTACACAGTAACGAGAATCCGTTTGTATCATAAATAAACAGGGCATAGATTGAACTTCACAAGTAGAAAAAATGACCTCATTTTTAGTGATTTCGACGTAACGAAATTACCTATGTTTGTAGCAGATACAATGCATTTTATTAATAGATGTGGGCAAGAGCGGATCCAGAGCTGGACTTTGGGGGGCTTAATTATCTTTTTCATGTGAAAAGTCTCTAAACATTGCCGTTTAGGGGCCATGCCCCCCAGGCCCCCTGGATCCGTTCCTGCATGTGGACGTCCTTTATGGATTGCCCCATAGCCCATCATTTCTCATTTTATTTTCACTACACTCTCTCTGAAAATCACACAATTCTATGCAGAGGAAAACCACCGCGAGAAATACATGGCCACGCTCGCTAGAAATGGTGTTCTGCTCACTGAAAGTTCTGCTTACGTCACATCTTTCGGAGTTTGTGTATCACAATTCTTGCCACTTTCTGGTGAAAAATTTCTGCTTTCTCTATGAAGTTCATGCTCGCTAGTGAAGAAATACAACTAAATGAAATATTAAATACTGGAAAAATACAAAAGATTTGAGCAAAATGCTTTATGCGATGCTCAGTATTGGCGTTAAAGTAAAGTTAAAAGAAGCCAAAGAGAATTCACACAGTGAAAATGGAAATTGGGACATATAAAGGAAAATTTAGTGAAAGTGGCAAGGATTAAACTTGAGGAAGTATGGTGGGTGAGTCACCCCCAAACCTTGACAATTTACCATTTTCGCAGAGAAAAACGGCAGTACAATGTAGTTTTGTAGGGCAGTTTAAAATTTACGCAGGACAAAGCCTCTTGACACCCCAACAATATACTGAAGTTACATTCCTGGAAGGTGGAAAATCGAGACATATACTAGATAGATAGATAGAGGTTCCACACAGGTAAACAATGTCTGCTAGGGCCCTGACCAAGGACGAAAGCAATGGTAAATATAGTAATATAGAAAGAGAAAGTTTCTTAATGACATACGATACAACAAAAATGCATTGTATTGGTTGTAATCTTCAACGCTTGTGACAAGAGGAAAATCAAGAGGAAAATAAGGCAACACGTTGAAAATTTGGATTTGGCTACCAAGAATAGTTGGCATCAAGCTAGCATATGAAGCTAGACAACTCAGTGGGGCTTCATGACTAAAAGAGAAACCATTTACTATACACGAGTTTGTCTTCATTTTGTGTACCTTGTTCTATTCAGAGTAAACCACGCTTTATTTGCACGTGGCTGGAATTGACTTATCTTTGATAACAAACAAATAGCGTTTGAAAGCTATCAGACTAAAGTCAAGAAACACCTAGGAAACAAGATTAAGTTAAAGGAAAGCATTATCATGCACTAAAAGCTCTCCTTCTGTAGTTTTTATTCCTTCCAATCAACGAATATTTTCATTATCATATTGCAAGATTGAAATGTAAGTTTGATTAACAGGACAATCCCCCAGCACCTGCAAATGGAATATTTCATTATTTTCACTCATAAAAACCGATTTCTTGAAAATCCATGGATTAAATTTGAAAAAGTGCCATCTCCAGATCGATGTGAAAATATGCACCTCCTCCGGTTAAATCAATCCTTACGAGAAGATTAGTTTTGCAAAGAACAGCAAGAATTATTGCCTGTTCATTCTTTGTTTCCCTGTGATTTAGGGAGTGCCTGTTTGTAATGGCTGGCTTTTGAGTTTGCAAAATCGTTAGTTTTGCTCCTGTCTGCTAACTCGCTTGCTTGCATACTTTATTATTTGCAATAGTGCTCGCAAGCACATGCTGGATAATTCAATCAGTTTCGCTCATAAAAGATGCCTGGCTTATCACTATATCGTAGAATCAAAGTAATTGCAGCTAGGAACTCTTTTTAGCAGGTGTCTTGGGCATCGTATGACCTATTGTGCATCTTTACCGTAGAAAATTCTAATTTCTTCAGGGGGGCGTGTATGAATCATTCGTAGAGATGTAGATTATCCGGATTACAGCCTTGTGAAAGTGCAGCCTCGCCACTAACAAGGGTGATTTCTAGGGGACTCAGGGGGCGGAGCTCCTTTGTTAAAATTATTGGTCATTTTGGGGATTTCAGCCCCCCCCCAACATTCCTGTATTGGCTTTGTTTTTCAAAATGTATTGACCTTGCATCCAAAATAGTTTGCATAGTAATGATGAATTTTGCACTGCTATATGGTTATTGAAGCATCTCTTATTGTTGATTATAATATATCATTATCAAACCAAATCTTCATATCTGTATCCTTAAAAGTATGGGTGTGGTTGCACCTAGAGCCCTCCTTGTTAAAACTTTTAGAAATCGCCACTAGCCAAAACGTATTACACTTCGTAGCACGTAGCTAAGTTAAATACACGCTTTTTTATACGAAAATCATTATTTTGCCTGAGCCTCAATTTTATTAACTTTTCCTTAAATTGAGCCTGAGATTTTCTTAAATTTTTCTTAACTTTTTCTGAAATAAACTGGCTAGAATGGTATACACGTCGTATATAATATTGTATACTTCAATTTGAATTCCATCTTTATCATTTTGAATGCAATAATGACAAAATACCAATTTTTGGCCAATAAAAACAGCTAATGTTGGAAATTGAGCTTCGTGATTTTCTTACGATTTTCTTAATATTTTGACGACTTGAGCCTCATTTTCTTATAACCTTTTTTCTTATAAAAACAATGTGTACTTGATGTAGTCATTGCAGAAGTGCCTAGGACAAAACTAGGAAGTTTTAGCATACAAAGTATCAATTTTCACTCATACTTCGTAAGTATTTCCTAGTTTGGCATCCATGTTTTACAAAAACTTGTTGAATTTCTGTAAAATGTTTCACAAGAACTTTTTACGACGCTCAAAGTAGTTGCTGAAGCAAATGTCAAACAGGGTAGAATGGCAACTGGAGTAAATTATCAACTTTGAACCAGCAACAGTGTTATAACGACTTTTGCAAAGTAGATCATGTACTGGACTTGCTGCACTTTTGTCTGGAACTTCTACGTCTAGATCTGCTGTCGTCTCAATCTGTTGAACTTGAACCATTCACTGTTAAAATCATGCTTAGGTCAAAAAAGTTATTCAGGGGAACCGAATCATGGAACAATTTTTAATTTATGAACAATAAAGCTATTACTTTCTACTCTTTGGCTTGCTATTGTGTGATACACAATAATCCTGAAATAATGTTTGCTACTTGCTTGTATGAACTTCAGTAGGACAGCCACGACAAAAAAAATTTTGATTGTAACTGATGATCTTATAGCCTGGATTATAGAAAATGGATAACACAATTAAGAACGTTCCCAGACTGGCTAGGGAATAAGAAATAAATTTGTCTTTTATAGCTAAAGTGGGAAAATTAGTTCTTGTTCGTTAGTTGATAATGAAACATGTTGTCTAGCAAAGTTCTTAACTGACGAAATCATGGTTATGTAACTCTGGTAATGTCGTATTAAAGGAAGATAATCAATTACAATCCAAATATTTTCAGCTGTGGCTCTTCTTTTTTGAAGTTTATAATTAAATTAGGTTTTCCGAGAAAAGTTTCTTGTTGGCAAAGATACGAATCTTATTCATTGTGAATTTGGCCGAATCTGCTCGTTCACAAGACTTTTCTTTTCAAAATTCTTTTGGGTTTTTGGAGCCTGTTTTTATAAGAACCTTGAGGCTGAAATTTCATTGCTTGAGCCCCCTAGATAAGAACGCCAAAGAGACTGAAATTGGGATGGTTCTTATTTAATGGATTTCATGCTGTTGATTTAAAGGTTCATGAGAAGAAATTTTCATAAGCTGTCCGCTCTTTTCAAGTTGCGCAACATATGACAAGATTATTTTAAAAGAATTCTGACTTTAAAGTGTTCTTATGAATCATCAAGAATTCTTGCGCTGAAAACAATGTAAATGTATGCAAAGCATGTTCTGAATGTAAGAATTATGAACCGTACAGGCTGGAATTGAGAATAACAATCCACTAATTAAGAACCTATTCAGGCTGCTCAGAAAATCCTCGGTTCTTTTTTGCGGCCTTCTACTGTATACGAGACTTTCTACTTTTACATTTTTGTAGGAAGTGTACTTTGCCACCGTAATAGGGGTGATCCCAGCTTACCGTTACTTCACAACACCTCTTTCTTCTTCATGAGCCCCTAGAAGGCAACAACTGAAAATGATTGACAGCAGAAAGGGAAAATTTGGTGATGTGCCAACGGAATTTTGGTAAGGGAGATATAAGTCTCCCAACACCCAGTGAAGATAAGAGTTTGCTATCTCAAGCACTGGCATTTACTGAAAGCAAAAAATGTTTCTAAATTCATCAGAAGTAACAGGGCATCTTCTCATATTCTAGGAGATAAAATCACTAATAATGACTGACAAAGAGTTATTTAATCTATATTTTTATAAGTTCCACATGAGGGAGATATGAACGTAGATTATTTAGAGCGGCTCTTTAGACCGAAATGAAAAGTATGTCTCAGTTGTGTATCCAAACCAGTTCTTTATATACCTGAAGAGGGAGGTGACATATAGCTTGACCTCTTTAGAGACGGGTGAAACACAGCAATTTATCTGCAATACACTTTTTGTTCATAGGAATGAAGCTTACTAGAATATTGAAGCTCATGAGTGCTGAAATTTAAGATTGATCTAAGAATAATTGTGCTTTTAGATTAACTTTTGCATTATCGATACAGCATTGATTGTTCTGCTCTATTATTGCCTGGTTCTATGATATAAAACATGCACCTTTGGCAGTATAAAATTTTGAATTTTGAATATATTGTCTTCTGCAAATATTTGCGAATTAGGAAGATGTAAAAGGAATGAACATGATGCTTCTAGACTGTTACTGTACTTTAACTTATACAAAACGTCTCTCTAGCTTTCTTTGTCTTTTGACTTTGCATGTGAGCAACAACATATAGTAAATTTCTAAATGCTAGAGGAGATCTTGCAGTTATATTTTCCGTTATGCTATCGTCCTGTACTCTTATTTCTCTATCATTCTGCCTGTTCTCCTTCATTTTTGCTCTATCATTTACATAGCTTATTAGTATATAAAGGACCAATCAGTTTATATTGAGGCTCAAAATCGCTGAAACTTAACAATACTTTAAGAACAATGCAAGGCTCAAGCTTCATCAAGACATTAGAATTTTTTGATACTGCTTGCAGATGTTCTTTTGCATTATCGATACAAAGCATATGCTCTTGCTTAGTTTTATGATGTAGTAAAACATCAACAAAGATTGGAATATATTCCTTAAACTTTTAGGTGAATCTATACATACCTTTGGCCCACTTTTGCTAATTAAGAGTAATTCTAGGCTCAAATTCAGAAAAATGGTAGACTATTGGGCCAGAGAAAATATTCAGGCTTTCTTGTAGAAGAAGTGTAGCCTATGGATAATGGAACTCTATTGGAAAATAGTTGCTGTTTCGCTTTGGTTGTTGTTGATTTAAATCCTTTTGTATCATTTTCTCCAATCACCCAGCTGCAAACGACTTGTTTTGCATAACAAAATGAGCAAGTAAATAAGAGAGTCCTGCAAAGCTCATGCAGTGCTTCCACTTCGGTATAGTTTACCATATCAGCCTTATTGCTATCAATTCCTTGGGCTAAAGAGTCACTTCCAAACCACAATTTAACTAAAGAACTTTGTTGTGCCAAGAATTGACGAGCGTGTGGATTGCTCGTGATTCCAAATGCAGCCATTATGTACAGAGATAGCAAGAAATCACTAGCGTGAATAGCTGTTAATTGGGTCAAAATAACAAGCAATTAAAAGAAGTATATTTTACAGCTCATTTTCATATTTCCATCGCTTGCAGCAATGTAGTCAAGAGTCATGGGTGGCGCAACTGGGGAGTTATATCTCTTTGAATTTTTGAAAAATAGGATTTTGTGATGAGTATTAGCATTGCATGTTTCCTTGCTAAGAATATCTATTTTCACATAGCCTCTATACTTGTAAAATTTTCAATTCTTAAATTATTAAGGAAAAACGAAAGTTGTAATTTAGCTTGAAAATCAAGGGGGTTCAAAGCTGTGTCGACATGTTAGTTCACTGTCTAACATACCTAATTTTAAGGAAATTTTATCACTGCACATTTCGCAAGAAATGAAGCATTCTAAAGGGGTAAAACCAATACGGGGCCTGGTATATATGTGCCAGCAAGTGTTATGGATTATTTTGAGATATTTTTCCAGTAGCTTAAAAAATAATGTTAAAATTACTAAAAACAGGGATACCGTAAAAGAAAAGTCAAGTAAACTGAGCAGTCGCATTTCACAGGACATTCCGTGATCTGGTATCATTGTTTTCAAGAAATTTAGGTCTACAAGGTATTCTAAGATTTTTGAATATTTTTTGTCATGGTTATGGGGCATTTTCCAAAGGAGATGTTGGACAAGCAGCTAAACTTTGCAATATGTACGTACAAAAAAAGTCAGGACTCTTTTCCAAGTATGACCAAAATGGCTAAGCACCGTTCTTATCACTGCACATTTCATAATTTATCACTGCACATTTTGAGTTTATCACTGCACAAATTGGTTATCACTGCACTCTAAAATTAGGTATGCTGTCTAAGCAGAATAATAACAGAAAAACAATGTTTTGGATTTACACAATAAAGCTTTATCTAAAATTAAACGTCTTTTGAATAAGAAGGTGGATTATAAACCATTTTCAACAGCTTTATACTGTAAAGTATTTGACGATCAAAAAGTTAAGAAAGCCAAGTACTGGATTTTTGAGATTTAAGAAAGTGTAAAGTTATTTTAAATTTCAAAATGTCGTGAAAAAAGTTAAAAAAGCTATTGAGTACTGGGGCCAGAAAAACTTTCTTATAATGAAAACGTGCACTCAGATAAACAAACTTTTAAATTTTTGATGAAACTCAAGCCTTGCGTTATTCTTATCTTTCAGCGACTTTGAGTCTTACTACACGTCTTTTTATGAGAAAGTGGTTTATAAGAAAGTACCATCAGTTGATCAAAAAGTTAAGAAAGTGTAGTACTGGATTTTTGAGACTTAAGAAGGTCTATAAATGCACAAGTATTTAAATTTCGATCTATCTGTGTACAAAATGTTATATATGTTATGTTCACTGCTCGCTAGCAGTTTAATTTCTGTTATTTACTAAGATTTATCGTCATTTCAGGTGTACATGGAACTTTTTTGCTTTCCACTAATGTGAATGCACAAAACATTGGCAGTTATAAGCTTTTGCTAAGATGGTCTTAAGTAAGTTTTGATACTGGAAGCGTAGAAAAACGAAGAAAGTTTCAGTGGAAAAACTAAGTTCTTATAACGAAGTGTGCAGCACAAGCCTAAATATTATAGTTGGCCGGTTAACTCCCTAAATAATTGCTGTCTTTCCTGAACAGTGCACAATGCCACTTTTATCCTTTGAGCTTTAAGGCTGCATTATACTTTTGCCGTTATTTCTAGCTCCATTTCTGTAAATGCATGGCGAGATGCATTCTAAAGGTTATCTTTCAGCTTTTGTAAGGCACAGTATTACTCGAAAAGTAGTATTTATATTTATTCAGGATCCCCCGCAGACCTAGAAATAATTAAGGCCACGCATAGAACTGAAGAAACTCGAGGTAATTTATTGAGGTAATTTATTGCCAATTGAAGAAAACGGAATTTGCTGCACCGCAGCTACTGATCATGCTCTATTGTGTGCTCAGCTGGCTGTGTAGAAACCCCCTGGAAATGCTTAATTGTGATTTCCTGTCTTTGAATTTTTGAACATTCGCGAGATTTTACAAGTAAAGGCAATTGGAAAGTGAACGAAGGAATCGTTTGTTGACGATATCGACTATTTTGTTATATGTTCATAGTGACTTCAAATGCAATAAGGATTTGTTTGCAATTATAGCTCAAAACATGGGAGATTCAAGCGACGGCGACTCAGGATGCTTGTTCAATACTATTATTGGAGACATGAAGGTTTGTTGGCCTACCAAGCATTTCCATCTCTTTTTTCTCAGCGCTTGTTTGATATAAACATTTTAAGGCGCTGACTATCCACGGCCTGAAAAGTTTGTTGGTATGCTATTCGAACACTTCAATTCTTTTGTTAGGCTATGGTGCCGATGTGGGAGGATTTCTTGGTCAAAGCATCAAAGTTTTACAACGCTGTGAAGTGAGTAGGATGTTATTGTTTGATATTTGGAATTTTAGAACATTTTTTTACATTGCTGCAGGTTTTTTGGCTGATGTAATACTGTGGTGAATTAGTGAGTTGGTGGTTCTGCAGACAGATATAGACTCATAAATTGAACAACAAAAGGAATCTCTTTGAATTTCCCTTCACACCAGTCGACATTTAAATGATGTCCTTCGTACCTTTTGTTTAGATCTAAAAATCATTGGATTCATAAGGCACTGTCTATATGTTTCACTGTAGCACGAGTTTTCACGTTGCATTGCTGAATCAATCTTTCTACCAAAGTACCGGTAGGATGGTTGACCGATGTGGAAAATATCAGCTTTAATAGTTTATTGATGGTGGGCACTTGACTGAATCACAGACGCGAAACATAATCCATTGAAACTTAAACCTATCTCCCTGTCGCTATGGTACGAGTTTACACAACTCGACTTTACTCCATTTAGATGCAAATCAAACGCCTATTATTTGTGCATCATGTTCGCGTGTCTGCAAGTTCAAGGATCACTCATACACAATCAAGTTGGGAGGGGAGGCATTGCTCTGTAGTTTGTACACAAACTCGCATAATTGTAAGATAAGGATTCAGTTTAGTACTTCCAAATTAAAAGTCTTTCGATGAAGCTTTAGCAAGACTTGTTATTATGTAAATTGATCGTACGTACATAAAAACATTTTGGATATGCCACGATGGCATTCACATTTAGATGTTTTTTGCCTTTACACGCATGTACCCAGAACTCTTAACTGCTGAGTAGTTGCAGATCATGCTAGCCCAATTTGCGTTTATGCGAGTATTCTCATATAGCTATTGGCAAAAAACAGAAGCAGTTTTCCATTAGGTGGTTTGTTTATAAAGAAAAGTAGGAGTCTTCGAGAGCTGTTTTCCACATTCACGAGCTGTTGCGTCTAGCTATTGAACAGCTGCGTAGAACTATAGCTTTTTGAAGTTCCTCCCATAAAAGTCCCCTCAGAAAATACGCTTGTTGTCAACATGTAGTTGGAAATTTAGAACTCTGTTTGATCTTGCTGTTACTGTATGCCGTAATTTCCGTTGGGCTGCTTGAAGTTGTTTTTGCCTAAAGGAACGCGTTGCTTTTGTTTATCGCGTATTTTTCTGTCTATGCTGATGCATTATTATTTATTTAACGGAATATTAGGGAGGAATTTGAATGTGTGTATTGACGTAGAACTGTCGATAGCGCTGACAAGTGTGTAATATTGGAGAGGAAGCCTTGAATTTGCAAAGTTAAAAGATCAAATTCCCTATTATAACTTTTAAGTGAAATTGGGTAGAAAGTACACCTTTAGCTGTTGTGAATCTAATTTATTTTCCTGGACGGTTGTATTTGCTATGTAATTTTCTAATCAATTTTCTTAATATTTAGGATTGTTCTTTAATATGTGTGTTTCAATGATTACTTGCATATGCGCAAGGTGGACATGAAAGCAGTAATTTTAATTGTATAGTGGTGGATAGATACCTGAAGATTTGGGTCTCAAGATATCTCACAACAAGGATTTAGGCGTAACTAATTGGTACTTAGTAAAATATTCAAGCTGCTTTGAAACTTAATTATGATATAAAGTAGTAATTAGTTGCAATTTATGCATCTTACAACACCAGGCACTTTGCAATTTGCTATTATGAGTACTTTGAAATGTGTGAAATAACAACATAGACAAGGTTCCTCATACCAACGCAGTTGCAAATTACATTTAAGAATAATAATTATAGGTTGTATTATTGACAACAATATTGTTGCTGATATCTTCAAAGATCTTGTTACAGCCAATATATGCTTACATCATGTTTGGCTTTTGCATGCTTTTCTCTTCTTGCAAATTCAAACATGCAGGATCAATCCATTTTCTTGTGCTCTTGATAGATGTAATAAATTTCAACACACAAAAGGTTCTAATAGGCATCATGATTTGTTTGAAAGGGTCTATAATAGCACATGCTTGACATTCGCTTATCTGCTTCCCATGCTGATTAATGAAGTTTATGATCAGATTAATACTTTCTATGACAATTTAATTATCAACAACTGACTAAAATGGCCGTACTTACCCTCATCACAGCATGGCCTCCATTAAAAAAGTATAAAATCTTTTCTGAGAGCTGTATTAGCAGTTCTAGAACCCTGCTATTAATATTTTGATCCTTTCTTTTATAAAAGTCAATCTCCCCCTTTTGTCAGATAGTTCCTGGTACCACCCTTGTTACTAAAGAAACTCATTGACAATGTGGATGCTTGCTTTTTTATACTTTTCTAGCATCTATGGATACCCAGTTACTATTTACCTCATTCACATTTTGTAGGATTATTATTGTTCAGCAAGTCTCTCTATAGTCTTTTTCACATATTTTTTATTTTTCAACAGGCAGTCAGCCATTACAGCAGATATGTTCCTTGATTCATTTCAGAAGTTGGCAGATGCAACAACAGCCTCAAAAGGTACACATAACTTATTTTAACTCCCAATATTTAATTGCACTACTGTTAGTGGATTAAGTTAAATGAAACCAAAATCCTACATTATGCTCCAGGCCATTTATTATATTGTTTTATGAAACAGTTAGGGACAAACCACCATTGTCATAAGTTTCTAATATTTCAAAATATTTTGTTTTTCTGTGCATTGTTTTTCATGAAGCTAGAGGAAGTTTGTAAACTAACTAATTAACTTTCAAAACTATCTTGATGGTAGCAGTTGACTTAGATTAGCTCTCTACCACTTGTTTTTATCTTTGCTGTCTTGTTATTATTTTTTCTAAACGTTAGTTGACAGCCATAAAGATTTATTGTTTTCACTCTCCTTAATCAGATCTAGAAATAGACATTTCTCACTGTTAATGCCACAAAGGTTCCACTAATCTTGGTTTTCATGACAACGAATTTGGAAGAAATCCTCTTGTTTTATTGGACCTGTAAACTTTTTTCAATATAGAAATTTCCAGATTGTTTTCCCTTTAACTGATCGTTGGGTTTCCTTTAGATAAAGCTAGTTATCTTCAATTGCACTTGCTTAAGTCATCAAGCAACTTAGTCCACACATGTTTTGTCTTATTGGTGGTGAAAAACCCTTTGATTTTGTGATAAGAAAATCACAAAGCATTGCTTCATTTTTCATACACTGAGGAGCTTTAATTAAGTCAAGATATGTCTACCTATTGTGCAATATTGCTATCTAAATGAGGAAACAGCAATATCAAGAATTAGTTAGTACACCATAGAATATTTTATCCCAGAGGTCACCAACTCTATACATACAGGGTTGGCCATGAGCTTCATTTCAGTCACCCACAAAGCTGTGTGTTGTACAAGCAGGTGCAGCATAAAAGTGTATTAGTTAGCAATTTTACTCATTTTAGTTGAGCTGATAGCGCATATGCTATTTGATGACCTTAAGGTAGCCTGCTCATTGATGCAAGGTGAAAATGCACCATGTAAAAAGTCATGGTAAATGACATAAGTTAACCTGCTGAAGAGCAGCCAACTTCACATAGATATCATCTAATATACCATTAATTTGAATTTTAGATACATATGAACTTGTAAACTTTCTTTGGTCTAAAGAATCCAGTATTATGCTTTTTTAACTTTGTGAGCCATTGAGCCCTACTTTCTTTTACCACTTTCTTGTAAAAACATTATGTACATTAGTGGTGTGTGACAATGACAAACCATTTGTATACAATAGCTAGTTTTTTAATTATGATTAGAATGATAATAGATTTTGATTTCTAACCAAATGAATTTAGTTTATTATTTTGTCTCTATTATATGAGGAGTTACCAAACACAGTTTCTGTTTGTGCTGATTATGATATTAAGTACAAGAGCATGGCAGAATTAAGAGGTCATAAATCCATTTCTAAGCCATTTGAAGTAGAGGACCATCAACTCAGGTACCTTGTATTGCTTCAGTTGATGGGGCTGCCATTTGCAATGGATAATCAATCATTTTTTAAATTTTTTTCTGCAAAACTCATCTGTGTAGAAAGCTTTTTCACAAGTTTTAGTACTGATTTAGCCACATTTAAAACAGTGCAAGTAAAAAGGATTAAAAGATGTGAGATTTGAAGCTATTTTGTGATTCTTGGCTTGTATACAGTTGAAGTTTTGAATCCCTGTGAGTGCATGCATATTGGTAGGTGTTCAAGTGACAGGTGGCACTGATGCTCTTCTGAGCAAATATTGATTGTGTTTGATGTCATTGCTAAGATGTATGAACTGTTTGACAATGTATTTGCTCTTTAGCATTTTGTCAGGAAGCAAAGTGATTCTTTCTTCATCTATGAATCAGAATGTCATTTCTGTTTATTTCAACATTAGTTCTATTGTTTTCTTGCTTTCTGATACACCTTTTCTGACACCTCTGACCTGTTGTAGCCAAGATTAATTCGACAGGTGCCAGTGATGCATATTACCAGAGAAATGGGAGTGGTTTTGCAGGATACCTGTTGATGTCATAGCTTCATACTTCCAATGTGTATTGACTTTCTTCTAGACTATGTACTCTTGAGTGCCAAATTGTCAGGGGGGTCAAAATAGGCAGATGGGTTGGAAACATTGGAAGACATTAACAAATGGGGGTCAGAATAAGCGGGGGGGGGAATACTTTGAAATAAAGCACTCTATGTTTATAAAGTGGGCGTCTATGGTCATAAGAATGTAAGCAGCACAAAAACACTGCTAATAGATGAGAAGATTTGCTCACAACATCTATTTGGAACATGGTTTGAAAAATTGTTGTGCAGAAACTAATAAGCGGGGAGTCCTAGTAAGAGCAGGGGTTGAACAAATTTTTAGAAATTAATTAGCAGAGAGAGGGAGACACCTATTGGGCACTTAAGAGTACATGCCTTTCTTAGAAGGAAAATCCAATAAGAATCTTGGTTCTAAAACAAGCCCATAGCCAGGCATGTGCTTCAGAGGTGGCAAATTGTCTAGGAGAAATCACATGGTACAAAAGCTGAGAGCTCATTTCATACTTTGTATTATCACAATCAAATGCATAATGTGCGCAAAGACCAAGGTTGAGCTCAGCTAAAATTTAAGGAGATCTCTCCTTAGCTACAAAGATAAAGCAACAATAAAAAATTTCAAAAAAATTCCCAGGGGTGGGAAAAAGCTGACATCATGTTGCCTAGGATGGCATTTGCTACACTATGCAGCCCTATAGCTACGAGCCTATCCTAAAAACCCCTAAATGTTAAGAAACTCATGGGGTTGCATAAGCTAAGAGACCTCAGAATTTCAAAATCTTTTATTTGGAACATAGAATAGTGACAGTATTGTTCCAAAATCTTGCTTTTGTTTTGTAAGCTTGATTTTTTTGCAATTTAGAAGCTTAAACTTTGTATGCTACAACCAGGTTCATAAGTAAGAACATGCTACCGCCAGACCCTAAGAAGAGTCTCACAATGACATTGATTTGATTGACTTCAATAACCATGCTATCCTACAGTGCACTGTATAATCACTCTAGGCAGTTCTCATTTTCAGACTTTACTTCGTTGAGAAAAATCTCTAGATTTATTACTACAGATATTTCTATACTTTTTCGCTATTCCACACTCTAGCTTCTTATAGTGGTTTTTCTTTGAGAATGCTGAGTGTTTATGAATGCCCTTTGATATTCTAAGTTAGCTTTTTCTTTTCGATGTTTATTGATATTGCCAACTGGTAAGATACAACGGTAGGCCTTACATTGATGTAGTGGACATATTCTTCTTATGACAAAGGTTTTGTTGGCCCAGTGCTGAAACATTCTACATTTTTTCACGTTTCCAGTACCAAGATTAACACTTTCATCACAAAAATTCTTGTGTTAGCTGCATGCACGCCGAAATAGAGATACATTTGAGTATATATAACGTAAGTTAGATTGTAGGAGAGCAGCCAACATAAAATACCAAGTATTTTATACGCAGATAGTTTGAATTCTCAATACATGTACACTGATAAACTTTCTTAGGTCTCAAAATCCAGTACTGAACTGTCTTAACTTTTTTTGGAGGCCGAGTGCCGTTCCTTGGTCTAATCCCTGCCGCGCAGCTAAAGAACATCAAAGCGGCTCTTTTCCTGGCACTTCTACAAGTATGCTGTGCTGACGTCTTTTGCCTTTGTTCTATATATTGAAAGCTTTTAGTCCGTGCTGTGATATGAAGCAGTACACGTGGGAATATTCTAATTGAATCAAGAGAGTGTACGTTCTGTGAATGTAGTAAGTGAATAACTGATAGATGCCAGATGTTGTTTTCTGTACACCGGATGTATGCTTGGGTATATTGGTTCAGGAACTTAAGCTGTATTCAAAAATTGGGGGGAGGGGGGAGGGAGATATGCATTGAGGGGCACCATCACCAGAAAAGAAAGGACATATCTGGAGGTTATAGAAAGAGCAATTCACCAAAAACTTGCGAAAATTTAAAAGGAAACGTGCCCCCATGCTCTCATCAGCGCCCCCGTGGTCTCAGTGCCCCCAGTGGCCCAGTTCCTATGTCGCTGTATTTGGTTACTGACAATGCTGCTTCACAATGCTAGCAGAATGTCGAATTCATATGACAGATTCTGTGAGGACGAGTTAGTGTTCATAGTTTTTTTAGACTTACTTCCTAATTGTAATCATTAGTGTGTCTAGACTCTGTTGTGGACTCAACCATCGCAATTTGCTGTGGAGCGACTGTTTGTCCAGGTAAGAGTTGATTGACAATCATTTGGAGGCAGTTGCACCCCACACACTATCATATTTGCACCCCTTAGGAAAGTATTGAAATAATGTGTGTTGAATGAGAACTGAGTTCATTATCTTCCGATATGAGGAGGGGGGCTAGCATACGCTGACAAGGGGGCTCTCACTTTATAAAATCAAGTGGCATACAGACTAGGGCCTTGCGCCTTTTGGTTAAAACAATGGGATTTACTCTAAAAAAGTGACCCGTTACTGCAAGAGACTAATTCATTAACTTATTTTCCGATTATGTTATTAGCTATATTCACTCGTGCTGTGCGTTCTTTTACGTTATAGGAAATTATTTTTGCTGACTAGTCTGTTCATTCATTCGGACTAAGAAGATTAGATCAGTTTTAAGGATTGACTGATCACGTTGTTATCCCAAACGCTCGGTCTTTTTGGCATTGGCAAATCATCGCATCCTGTTGAGGATAATCCTTTGTCGTTTCTCATTACCGTCTGTTTTCTATGGGATTTCCAACATTCCTCCCCCTTTGTCACCGGTAGTTGTCACCGTTAGGTTGAAAGTCTTAACCTTAGGAGACCTCTTGTTTCCCTCTTGTGCGCAATTTGTTGATCATGCTATAGAAGTTCTTGATAGCACCATTCTGCGTCTTTACTCTTTTTTATGAGAATACCGATCTTCAATATTCTTAAGTTTTTTTGGTTGTGAATCGTGGATCGTTCTTAAATTATTCTTAAGTGACAAAGGTTTAATGTCGCCTGAAAATCATAGAAGCATATTCAAGTGTTTGTTGATGTCTTTCTTCATCATAATGCAAAACAAGTGGATCAGAGTGATGAATATTGCACGGACAGTGCAAAAGTTAACCTAAAAGCAGTGGAGTAGAAGAGGGGGCGGGGCGTAGCCCCCTAGCTGTGACTTGAGAGGGGTTCAGCCCCTTAGCTCTATAGATTTTTTCAAAGTAGAAACATAGAAAAATCAAAATTCTGCTGTAAAAAGCTATTTTAGATTCAAAGAGTTGTCCAGAAATTGTAAGTTGAAAAGATATAGGGTATTTAAAGTACGTTGTTTTTTGGATGACATGATCGTTTTCTTATATATCTGCATGAATTTAATTTCAAAGTTTCTTATAAAGATGTATACAAGAAAAGAGCCCCCTATCTATCAATAAAGCCCCCTATTTATCGATTTACTTATTCACCATTGCCTAAAAGCAGGATTATAACTCGAATACACAAAAACTACAACTTCAATCATTCTTGACTTTGAGTGATTTTGAACCTCACATTCTTATAAAAAAGAGTAGCGTGACAGAATTTTGTTTATTGCGCAATAAACAATATACAGAAACATTCACATAGAGTCAAGTCAACAGGAAATGAGCCAAAAGTGTACCCTTGACTCTTTCTACAGGAAGATGTTTGCTGTGGTAATTATCCACGCCCAATACCTGCACTTATGCACTTCTGTTCCTTTCTAGTCTCACTCCGAACTTTTTCTAATTCTTACGCAAAAAGCTAGCGCAATTTCTTGGAGCAAAGAATTCATCATTCAAGGCTGTCAGAATTAGAATGTTCTGCTACTTGAAGCTCTCAGGACAATTAAGGCTCAGATTCTCTAGAAAGCTCAAGGTTTATCAAGACTTGGATTTGTTTCTTTTGGATTATTTGTTAGATACAGTTTTCTACAATAGATACGAAATGTATTATCTTGTTTAACTCTGTTCTGTTATTGTTTTGTTTTTATGATGACGTAGCAAATAGTAAAGATTTCAATCTTTCTTTTAGTTTTCAGGGTAATTTTCACTTTTTGTCACACGGTAATATAGACGTAGGCTCAAAGACCAAAAATCAGAATAGCTCAGCAAAAATATTAGATTTTATGAGTAGTCATATAAAAAGATTGTTGCTTGGTCTCAACCCTCTATTAAGCAGCACATTTAGTAGACTGACGTGAATATGGTTGTGTTATTTTTGCTAGAATGATTGCTTCTTGGCTCTTCCAGTGCAGTCGATTCAGCAAAGAGTACCAATTTTTCTTGAAGATTATTTGTCTAGACGTAGGAATAATTTGTTTGCACGTGAATATGTCATGCTTGGTTCGGCATCCTCTACTGCAAGTTTTCCGATGGTGTTTCTCTGTTTTGCGCCCTTCAAGCTTTCCGTTACTATAAGCGCCCTTCAAGCTTTGCTTCATGAAGTTGTTGCACGAATGGAGGAAATTTTTTATATGAAAGTGGTTTTGCGAGAAAGTTGTACTCAGCTGCTCAAAAAGTTATGAAAGTTGAGTACTGGATTTTTGAGACTTTGGAAAGTTTTTTTGTATTTATGTATTTAAAATTCGATTTATCTGTGTACAAAATGTCATGTATGTGATGTTGGCTACCCTCTAACAGTCTAACTTCTGTTATTTACTAGGATTTATCATCATTTCAAGTCAACATGAAGCTTTTTCACTTTCCATTAACGTGCATGCCCAAAGCATTTGAACTCAAAAATTTTTGCTAAGAAAATCTTAAGAAAGTTTTGATACTGGCATCGTGAAAAAGTTAAGAAAGTTTTTTCAGTACTGGGCCAAAAATCTTTCTTATGCAAAATCCGTGTACTTTTTATGCGTTCGTGAACGTATTAATTAGTAATTTTCCAATATTTCAGTCAACATTTACCAGATCCAGCCCATCGATGCTTGATTTCACAACTGTAAAATGAGTCATTCTAAATGTTTGAATGAAACACCAGTAAAGCGAACCTTCTGGAAATGTTCGTCAATTGTCTATGTTAGTTTTCTTTGTTGGTACTTTGTAGAAGAAACAAATCGTATTGGTTGGTGGGATGACAGTATTTGTAATTTGTCGTCATTGCTCGCATACACTAGCGTATTGTTGATTGAATGCATTCTAAATCAACGCACATGTGAATGTACTAGTACACTACAGGGGCGGATCTAGGGGGCCGGGGGGGCCATGGTCCCCGAAATGGCAGTGTTTCCTATAGCAAACAATAGTGTTAAGAGACGTTTCACTTGAAAAAAAACAATTGAGGCCTCCACCAATGTCCAGCTCTTGATCCGCCCCTGGTACACTAGGCACATGTATGTTTTAACTTACTGCACGTTATTATACCTTCATTGAACTGGTAGGGCTTTAGACAGTTCTGGGAAGAGATATCAGATGTAGGATTTTAGTCAAATAGTTTTGCTTCATCTGCCTTAATGGCGCAAAGTTGGTGTATAAACACTCTTCGTATCTGTTCTCTTATTTCGATGACTTTTTACTTAATATGGTGACGCCTTATAATCCTCGCCGGTGAACCCTACACACTCTAAACAACGTTGAGTCTGTTCATACGTGATGCATCCTGAAATGGCCTATAGCAATTAAACCTTGCAGTTAGTATTGCATTGTCTCGACATTTGACGAAGATGGTGCTTCGAAACCCTATGCCATATATGTTTTCACTTGTTTCTTACTTTCGTTGTTTTCGAAATCATCCAGGGGGTATGGTTCTCTCTTTTTCACATACTTTATTCCTCCGCCACAACGAAGGAAGTTTGCTGCTGAATTTTATGCCTATGTAATTTCTATGCAAACGGAGTTCTCAGAAGTGAGAGGAGATTTAATTTCAGAACCAGCAGTACAATGTTTGGCACATTTTGTAGAAGCGTTTTGTAGAATTTGCTGCGTACAATTGCTAGCGAGAGTTCTTATCGAACTGCCAGAGAACATTCTATAAAAATGCTCGCTAGTTCTATTGTAGAAATCCAATGTTAAACAAGTATTAATCCAAAGTTTGATCCATTTATCAACGATTTGATTTCCTTACCACATTTTCTTTATATGTGATTCCGACAGGAGAATCTTTAATGGACGTGAATCTCAACGTTTACCTTCTTTTTGTTCAAGGTTTGCTTTGAATAAAAATTCTGAAATTAGTTTTCGTCTTCTTTCACCCCTCCAATTGCAGGATTATTGTTTTTTTTATGCAGAAGTGGCTGGGACGTAGGAATAATTATAAAAGTAGGGGCATGAAAGGACAAAGCATTTTACATAATGAAAAGGGTTAATTTTGCGTCAGTCTCTAAATGTAAATCATCTAGGGGGTTCGAGGGCACGCTCCCCTGGGAAATTTTGATACTTAGATCTTCTGAAATCACCGAGAACGTGTGTTTTTTAAAATTAATTTTTGCATCTTCAAAGTTTTCAAGGAGGGCAGCAAAGTGATATGAACATGGGCGCTTTGCCTGAGTCTTTGAACATGGGCGCTTTACCTTGCCCCCTGTGCCCCCCGGTTCCTACGTCATTGAGAAGTGATACAGGATACTGTATAGATTTGAGTTGCTTTTTCACTGTCAAAAATGGCGCCAGAAAAATAAATCTTGGGAGTAGGGGTCTAGGACTGCTAGAATGCCGACAGTGAGCGAAACGAGAAAATATCAGCGGACCACGCCCTTAAAATTGACTGGTAAAAGAAGAATAGGTCGTGAAAGTACCGAAGGTATGTAGAAACCGTCAAAAATTTAGGTGCTAAAGGGGATCTAGGTTAACTGGGGGGCTCCAGCCACCCAAGCACCCCGGTAGCCCATTCCAGTCCAACGTCATGAAGTGACGTAAGTTCTAATTATTTATGCTTGTTTTTAGTAACGGTTATTGTATTTGTGGTCATTCATTGTATGAAGCTTTTAGTTGGTGGAATAATCGTGTCGCTTAAATGTGTAGAATCAATGAATCAACTGACGTAGATCTTCAATTAAATTGAGGATTGTATCAAGGAGCTGCATTTCAAGCAATTTTTCGCAATGATTGGCTATTATGGTGACATACCGTTTGGTTTCGTGTCTCAACGAATCTTTCTAGCTCTGCATGGTTCATTTGCAATTTGAGCATAATCAATGTGAACTTTAGAACGTGCTATATTGTCCAGAACAACCGCATTGGCTTCAGGCACACGGACATCCCCTAACCCCCGTCACTGTCATGATTAGTGGTTATTTTCATCCTCATCTTTACCCATTACTAGCATAATAGTTTTGAATATGGGTACGACGACAAAAAGTTAACATTTTAGATTTTATTTTCAGATTGACAATTTCATATTATTCGCAATTCCATATTTTAGACGCATGATGGAGTTGTCAATTTAAAGAAGAGTATCTGAAATTTTAACTTTTTTTTGTTGTCTTGCCCATATTCAAATTCATACAGAAGCTGCATTTCCCTTCATTTACTTCAATTTCATAAAAATGTCGTTACATTTATGTCCTCGTTGCGATTTTGAAAAACGAGGAGTTCTAGATGCAGCATTGAAAAGAGGTGTCGCTTTTGCAGCCACACCCACATATTAAGATATGCAGATATTGAACTCAAGGTTTATGAAATAAAGTTTTGTAATCAACAATTAGAAATACTAATAGTTAGTTCTAAACACCATTCATAGGTTTTACTGCCAGGATCATGAGTGATTATCTCCAATTTCAATTTCAATATTTCACTTTTAGGTGCAACTCGAGATATTGGTGTTTCTTTTACGAAACTCGTTATGCGTCACAAGAGCATAGAGCATAAACTGAGAACATACATAGGGTAAGTCGCTTATACGAATCTGCTGTCAGCTTAATACTACCACCATTTTCATTCACAACTATCTGTGACACTTTGAAAGTATTGTGCAGAAAAGTGAAAGATATCCCTGTTGCTGATAGGTTGTAGATTTTAACTAGTTGGTTATCTGTAGACTATTGCATTTGTCATGCTTTCTTGAATCATTTAATTCAACCATTAGATTAAAAGTGTTGATTATCAGACCTGTGGATCTCAGCTGTCCTTTGGAACTCCTTCCCAGCGGTTAACGTTTACTTATGTGCTGAGTATCGGCTGCAGTGACATAACCAAGGGGGTTGCCGGGGTGCCGCACTTACCAATATTTAGATTGTCAGCACATTTGCCGAATACCAATAGTTTTCGTCAACGTTTTATTGCTGACAAAACTAAAGGACAGTCCTATCTGTCGGCAAATTGGGCTCGAACGAAGTCAATTTGTCGGCAAATTGGGCTCGAAAGAAGTCTATTCATCGGCAAATTGGGCTCCAACGAAGTCTATTCGTCGGCAAATTGGGCTCCAACGAAGTCTATTCGTCGGCAAATTGGGGTTGTGCACCCCAGCAACAATTTTCTTTAGCTTCACCCTTGATCAGCTGAATAGGAGAGCGCCTTTATTGTCAGAATCCTGCATGGTAATTGGTCAGTTTGTCGGACTTTTCCGCAGTCGGTCATCGTGCAGCTAGTTCGTTTTCCTAGCGATTTGCAGGCTTTATTGAAACCTCACTGGAGTAAAATTTGAATAGTTTTAACGGTTGAAGCAGTTTAAAAATTAAGATTTTAATGGTTCGCAGCCAGATAGTAGATCTACCATGTAAGACCAGCACATTGTTTTTAGCAGAATCGCAGAGACTCCGTATTCCAAGCCCAAGATGAAAACTAAGATCGTGTTTGCACTATACCGTTTACATATAAAACGGTATGACAATGTTTCGTTTTGGCCTACCGTTTGCACTTTCCGTTTTCCTATCCGGGGAAGAATAAAGACAATTTCATAAGAAAACAGAACGCCGTCTACAGCACTATACTGTTTTCATATAAAAACGTTTCCATATCGTTTTTGTATGAAAACTGTATAGAGTAAAAGTTGCCTAAGTAACTCATTTTGCCGCAAGATGATGTCTTATCCATATTTGTCGTACAACGCAGCTGTCACTTCGCTTAGATTAGATTCTAAGATAGTTATTTGTATCCGCTTCCATTACTATATCTCTGCCGCCATAACCACGTGGACAGTGGTGTATTGTTTGATAACTTTTGAGATATCTCATTTACAAATGTCTAGCGGGCAATCTTGTGTCTTTGGTGGATTTCGTTATCAATTGCAGTAATCCAAAGTCACTTATGAAGCAGGCCCTTTCCTTTCTACCTTGATTTAAAGTGTCGAAGCTAGCTTGAGACGTTGGTTAAACATCAGTTTTTTCTCTCATTCTTTGTCCCAACTTGCTTTTGTGGTGCCTTTCTCACTACCAGTGCGGTGCCGACGTTGCACTGCGATCAAATTAGCATGGCCCAGTATATCTTGCGATTTTATGTTTCTAGTTGCGTTAATGGGTATAGTGTACGAGCTTGAAGACTAGAGGGTTTCTCTACCAAAAGGCGTTCTGGTTGTTTGATTGAAACTGTGCACCTGCTCAAACATTGCGTGCAATTAAAGATAGCACGTTGTATTAATTATTTGCATGTCTGACTGGTGAGCTATCATTTACGATTGTAAATGGTCTTTCAACGACCCCCCTACCTGATTATACTAAAAAATGACCTTTCCATTAGGCTCATCAAAGTAATTTTAAATCAGACAGAACAGTTAATGACTTCCAACGCAAGGCATGCAAGATTAATGAGGATTTCTGGAGTTTTCAACAGGCTTTGAGCCGGGTTCATAAGAATTCTGGACGTAATTATTGGTCACGGTAAGATTTTGTGTTCGAAAATCGCACCTATTTGAAACCCTTTGCGCTTATAGTTACCGCAAATTCGAAATCCTGGCATTGGTTCTCTTCAGTAGTCAACGTTCTTAAGATTTCAGACCTGCTTTCTTTGCTAGTGGAACACAATAGCTTAAAGCTCTTTTTTGTGTCAATATGTGCTTAGGTCTTAAAATCAGATATTCTGTTCATTCATTTCTTGTCAAGCAAATCTTAATTGCTATACACCCATGGTGTAAATCTGGTTCTTTCCTTTTGTGATGCGTCTGCTCTTTGGTCAAGCGTCTAGCCTTTGTTCATGCTTTTTGTATTTGGTTGTACTTCTACACTTTGGTCATACTCCTGCGTTTACATAATTCGTACCCCATGCTGCATTATTTCAGAGGTTGTAACCATTTTATAATCATATTATTTTGGAGCAGGTTCATGAAATCGAATATTTACAAATTAAAAGCCAAATGTGAAGGCTGCATGTTCGTTCCTATGAATTTTTTGCGATCTCAAAAACGCCCTATAACACTATAGCACATGACTTTGATATTTTTAAGTCTAGTAATTACAATGTTTTCTGGTGATTCATAGCTTTATCATTTCATACAGAGCACCCTTGCTGATTCTCAGCTATCTCTTCTAATATTATAAACCACAATCGCTTTTGGGCGCTTCCTTAAACTGCACTTCACTGTTCGGCACTTTATATTTTTATGACACAAACAGTTTTCAAGAGCTTTCCTAATGGATAGCCTGTAGATTACTTCTAATGTTTTGTAGCTGCTTTAGAAAGTCACAGCTTGATTTCTTTTCAAAATCCAAACGTTCATAGTTTATTGACCATGCTCTGGTTGATGTAACGGTCAATTTGGGACCTTAGGAGATTAGGCAAACAGTTAATCAATTTGTCATAGGCCAGGTAGTGAAGATAAGGGATTGCGTTTCTTCAGAGTTGAAATTTTACGGGTTTTTTAGAAGGATCTTAGTATACTGTATAGATAAAATTATAATTTATTTTTTTATATCAAAGAGAATTCAATTATTTACGAGTCGTTGTGCAACCTGTTGTCCATAGTCACTTGTGATGTGGTTCATATTTAATTTATTGAGGGAGTGTAGCAATGATATTGAAGGGACAACTGTCCTTCCTCATTAGTTCTTCAAAGAATACCGTGGAATTATTTACCGCAAAGCATGAATGCATTAGCTGACGAGATTCGAATTCTAGCAGACATATATCGTACCTTGCGTAGGCGCATTCATGGTCGAATACGCGTTTTTTTTATAAGAAAATCATTATTTTGCCTGAGCCTCGATTTTCTTAACTTGTCCCGAAATTGAGCTTGAAATTTTCTTAAATTTTTCTTAACTTTTACTGAAATAAACTGGCTAGAATGGTATACACTTTTGTATATAATATTTTATACTTGAATTTGAATTCCATCTTTAACATTTTGAATGCAATAACGACGAAATGCCGATATTTTGGCCTATAAAAACACTTAATTTTGGATATTGAGCCTCACGATTTTCTGAAGATTTTCTTAAGATTTTGACGATTTGAGCCTCATTTTCTTATAAACTTTTTTCTTATAAAAATAAAACGTGTAGTATTGTAGGCAAGATATAGCATGCAATGGGTTAGTAGAAAGACGAGATGGGTTTATGTTCCCAGCTCTAAATAATATTAGGAGTCACCTATTGTAGTAGTGTGATTTGCATTTTAGAATCCTAACTGATAGTTTTCTTGGGCCAATGCAAGAAAAATTGGAAGAATGGAAGAAGACCGCTGGTCAATTAGAAAAGGATCATTCTAAAGGTAATTGTTTTCTGACAGTTTTAGCACTTATCAAGGAGAAACCTAGAACTAATCTGTGGCTGAAATTCTTTTCTGACCCTTTCCATTGCATCATTACCCTTTCCCTTAGTCTTTCTATTCTTTATCCTATATCCTATTCACTGGAAAGTACAGGTGAACACATGAGACTTTATTTGAATTGGCAGATTTCTGTGAAAAGGGTGTAAAATTTTAGTATTTTTACGGAGGTTTGATACCACTTTCTTTATGAAGTTATCCACTTACCTTGAAGATTTCAAAAGAGCGAAAGGTGAAACAAAGAAAAGCATTGGGGAAGTCATGAAGCTAAGAAAAAAGTTGGTTAAGAAAGGTGATTATTGGTTCAATTTTCCTTTTCATGTTTTGTAAAAGAATCAAGTTTTAGATAATATATTCTCACAGTACTAGAATTATGAATCGTATACAGTTTGTTTTCAAAAAAATATAGCAAGTGTGAGTTTATGGTTATGTGCTGTATAGATCTTTTATTCTACTTGTTTTTTTCCATTTTGATGTCAAATTATCCAGTTTTGATACCAGTTATATATCCATGGCTTGTCGATTAGAACTTTGTACCTCTCGTGCAATGTTACCGTGAATTATGTGGCGTTTGATTTGAAAGCTAATTGAGACTTAACAGCAGAAACATTGGAAATATATCTGAAATTTTACAGATTTGCAAGGGTACAAAAATTTTGGCATTATTACAACTTCTCAGTATATTGAGTTTTGATAGATTATCGAGTGATGGCTTTGCAATAGCAACTGAAAAATAAATGAGTTGCTTTATGATAGTCTATCTCATGCCCGGAGACACGTGCGATTACACGCGCGCGTGTCTATACACGTGCAAAAGATCGCCCGTGCCAACAACTGCAACATTATTCACATCTTGTTTTCATAACTCAGCTTCATCATGTTTTGTTCCAACTGAGATATTTGACATGTTTCAGCAACGAAAAAACTATATTTTGGATACGCAAATCTTGAATCGCATGTATAGTGTCAAGTAAGTAAGAGCAATCGCTCGTGCGAATTGATGCTCTTGCATCAATTTCTTCTGGGCATCGACTGATAGCCCTCAGGTTGAGATCTCAGTATGATTGGCAGAGAGTTTCATTGTGTTGATAAATGTTTGGCCGGAAAGATCTGATTTGTTTTATCGATTGCAAACCCACCACCTTAGTCTGCGATTGTTTTTTTCGACCTAGAGGGTCAAATTGAATTCAGGAAATCCCTTGTTTTGTTGATTTCTTCAGTTGTCGTGAGCCAGAGTTTTCTTCCTTTGGGGGATTGGATAAGTTTTAAATAGATGGTGCTTGAAAAGGCCTATGAGATTAGTTTTTAAAAAGTTTACCCAAAGGAAGACGTAATTATTTGATCCCATTTATACAGAATGACATAATTGGGATGATGTTGTAGAAGGGAATTTTGAATGAGATTGATTGCAGTAAATTTCTAAAAGCTTGGCAAAGGTTATAAAGCAGATATTGCCTGCCTGATATTTGTGAGTTTTTAAATTTAGAGAATAGGTTTCTCCACACTTTTGATTTTTTTCTTGATGAAAGATATGCTATTTGTGCTCGTCAGTATAACATACTGTTTAGATGATTCATCTGCAGGGCGAACAGAATACCACAGTCAATACAAAGAGGCATGGAAGGTAAGTTAGATAGCTTTATTGAGTTTAGCCATCCAACATTGATTGCATACTATTTTCACTTCACTGTCAATCATATTTTGGTAATCCCATCATATCATACTTAGAAGTAGGAGCTGCGGAGGACAGGTGGCAGGTGCCCCCCGCACTTTTTACAAATTTTTGAGTAAAGCTCCAATTTACAGCTTCCATAATTGGCCCCTTTTCGTTGTGAGAGTACCCTTGAATTAGGTGTCCCACTCTTACTTCGTGAACGCTTCCTACGTCCCTGAGATCAATTGATTTGCCAATATCAATTGATATTTTTGATGTTCTCCATGGTTTTCTCTCTCAGCAACTTCTATCTCATTCTCATTTTGCCCCTGACAGGGCCTATGGCTAACCGTTTGAGTCAGTAGATCGCCTGTCAGTTGTTTGAAATAGTTGATCAAGTCTGCTACACTGAATCCACACTGTTATCCAACAGTTACCCCAACAGGTACTAGGCAACACTACAGCGTGAGCTACTAAGCTTGCTTTTCGCTGAAGGTACAGTTACCACAGGTCATCAGTATCTGCTCCAATTCTGAGACTCTACCAGATGAAGTGCTATCTTCTGAAAGGCAGTTGTTTCCTTGTACCACTTACCACCTAAAAGAGGTCTTCAACTATGTGCTAGCTATCATTATCGCAGGTCATCAAAATTTGTCCCAATTCTGAGACTACAAGATGAAGTGCTATCACCTGAAAGACAGTTGTCTCCATGTACCCATTTGCCACCTGATGGACGTCTTCTCCTTTGTGCTAGCTACCATTATCATAATTATCAACAACCAACTGGCATTCTATTCAACGTCATCGGCGATAGAATATTTATTTTCGTCGACTAGGCCTATTTAATTTCATTTTTCAAGTGTTATGATTAATTTAGGTGTTTGGGATGCGCCTCCGAGACGGTTTGATGTTATCTGCGGCATTTTAAAGCCAAGGGCGGTTTTATTACATAAATAGCTTTCGAATCTGTGCAATGTCTTATCTCAAAGCTTTGCAAACGTTACATTTTTTGCATAATTCAAAATATTACAGTACAGCAAAACATGGTTTCAAAAATGATGCCATAGGGAACATGATAGGCATGGCTACCCTAAATGGCCTTTAAACAAATAGCACAATAAGTACCTACAGATACAGATAACAAGACAGATACATATAACAAGACAGATACATGTAACAAGACAGATACATGTAACAAGACAGATACATGTAACAAGACAGATACCAATACAGATACCAAGGAATATACCATATTCCATTGAGTCCGTTCTTAATGAGAAGTAGGTTAACATGAGTAGTAGGTTCATTTTGACTGTAGCTATAGTATGAGATGAAAGCCATCACTTTAATAAACAGAAACGCTTTATACATTAAATCCTCACATTTTGAGGGACCGGTTGAATAAGAGCCCTACTTAAAAGGTACTTAGATTATTTTGGGGATATAAAGGCTCTTATCTAAAGGCTCATTTCGTTAAGCCGTTTAGAAGGCGTCAACAAAAGATATCTTTTGAAATAGTGGATTTGATAATCACCGATTCCACGCTTGGAATCTTGAAAACATCTCATGGAAGTTCAGATTTAGCAATTAAGTGGGTTTCAGGTGTTTTTTTCAGTAGCCCTGAAGCACAATGTTGTATCAAGTTTCTTGAGGATTATCTTTTGTTGAACAAGCACAGCTGAAGCTAGTCATAATGATTTTGTCTTGTCATTGAGCACCTGTAAGTTCATCATCTTCCAGTAAGAACTAATTTATCTTCTCAAACTGAAGCGAGTCCTTGTATTCAAGGGTCGTAATTCGGGAATAGTAGCCATAAGATCCTATTTTTGTGGATTGTTGTCTGCAGGGATTTACTGTAATTTTTACTGTAATTATATCACATTGTCTCGTTTTTATAGTTTTTGACTTGAAAATTTGGTTGATCAAAAAACTCCGGAAGATCTTCGTATTGTCCTATTGTTTCCACTTGGTTTGCATTCTCTGTTTTCATTGTTTATTTCATCAATGCAATCTGTCATCGATTTCCATGGAAGCAGCTTCTTTCCAAAATGGCAGCACCTTAAAATCACATTGCTATTTTTCTACTTCTTTGGTTCAAGCACAATCATGTTGCTGGATATTAACTTTCATAGTTGTAAATTTTTCTTGTCAGTTATTTTTCCCAACCACGAACATACTTCTCTTTAATTTCTCCTCCAGCATAGTTCTTCTTTTGCTTATTATTGCAAGTAAATAGTGCGAAGGCCCCTGTAAAGAATTTGGTCTCGCTTTGTTGCTGAGGTCTTCTGCTCGTGGTAGCTTTTCTGTCCACACTTTCTTAACAACACACTTACCAATGATTTCGGATTCATCAACCAGAACTTTGTCATCAGATGTCCACACTGCGTGGGCCAAATACGTTTCTAACATTCATTGCTTGGAACTACCCAGTAGTAGGGGCAGATGGTGGAGCTGCTGGGGAAGGGTATGGGCTATGTCACCCTCAGAGATCGCAGATCGTTGAGTTACTCGGCAATCTTGAAGTTTTCGTCTGCCTACTCGGCAGACTCACTGTAGATGGTTGAAATAATTCGTATTGGCATGCATGTCTAACTTGTCAATCTAAGACATATCGCCCTCAAAGAGTTTCTCTGGCACCAACCCTGAATAGGGTGGAGAAACCCGCTGTATTCATATGTCCATCAATAGCTTTTGAAGAGAAGGATTTATTATCTAGCCACTGTCTAGACTCTTCATTTTGTTCTTAGTGTTACTATTTGCATAATTTATCTTTGCATCTGTTTCCTTCTTCCCTCTTCCCTCTCTTGAGACCTCAACATATGTAAAAAATAAAGTCTGTTCCCCCCCCCGTCTTCGTGCACTCACTTTGCCATTGTTGACCATTTGCATACATATATGTTCCTATAGATATCCGAATAGGCTCACTGTTAGTGTTATGAATGTCTACTGCGGGTTGGTTTTGGATCATCTCCAACCCACGACGGAATCCATTGGTCAGCGTGAGGGCTATTTTGTTACGCAGTTCCCAAGTTTGGATAAACATGTTGAAAATTACACCTTAGTTATTAACGAAGCTCTGCGCTTGGATACTGAGTTTATTCTGGTAATTTTGTGTGTCAGACCATCTACTCTTACATAGCCTATAAGTGGATGACTATTTCATATTGAGTTCAGTTGTTTATGGCTTAATTGAGGGGCATATTTATCAGAGAGGGGGTGGTACCCCTTATTATTCCAAAAAATGCTCGGTGAATTTACAGGTTGTTGGTAAAATTGAAATCCGATATCCGATCTCCTAACCCCGGGAATGGGGTTGTTGAGGCACCACTGATGACTCCCTGATGATCCTCCTCCATCGGTCTCTGTCCTCTGCAGCTCGCTGCGAGTTGGCGAAGGTCAGGTCTGCCCACTCTTTGATATTGTCTTCCCACCTCTTCCTCTGTCTGCCTCTCTTTCTCCCTCCTGGTACGGTGCCCTGCAGGATGGTCGTGGCAAGTCCGTTGGATCGCGACACATGCCCGTACCACTTCAGCTTTCTGCTGAATAATAGTCAGCAAAACATTGGTCGGTAAAATGGCTATAGTTTTCAGTGAAATTGCAATGGTCCTGTTGGTCGGTAATTTGTTCTTTTCTCTATTGTATTCATTTGTACACCCTACTTGGACAGTCTCAAGGTACTTCCTTGAATGAATGGTTTCTTAATTAGGGAAGCATATTGTTTTTGTACCATACTTCAAATTTTGTTCGAAGGTAGACACTAAATCATCCAGTGACTAAGGTAGTGATCTGATTGCATCTGTAAATCTACGCCCAAACCAAAATCAAATCGTGTAGATTTTGGTGACCAAGAGTGGATAGAAGATCTTGGAATACATTTCAATGGTGGTAGCAATAAGCGCTTTTTACTACACAATCGTTGTTGCGACCTTTATTTACTGAATTCAGATTAGATCGATTTTAGTTCGTAGATACTAATTAGCATCGGGGTCTGTTGGTTGCGGCTGCAACCACACTTGACAATGAATTCAATCGGACTTAGATAAGAGCTGTGTGGGAAGCACTTAGCTATGTGTTATACTCTTCATTATTCATGAAGACCGTGCAGCATCCTCCGTCATATTTCCCACTATCATTATCATAACAGATGATATTCTGTTTGATTCTATTATTTTTGATAAGTCGAGAAAACGTCAAGAAATAAAACTTATAGTCAAGATTTATGATACTATTTAATGACATTTGTGTCAATAACCTCCATCTTTTTGTGTCACTAATAAATTAGTTTCAGCTAAGCAGACGCTATTAGTCTCTGTGAGCGCCAGCTGTTGTTTCCTATGCATTAAAGTTCATCCATTTCTTATTTATAATTTTCCATTTTATTTTTGAAATATTGTACAGTATACCTGAAATATAATATTACTCCGCCACTAAGAAATTGACTTTTAGGAAACTGCAGCCTGCCAGATGGCGTCATATCCACCATGATATATGAAACCAATCACCCTGAAGTTTTAAACAAGAATTTTAAGGATACTTTTGACTGGAAAATTTGTATTTTTCAAGCACTTCATAATACAAACTTTGAGTTCATATAGTCATTGTCTAACATTGGGTTTAATGTAGCCTAAATAAAAGCCAATTTCATGGTTTCTTTTCAAACATACATACACATTTGGTGATTTTCTTGCTGTAATTATATTTTGTCCACTTATAAGAAACCAAGCAACCGGTTTTTACAAACTGAGTTTCTTAGGCCCCGTCAACACTGGTACGGATCACTTGTTGATCCGGACCAAAAGTGGTGCGGATTGGCCTTTCGTCTACACTGCTCCTAGCAAGCCGTACCAAAACTGGTGAGGTTCGCCGTACCACTTTTGGTTCTTTTAGGGAAAGGACCAATGATCCGGACTACTTAGAAGAAGCATTGTTTAGACCTCGCCTACACTGGTACGGATCACTTTTTGGTCCGGACCAAGAAGTGATCCGTACCATTAGGCCTTAGTGACGGGTTAATGCTGTGTTTCACATGCGAAGTATTGCGCATGATATCAGAAGTATTTGACATCATGCCTGAAATATTAGTGTTAATGATATTAACCACAATAGTAGAGCTTGTAATATTATAATAATCAATGAATTTTCTCCTTTATTCAGCTTGCAAATGTTCATATTGACCAATTGGAAGATCAAGAAAAACTCGCTTTAAGAAAATTGATGCTTGAAGAAAGGTCACGTGCAGTATTCTTCTTCAATTGTTATCGTCCTGTTGTTGAGCAGGAGCTGTCGTTAATCAGTGAAATAGAACATTTGCAATCCCTTTTGGAAGATACAATAAAACAGTGCACAAATCCATCAAGTTTGCCATTAGCCTCAGAAGATCTCATTAATAATTTCAAGGCCCCGGAAAGAGCAGCCCTGCCAAGGACTGAAGCATCGGTATGACTTTTTTATACAACAATATTTTAACTTGATTTTTATATTCCAAATCAATAATACAAGACTATAAATTTTTATCACAGTCTGAATGATTGCAAAATATTAGCTTTGCATGATGGCACTTGTGCACGTATTGGTATGCGTGCTTGATTGCTCGCGTGTTTACTTGCGCGTGTGCATAATTGCTTGTTACAAGAATCTCACCTAACAGATTGCTCTCTAAGATCACCAAATTAGTGCTTACGTTAAAGAATTGCAACAGGCGATATGACAGTGAAAACTTCAGCAACTGGCAGGATGTGCCTCAACAATATTTTGCAGCCATTAAAATCGGAATGGAAGAGTGCCTATCAGGAATGTAGCTTCAGGAAGGCCAATACTCCACCTATATGAATAGCTGATACAATTTTGGCTCCCTTGTGAGATTCCTGGCTTGATTTTCTGTTGGCACGTGTTTGCACAATATCCTTGCCTCCTAAGGTGAGAATAGGGACAAGTTTTACCTCTCAAAGGCCTCCAATTATATGATTTTTGCCTATAATTCGTAGATCACTAATAGGTGTCTTTTGCTTGACTTACTAGAGCCCACCACCAAGTCCAACTCTGGAAAGTGCAAGGCAACGAGCTTTCACCAGCATATCAAAAGGAGGCTCAACGCTGCATCGCAGCAATACGGTTTCTGGAGCAACAAGTGGTTACAGCACATTGAGAAAGAAAGGTTCAGGCGGACCCGCACCTTTACCGGTGGGAATACCAAACCCGGTCAAATCACCATCCAAAAGCTCTAAAAGTTCTGATGCTGCATATGACTTGGAGTCACATGAATCATTGAATTCTTCATCCGGGAATGTCTCGAATTTCTCCTCCATGTCATCTTTAAGTACAGCATCAGGGGATCATATTGCTTCAGACGCGGGTCAGGTGAATCAAATCCCTGCAAGTTATTCAGACGATATGAGGGAACAAGTTGCTTATTACACTCAGAATGATGCCAAGGCTTCGATTTCAGGTGAGACAGACTTATTGAGTACCCTCTGGAGATGTGTACCCTGTTAAAATTATTTTTAAAATCTTTTATGATCATTAGTTTACAAAAAACTCACATTCATTCAATGTCTTTCTACATTAGTACAAATGAATGATTGAATGAAGTAACGTGAGATTACTGAATCGTTAATAAATGTATTGTAAGTAGATTGGTACGTAGATGGTTAGTAGGTAAGTGCTACTAACCTGTTCTTTACGGCTGTCTTCATCCAGACTTGTTTTGAGTGTAGAGTACTGTTCAAAGTAGATTTCTCAGTTCAGAAGAAGCATGAATTGTTCTTTAAAGTACATGCTATTTCCATGACTCTGAAATTATTCTGTGTCTGAACTATGACAAACACATTACAATTGAAAGTTCCTTTTTGGATTAAAAGCTCTGTCTTTGATCTGAACACATAATTTTGACGCCGATTTGTCCCATTACACTTTTCCGTTCGTTCAAAGCTTATTTTTCCATTTTTGTTTCTGATTTGCTATTGCTATCGCAGCTGTAACAATTTTCTTTTTTTTTAGGCACAAATGGTGTCCACAGTGTTAGCTCATCAAATCCGGCAACTAGAACGTCCTGGTCCAGTCTCGAGACATCGGATTCATCAGGCATCGGTTCTTATATTTCACTGAATTCACAGGGTCATCCCCATCACGCAAAAAGCAGTGGTTACCATAGCGATGGTCAGTACGAAGATGATCAGCCGGATTATGATTATGACGAAGAGATAAACATACAAATGGCAAACCTTAATCCAGGATCAGTTCAGATGCCACCTAATTTCCAAAGCAATTTCAGGCGCAATGTGGATGTGTCATCAAGTATGCGTGGAACCCGTTCGTCGGGTGCCCCATATCGACGCTCCAATAGTCTTACTGAAGGAGAGTCTTCAATGACGGATTACCGTATGAACATGCCTGGTCGTCGCTCTAACACAGTTTATGCAAAGCATCCTCCAAGTGGAGCCAAGCCCACCGCCTTTCACGCACTGGCAGCAGGACAAAGCGCTGCCCAGCTTCGGTCGCAGCTAAGCCCCACAGGGTCACCTGTAAAAGGTGTTCGACCTTCAAGTCGTAAAGTCTCGTCACCGCCTAATTTGTATGGTGGATCTTCTCAACAGAAAAGTGTTAATGTTCAGAATAGGCCTGGTACATTGGGACTTTCAGACAGCAGCGATTCATTTGAAAGAAACAGCTTTAGTGATTCAAGGCCTACGTCTAGCGTGAGTGCAAATGTTATCACACCAGTTAATCAACAAAATCCATCTGTGTATCAGCCTCAGAGCAATGACTATGCAGTACCAACTACTCAGCCTTATCAAGCAAAGCCAGATACTCCTGAAGACTTTCCTCCTCCACCACCACCCACTCTTTTGTCACAGGATTCACAACAACCAGAACAACATCAAGGTTACCAGGCCCAGTTCCCTTCACAAATGAATTCTTCACAGTATCAGGTTTTTGAAGAACTTCGTAGACAGCAGCAATTGCAAAACAACCAGCCCCAGCATAATCAGTATAGGGCACAGCAACAACAGCATCAACAGCATCAACAGCATCAATACCCACCGCAACAGTTTCCACCACAACAGTTTCCACAGCAGCAGTTTGCGCCACAGCAGTTTACACCGCACCAACAACAGCAACTATATCAACAACACTATCAAATGGGCCTTCAGCATGCTCATTACCAGGGCTCTACTTATCAGCAACAAATGCAGTATCCACAAGGTGTGCAGCAGCAGATGCCTCCGCAGTATCCTTTTGTACGGCGTGATAGTCATTCTGCAGATGATGACATGCCGGAGGCCAGTCCGGGCTCATTTTTAGCTCAATTGCAGCAGAAGAGAGTGTTAGTCCGAAGTAGGACATTTTCAGCAGGTTCAAGTAGGTCACAGTCTCTTGGCAATTAGGTAATCATTATTGGACGATATCATGATCACGTGTATGATTATTATTGGACAGTATCATGAACACGTGTTTTGGTGCCTTTCAAGGCTCTTTTTACCAATATATGTTGACATTTTATCACAAGGAGGGTTGGATTGTCCAAGTTTATATCCAAATTAAATTGATATTTATACACTTATCCACCATTATTCTTCCTCAGACAGAGATGTCAAGATTTTATCTTGAGCACATTGCAGTGAACTTGTTGGACCTTCTAGAATTAGGTTAGAGTCGATAGATGTAGAAAAGTTTTCATCAGCTGGGATTACATGCTATTTATTATTTGCGTACGATTGCTGTATCACGTCATCCCTTTTAAACTCGTTTGTGTTATTTTTTGAAACAGCTTGAACTTTTTCCACTCTTCGTCTGGTTTTGCTTCATAGAAATATTATGGGATTACTGGACAGAACCACAGACAGAACATTGTAGAATATATGTATTTAGAATGTCAGCGAAAATTTGAACACTCATAAATAATTGTATCGATACAAAGTGGAGAGTAATTTCGTTTGTTAGTATTCTTGTTTTCTTTATTTTGTCGTTTCAGAGCTACAATTGCTCTTTTTGCGTCGTATTTTAGCAGTAGTTGACGAATTTTGCTTCCAAAGTAAGTGACTATCAAATATTTGCTTTCCTGTGAGAATGGAAAGCTGTGGTGCATTAAATCTATGAAGAGGATGCAATGACAGAGTACATGAGAAGGATTGCACGCTGGTTGTTCTGTCCTTCTCTTTGTTAAATCACATTGCAATCCAATCATACTACCTCCTCTAGGGTGTGAATACCATGATCATGGAACCGTTAAAGTGCCATATATTTGTGTTTATACATGTCGTGAAGAGCTCTACAGTTTCTTACTTTTCGAGCAAGGGGAAATGCGAAGATCCCCCCCGCGTCTTGTTGTTTATCACCTCTCATGAAAAGGAGCAGTCATTTAAATGTTGTTTACATTGTACAATTGACAGCAATGAGTAAACTTCTGCTTTAAATCGCAGAATTCAGAAGTATAAAAGTCTTTTCGCCATAAACCTCACGATCCTTGATCCTAATTGACGTCAACAATTTCTTTGATTTTCATATAGAAAACGTGTATTATAGATTAGAACATATTTGTCCAACTGTTTTAGTAATTTCTGCACATTTTTGTTTATCAAAACTCCCATATCTTTCATATTATATAGAATTAGAAGTTTTGGCGCAATTAAGACTATTTCTTGAGATCACTTTGTCTTGTGTTTACTACAGTAATGCCTTATCATGTTTTCGCGCTTTTCGCATGTTTCCCTCAAACGACGAGATGTTACTAACTCCATTTCCAGACACTAAATACCATATGCAAGTTCATTTTATTCAAGATCTCCTTTTTAGGTTTGTGCAACACTAGTATAAAAGGTGTTTGCAAGCTACTAGTTACCCGGCTTGGAACTGATATTTTTGACCTACAGTAAGTGGTGTAGAAGTAAATTGATAGCTAGGGGGGCTCAATTGATAGCTAGGGGGCTCAATTGATAGCTAGGGGGCTCAATTGATAGCTAGGGGGGCTCTATTGATAGATTGGGTCTTTTCTTGTATGTATTTTTATCAAATACTTTGAAGTTAATCCACGCAGTTAAATAGGAAAACGATAATATTATTTGGAACTTAGTGGACTTCAAATACTACTGATAATGATATGCAAGGTTTTTGCTATATGGATATGAGAAAGACTCCTGAAAAGGAAATGCAGGTAAAACAAAGCCAGAAGGTGAAAGAAGACCAAAAACCTATGCAACATACATTGACAGTGGTTAGCTAAAAAAGAACAGGTATTAACAGAAAGGTCTAATATGTCTGCTGGTTAGCTTGAGGCAATACAACTGGTCGAGAGGGTATTGAGTTCGGAACTGGTGTAGAATTAAATTGATAGCTAGGGAGGCTCTATTGATAGCTAGGGGGTCTTTTCTTATATGTATCTTTATCAGACACTTTGAAGTTAATCCACGCAGTTCAATAAGAAAACGATAATGTCGTCCCGCAAACAACGTACTTTCAATACCCAATATCTTGTGAACTAACGATTTCTCGACAGCTTTTCAAATCTGAGATAGCCCTTTACAACAGAACAACAATTCTTGTATACTCTTATTTCCAAAAAACTTTACAGAGTTGGTAGGGCTACACCTCCCTCAAGTCACAGCTAGGGGGCTAGGCACCCCTCTTCTATACCTTTTCAGCTTCAATTCGAACCCACTCCTGCTTCCCAAACATGATCTTTATTACCAGTCACAATTGATGAATTTCCATGTGACGTCATTCTTGAAGTCGGGGTACTATGATATACTCCTCTCGTTGAATATTACGTTCTGTTAAAAGGAAGGCAATAGGCAATACGTCCCAAGTATATTGGTAGATACTGTCAACGTCCTTCCTTTACCGCGATCAAATTAATACGAAGAATTCCTCCTACCTTAGTCTGCAGCCTGTCTTTCTAGGCAAAAATTTTTTCCGTTTTGGCCCCGTTTCCGTCGAAAATTAGGCAAGATACCAATTATAAAGCCTCGTATAGATGCTTTTTTGCAACAAATGAGGAATCTGAACAACTTCTCTTTATATCAAAGCTCAGGTAAAGCACAACTTCTATAGAATGACTTTTTTGCAGAAATGACCCATTTTACATTTTCAACTGAAGATGATATGCATTTTTCTCCCAAGAAATAGCTAATTTTAAAACTCACTTTTGGCACAAATGTTTTTAAGTGCAAAGTGTATAGCTTTGCTTTTTTGCAAAAATTTGTCAGCTTTGATCCGCTTTATCAGGTAAAGTACAAAGTGTACAGCCTATACCATTTTGAAATGGTTGGAAACGTTTTTGCCATGTTGTATGTGCCAAGAATCATATTAAGTATCAGTGCCTTGCACCTTCTCCAAACATAGCCAATTTTATTACTTTATGTGGAAGATCTTTACAACACCAAATACAAAGCATGGATTTTATATAGTCAACTTTCACACCTTTATTTATAATGAAAATCAAAGCAAATATCAAGTACATACATAGCCTTACTTCTCTCTAGAACAACCTCAATACACTCTGCACATATATTGAAACTATTCACAAGTACCCAGTGTATAACTTTGTACCTTTCTCTAAAATGTACCCAATTACAAAAACCTTTTCAATATATTGAAAGTCTTTAAAATTGCCAAGTGCATAGCCTTGCTTTTCTCTAAAATAATATATATAAATAAATATATATATAAATATATATATATATATATAAATATATATATAACTATATAAATATATATATACATACATACATATATATATATAAAATCAAATATATATATAATATATATATATATATATATATATATATATATGTATATATATATATTCAAATATTTATGTATATATTTATATATTGAAAACTGTACCCAATTTTAAAACGTTTTGCTCCACTATACACTCACTTCTAAACTTTTTAGATTTACTGAAAATATTGAATAGTCCTATGAGTATAGCCTTGCTCTTTGTTGAAATATGGTCAATTTCTGTGTATTTTAAAAATCAATAAAGACACCCAGCGTATAGCCTCGATATTCTCTGAAATAGTCAAGTTTACCACGTTTTCTATTTATAGCGAAAGTGATGATTAGCTACTTCAGGGGATTGGTAAAACTGAACCTCCGTTAAAATACCTCGTGCATATTATTGTTTTCTCTAAAATGTAGTCAATTTTCATACATTTTACTATGTAATGAATATCAGGTAAGGTAAAGCCTTGCTTTTCTTCTAAAATAGTTGATTTTCAAGGCTTTTGGCTCTTCCTCAGTTAACTGAAAAACCATGCAAAGTATGAAATGCACTGCTTTCCTAAAACACAATCAATTTTGACACCCATTTATTATTGAAAATCAAGTGTAATACAAAACCTTTCACAATTTTTCTCTAAAATGTACTCAATTTTTACACTTCACGTTATTTATCGAAGATCTTTAAATACCAAGTGTATGATCTGGCATTTCTTTAAGATATAGCCAATCTACACTTTCATCTGAACCAAGCTCTCTAAAAGTGCCTAGTGTTTAGCCTTGCTATTCTCTAGAATATTGTCAATTCTCAGACATTTCTATTTGTATTGGAAATCAGGTAAAATACCAAATGTCTTGCTTTTTCCAAAAGATAGCAATGTATGATTTACAGGGTTTATACCCAATACGAGAATGAAAATTCCCTGACTGGAAGTCAAATATTATTCGCTTTCCTTGACCCCATTTCACATATTTGCAAAAAGAAGTAAAGAAAATGGAGCCTAATAGATAGGGAATGCACATTATACTTGTTATTTCACAATGCTTAGCAATACAATTCACATTTACTGGCAACAAATGGAGCAACGACTTCGAGAACAACCAAGCCAATAGTTAATGAAAATGATATCCTGGCTAAATAATTGTTTTCCATGACTATTCCCTCACTTGGATAAAAATTATAGAGAACTCACCTGACTTTTCCAGGTTTTCCCTGAATTTTTTGCAAAAATGGCCTATTTTCCAGGTCTTCCAGGTGCAGTATGAACCCTGATTTATATTGAAAACCTTTAAACAATACATGCATAGTTTTTAGCATCTCCACAAACTGATCCATTTTGATTAGTTCTTTGCATTTCTCCAAAAACAACTAAATTTGACTGTTTTATTTACATTGAAAATCATGGAGAACACTACAAGTATAAAGTTGCTTTTTCTAAGCATTGGAAATAATCAAAATTGATCCTTTGTTGCTTGAATCAACGTTCAAATAAAATCCTAAATGTGTATCCTTGCATTTTGTCAACAAAATCGCCATTTTTTACTCCTTTTTATAAACATCAAAAAGTATGCAACCGATTGTATAGACTAGCTGTTTTCTAAAACGTTGTCAACTTTCATTTTTTGTTACCCTTGGCTTTTTTTAAAACAATTGTCAATTGACACACTCATATTGAAGATTATGTAAAATAGCAAAAATCATCAATATTTACATCTTTTTATTTATGTCTAGAACCTTTACTATTACTAAATCATAACCTTGCTACTCTCCAAATATACTCAATTTAGAGCCTTTTTTATTTACATCGAAATTCGGGCAAGTATCAAGTGTAAATTTTTATATTTTTGCAACTAGTAGCAAATTTTGCTACTTTTCCTATTTATATCGAACGTGGTGTGAAGTAGTGCCTTTACGTTTTACCAGAAATAATAAGTTGTGAAACCTTCATATTTATATTGCAAATGATGGAAAACATTTTGGGAATAGGATGGCGTTTGCGCTTAGTCATTTTGAAACTTTCCTATCTACATGGACAATCAATTGACGTATCAAGTGCACGACCTTACCAATTTGCGAAAGAGAATCAGTATCGATACTTTCCTATATGACACAAAAATGAGCAAAGACAGCTACCATATAGCTATACTATTACATCAGAAATACAATATTGTGATATGTTACTAGGTTACTATATTTTGATATACTATTGGTACGTTATTTCACTAAAAATAGTTAAATGGCTAGCATTTTCGTTACATAAATAAAAAAAACTTTGTTGAATTTCTATTTCTAGCACAAATTAGCTAAAGCACCAAGTGCAAAGTAGTCAGATTTTACTAAACACAATGAAATGTGAAGTGTACAAAGCTCAACTACTGCATTCTGCCCCAATACAATCCTATTTGAAAAATTTTGATTTGCAATAAAAATCGGGCAATAAGATTGATATTAACGGACAGCATTGAAAAACTAAGCTTCAAAAAAGCAAAGTGAACGACAGGCAAAAATTCATCTAGAGAAATTTGTTGTAATTTTCATTTTAGAAATGTTGAAAGAAGCAATATGAATGACGATGAAGGAATATGAATGAAGGAAACTGGTCAGTTTATGTAGTACCAACAAAACAAATTATGGGTTTATTTGTGATGAAATATGGAAAATACAAATAAAGTTAAAGCAATGTATACCTTAATTTATTAAGTAAAGTGAGAATTATACGGAGAAATGAGTTTGTGTGAAACTGTCAGTTTGAAATATATCATCAATTATGGATGTTTGAGTGTACGCTGTGCTGTTGGTTCTGCAACCGTGGAAGTTCACATCATCATCACCAATGGAATTCCTAAACATATCGTCAAAAGACAAAACTGTTTGAGTTTGAGAACTATTTATCGAAAGATTTAAAGAAGGATTTGAAGGGTTTGCTCCATTTGTTAGCGGTGCCAACAGCTCGTCATAACGAGAATCAAAACGTGGGTCTGGATTCGTCTGCGTGCACATATCAGTAAAATCTGGCATTAGATTTGAATCAAGTCCATTATTCTCCGCTTCAAAGTTAAAATTTTTCATAAAATTATCGAATGATAAGTTTGTCTGCGTATGATTATCTGCAATGTTTTGCGGCCCGGCTTTTGATGCCTCGCTTTTATCTACCCCTAGCCTCGTTTGTGTGAAAGCATCGGTAATCAGCTGATTGACCCCTTCTGAAGCTTCCAACCGTTCCCTGTCGTTTAAAGCTACAAATTTTTTATTTGGAAATAATGTACTTGATTGCTGGTTCGTCTGTGTGAAGGCATCGGAGAGAAATGAGCTAAAACTCTCTGTTTGCGTTTCAATGTCATTATTATCAAACTGGCAGAGAAATGGATAGCTACCATCAAATGAAAACTGATTTTGCCCCGTAGAAATTGGAGTCTGTGTTTCTTGAGTGCTCACATCATTTGTCGTTGGGATGTTGATGTTTCTATTCTGAACAGAAAGATCAACTGACGCTTTTAAAAATTCAAGTATTTCAGGAGTCATATTTTCAAGATTGAAATCTGCCGTGACAGCGTGGTGATTAGAATTTGCAACGATGGTTGGTACAAAGTTTTGCTGCTGTCCAAATCCCTTTGATGTGTTTGATGACATGATGAGTTCTCTCAAAGAAGCTCGCGAATGGTGGCTAATATTCTCTCTTAGCAATATTTCAGAACTCTCTTCTTCATTCGCAACAACTGAAGATGATTTTCGTTCAAACGCTGTTTCACTTCCTTCTTTAGCTATTCTCTCCTGACTTGAAAATTGAGGTCCAGGTTGAGCTTCTCTGTGTTCTTCAACACAATTGGTACTTGCCCCATCATGTTCTACGTCAAGAGATGACACTCGACTTGGGGATGATGCACGTCTCGGGGACTGCATTGTTGGCAACAAACTTTTAACTAAATTTGAAGCGTTCTTTAAACAATGTTGCATTGACGTCACAGACACATCATCTTGGTTAAAACTTAAACCTCTCTCATCCCTTCTACCAGATCTTCTTCTCCTTTTGCTGTACTTTCTTGGAGGGGCAATACACTGCCAATCCGACACCACAGAGTCAAAAGGCGTTTTCTTCTTGATTGGCTTGTACTGCTTCAAGACTCTGTTCAGCCGTTCCAACTTTTCTGGATCAGCAGGATTGGTAGCTTTGCTGACAGCATCAATACTTTTCTTTCTATTCTGAGCGTTTACATCTTCAATAGCTTCAGAGCCTGGCAATTCCTTGCAGGCACCACTTGGTCCAGTGTGGGAGTCAAGAGGAATACTACCATTGGAACTTTTGCTGAGGGTCAAGCTTGGATTGCCAACTATCAAATAGGCATTCGATTTGATCTGTTGACCTGCTGGAACAGTCTGTGGTATAACTATCATAGGAGAAAATGATGATTGATCAGCATTCATAACTTTAATGCCATAATTCAAAGTCATCTTGAGGTTGCTTATATGTCTGAGGATAAGAAATGATTAGGCTTTAATACAATCTAAATCAATGAGGAAGTACGTTAACATATCATATGAAGCAATGTAATGAATGACAATTGATGTTAATGCCAGATGAGATAGAATAGTTAAGCTTAATAGAGTCCATAACCAAGTTGAATAGAAGACATTGTGGTGTTAACACAGAAGCCTTAGGGTGTGCACACTCCAGCATTCATTCTATCAGCATAATCTTCAGGTCTACCAGCAAAAAGAGGTTCAAACTTGTCACTTTCTATTTTCCCTATTACATGAATAGTAGAAACAACACCAAATAATGATTGGAACTGAAAGCATAAGCATAGGCGTGGGAGTAACAGGGGGGCTGCAGCTCCCTCAGTTGGGCAAAAATCTGTTGCATTAGGGCAATTTTCCTCACAAAGAAAAATTTTCCACTGACAAGAGACTACATGTCAATAAATTTGGATATAATTTGGGAACACAATGTTTCTCCTAAAATATAAGTTATAAAATGTAATACATTCTCTGTTAAGTATATTCATATACACATTTTTATATAAGAAACAAAGTCTCCAGCTTCAGCCTGGATGTTTCTTAATATTTCATCAAATCCAACTTTAAATGTTTCTAAAATTTAAAGACTTTCAATGACAATAGCAAACCAGATTAGGTAATTGTGATAAAAGAGAAATGGTGCTCAGGTTCTATGTAGCATGTAATGGATGTTCATTCTATTTTCTTGCTAGCTTGATCAAAACTTTACCAGTAAAAACAGTTTTTGCAAGTTATTATTTGAAATTCAGCCTGCTTATGTTTCTTAATTTTTGTCTACTTTCAGTCTCATGTTTCTTATAGGCATGCTTCTTATAAAAAATGTGCATGCTGATTAATATATCATAGATGCAGCCTATCAAGTCACATCCAAGTATGATTTACCAATTGATAATTTATGTCCTCTAGACTCCTCTAAAGCAGTGAAAGCCCTACATTTCTTCTCTCTCCCCACCCTCTCTCTTTCCATCCCCAAATAAAATTTACTTAAGCACTTACACTATAGAAATGGCCCAAGAATAACTAAACATGTGAATTTGGGCCTAAAATTGCAAACTTTGCACTATATATTTGCAAACAGAGTGCACAAAAATTCCACAAATCCCACAATTTCATAATTTTCCATGGCATGCTAAAATAAATACTAAGCAACAAACATTTCTGAAATTTCCTAGAATGTCTCAATATACACTAAAAATGTCTACCTTGGCAAACTGCCCTCCTTTGTAGACCCATTGGCATTTCCTAATAATTGGTTTTTAATCTCATCTGGTAAGTTATGGTGATTCTTCATTGAATGCTCCAATAATGAACTCTTTGTTTTAAATGGGGCTCCACATGAACATGAAAAAAATGTCTGACAGCTCTTCATATGCAAATTTATTCTCTTTGGGTTGCCAAACTTTGCTCCACATTTTGGGCACACATGTTTCTTTTCTGCATGCATACACAAGAAATGCTAGGCAAGGTAGACAAAAATTATTAGATTGATAGTTTGCTATGATGTAGAAAGCTATTCTACTTCAGAAAATCAATCACAATTACATTATCAAATGTTTGTGATGTCATGAAGGGGCATTTTACAAAGACTTCTCATGGAAAGATGACAAGAAACAATGAAATATCAGTAAAGTTGCCTCAAATGAGAACAGAGTTTGGACAAAAAGTAGTTTATTTCTCAGCTGCAATAGAATATAACTCTTTGGCTCTTCAGGAGAGAAAAATTGACTCTAGAAGTCTTTTTAGAAAGTTTCTTGATTACTTTTTAAATGATTTTTAGTTTACTACCTATTCTGTAAGTTCTTATATCTTTTTAAGTTATATGGACATTAGTAGTAGCAATGTTTGCTGCCAAACATTGCTACTACTGAAATTGTTGATACAACCTATAAATGAAGCAGGACCCTGTTGTTAACAGTATGTAAATTTTGATAGGTTATCCTGTCAAAACATTTATGCTTTTTTATTGCTATCATTATTCCTATAAGAGACTTAGCAGCTAAGCTGTTGTGCACCATGGAAATTTGCTTCCAAGAATGCTTAAAGCAGAATTGAGTTTCAGCACAGATAGAAGAAAGACAAGAACTAGAGAGCACCATTCTCTGATTGACATCTATTCAATAACATTTATAGCATTTTATGAAGCACTCAAAATCAAATGAATGAATGACATTTTGAATGACATCACAAATGGACCTTTATATCTGTACAATGTAGGAGCAGGAACTTTCTACAAGGTCAGCTTACAAAAACAGGAGTAGACATCGCACTTTGAAAAATATTTAAAGATAAATAATGAACAAGAAAAGATGGAATAAAATAAATTTGGGTCAAGTTGCATATCATGTATTCCACCATTTTGTAGATGTTTCCTTTGATGGTTTCTGTTTGTTGTGATCCTTTGATTTTAGTGTATAATGTCCTTCAACTTTGTAAAAGTTTCACCATCATTGAAGTTAGTGGTAGATGAGAATGAATGTTGAAATGAAGCAGATAATGAAGAAAATGTATATATGCCATTCATGCATGCACCCCAAAGCAGAAATGTAGTTAAGGATGGCTCAGGGGGCATAGGCCCCTTGTTAATCCTTCTAAGGCCTGGAGGCTCAAAACCTTTTGAATGCTAGATTATTGAATACCATTCTTAGCTTTTCTACTTTGCTCAAGAATTGCAAACTCATTTCAATAACTGCTAACAATACAACATAATGCTATGGTCTGGTACAAGCTTGTTCAGTGGAATACCAAAGAATGAATTGGAGTTATTTTGCACGACTAGAAACAGATGCGGTGTCCAAAATTCTGTTTTGAACCTCATTTGTCAAAAATTTAGCACTACACCCCTCCTCCAAGAGGATAATAACTATTACAGCCAAGGCTGAATAGAAGTTTTAACATATCTAACTATTTTCACCATACTAGTAGAATGTCACCAGTTGCTTTAAATGTCATTTACTTTTCTTATCAATAGTGATGTGAAAGTAGAGAAACAAGAAACTACTAACTGTTAGAGCTATCAGTAAATTTAAAATGGCGCGATTGCAGATATATACTTCTTTATGAGATAAAGGGGCTACCCCCCACACAATACACAACATTAGATAGCTCTTTATGTGCACATTAACACAATACCTTACTTCACATTTTAGGATTACCGTGGGGGAAGGGGGTACCGATTTACAATAGCCTCAAAAACTTACCTCGCGCAAAGTCGTCAGACATTTGAAATATCGTCCAGTCATGTATGTCCGGCTGCAAGTAAACACAGGACAGGCATACACTGGTTTTACTTTTTTATGTGATTTATTGAATGCTGTATTAAATGATCGTAAAACTTTTTCCGTGCCGACTGCGTGAGATTGCGCCATATGCATTCGCATGGCACTTGGATTTTTTATGGTCTTGTTGCACACAGTGCATTGCGTTGTCGTTGGCACGCTGTACTTCAACAATTCTTCTTCTGATGGACATATTACTTCAACGTTCGTTTGCTCTCCAGTCATGAAGTTCAAGTGTTCCGCCTGCAGTGTTTCCAACTTAGAGAGGACAACGAAAGTATTTTTGCATGTAAGACTTTCATTTCTGCGACAAGCTAGATGGTAGCCTCTTTTTCGTGTGCAACAGCAACAATGCAATCATTGCAACCCTCCCTCAATACCGAAGCCACAAAAACCAACAAAAAATATTTATCTGGAATTCGCTATGCTCTGCAAAGCATAACCATAGCTATATATCGTGAAAGCCAGCCACTGCCTGCTTTTCGTTTACAACAGAGGAGCTGGGAGTGAGAGAAACCTCCTTGTTTAGGTGTGTGGTGTGCTCTCTGTCACTAATGGTGCACAGGGCCTCCTTCAGGTACTTGCCTTGTCATGCTGGCTACAGGGTTCACCCCTTCCCACACACACTAACTCATCACCACATACACATTGACTCTGGAAATGACAGCTATGAAAAGTAACAACATACTTGTCATCAAGGAAGAAAACAAAAGCTTCATTCATTCTTTTTAACAAATTCAAAGAAAGTGGCTCTATTTACTGGAAGAGTATTTGACATGAGAGTCTGCAAAATATATGAATTGACCATAAGGAACCAAACAGATGCCAACCAAACAAGAAAAAATGTATCCCATGCTTGAAACTCCAGCAGATATGCAAGAAATAACCAGATACCCTTGAAAGAGAGAAAAATGATATGGTAAAACAAAAACAGATGGGGAGGAAGGGGTAGAGTGGTACAGAAAAATGGGGGATTTCAGTTATGGTGGAAATATTTTGACACAACAGAAAGAACATTTCAGAGAAACTGGCACAAGGGCAGAAGAGGTGAATCATTTTGGAACTAGCCCTTGGCTTTTGAAGAGCAAAGTCTTGCCTTTTGGCAGATAGCAATCACACCTTAATTGGGGGTACTGAGCAGTACCCCATTATCTCATAAGACATCCCAGAAAAGAAAACAAGAAATTAGAGAAGCCAAACCACTAAAATATACTCATACCTGTGCTGACACCCATAGAATGATGATATGAGGTACAAGCTGGTTCAAATCTTCTTTGAAATGTACTATTGCTATTGGAAGAATACTCAAATACCATATGAAATACTGGAAAGGAAGAGAAAGACAAACAATTATTGAAAATGATAATACCAAATGTATTTTTAAATGTTCAAATAATCCAAATATATGATGCTGTCTAATAAAAAGTTTTGGCCTGACAACAGAGTAAACTATTCCAGAGCTATCAAAATAATCAAAGGGCTTGAAGTGTGCATGAAAAACTATTTTACACTTATGTTCAATGCATCATAAAATTAAAATTTCAGAAGCATTCTCAGAATTTAAAGATTAAATAAAGAGTAAAAACATACAGAACATACAGATGCAGTGTGCAATATTATGCACCTGACCTTTTCTAAAATCTCTAGATTTTGGAGAACACAAAATACTATATTTTACATCACACATTTAAAGAGCCAATAAAGGTGTGCATGAAGCCAAAAGTACATTGCATTTTACTTTCTAACATGATAGGTCCTCTTTTTACAAACCTGTGATGTGCAGACTTTATTAAAAGTAACAAAAGCAAATATTTGCAGGAAACAAGCAACTGGCAGTCTTGCATGGTATTTCACTCCTAGAATTACCACACTAATGGCTTGGGGTAGAAAGGCAAGTAGACCAATGATATGTGACCAAGGAGAGCTGCCAGTGAGGTATAATACATAGAAGTATGGAGAGAAATTATGCTTTATATCTGTCCTCTTCATATGGTACAGGTAAGCATTTTCAATAAATTCCATTTGGTACCTAAAACAAAATAATGAAAACCAATGAAACTTGACTGTAGCTCAACTACATAATTTGTTTTGGTCAATTTAAGAAAAACTTGATCATAGTGTACCATTAACATCCCTTCCTCAATTACATCTACCATAGTTTTGACCACTAAAATTAGCCTTTATCTACTACAATATTAACATCAATGTATGAAAGTTAACTATATGAAAAAGTAAGAGGTTTTCTAGCCTTGTTTTCTTTTGTCTCTATTAAAAAATGTCTAGCACTTTAAAGTTCAATTGTAAATACAGCAAAATTTGTTTTCTTAGCTTTGTAATAGGACATAATAGTAGATTGTCAATAAAAACTAACCAGTGATAGAACAAAAATGTAGCTGTTAGTATAATAAAACTTGTTGCAAACCAAAACCAAACCAGTTCCATAAAACAATATGCCAATGTCCAAACAATCCCTTGATTTTTCCATGTCTCGAATAACCCCTTAGTCATATTTCTCAAAATATAAAGTGAAATCGGCAGAGAAAATATCACTGGATAGATCTTGAAGTGGACTGCAAATCCAAAAAATAAACCCCCAATGAAATCATATCTCTTCATGATGCAAAGCAAAGCTGCAAGAACTAAAACAGCTTGAAAAGACTCTGCATTTCCTCTTGTCGATATTGTCATTGATAATGGATTAAAAAGCCAAAGAAAGAGTGAAAACATAGTTCGAGTCTTCGTCTTTGATATCTGAGCTGCATCTCCAGAGACAGTTGAGTATTCACCCAAACTCTGTTTGTTTATTTCAACTATGAGCCATCCAACAATCAAATCACATAATGAAAAGAAAATTTTCCCAAAAGAAGGATGCAGTAATGAATTGGGGGTCATTAGAAATGCAAGAAGTGGAGTATATCTGTAAGTAGCACGACGATAGGGAGATGTTCCGTTGATGATATACCTTGCAGCATCACTGAAAACAACGTAATCAATATCGGTGTATTTAACTTTAAAATATAAATCATGAAAATTTCCATATACAATAAGTGTAACTCTGACTATGGCTGCAATCAGGAAGAGAAGCGAGAAGCTCATCATGCGCTCTTTATTGCAACGTCTGATTTTTCTATATTTTCCAATATTTTGATGCCTAGGCCATTCTGTCTCGTTCTGGTGGTTGTTATTCTTGTGGTGTGCTGGGTATTCTGTAGCACCGACTCAATGCACCGAATAGTAAGTGAGTGTAATAAGGAGAGGGGCTAACGTCTAACGTTTTTACTAAAAACATAAATTGGGGGGTTCTTACTAGATGGGGGTCAATATTCAATAAACAGTGTGGGGACCCAAATATCTCAAAATTATTGCAATTAGTTGCTAACAATGTATAAGGTCTACCATTCATCCTGATTTCCTTACTTGTAATATTGATTTGCGCTCACAAACCCGATGTATTTTATTTAATTCTTTTATTTAAAAATTCGAACTCTTAAGGCTAGTAAAATGGAGGGGGGTTGGATTTTCTTCATCATTGCTTAGTTGGGGAGGGGTGTTTCATAAATGGAAATGGGTAGTGAAATTTTCTTCAAGAATTTGCAATCGAAGCCCACCCTACTATACGGTGACAAAGAGTAGAAGGCTAAACAAAACTATCGCATACCACTCTGTTCATATCACACTGGACTACCTACTGAAAGGAATCTATCATTTAGGCATTGCATTCATAAAGTAGGAGGACAATTTTCAGCAGTTGCTAGGCTGCAGTAAAGGAGCATCTAGCGTGTATGCACGAGGCGTCACTCCAACAAGATCGTCCTTACAAACGAACGACAGTAATTCCCTTTGTGAAGAGATTATGCTTGTAAAAGCTGGATGAATGTGATATGCTATAAAATGCATATTTATTTATGCCCTCGCTACCTATTAGAAAAATTAACAAGGCTAATTTACCGTAGTAATACTATTTCCAAAGGTCTCATCAGAACAAATATACTAGGAAGCGGTCATACCCCCACAAATTAAATTTAATTTTTGTTCAGCATATATACCTATTAACATGAAACTTCTTCTACAAAGACATTTAATGCTTATTCTCTACTTTATTCTTAATAGCAAGATAGAGCATCAAAGTTACATAATAATAATAAAATTTTAAAAGTTTATGTTAACACTATCAAAAATATTACTTTGGTTTCATACCCCCCGAAAGTATCTCTTAAAAACTTTGGAGCCTCCACCGACAATCTTCAGAAAACTTCATACTTTTGATAGTTCAGTTCCACGTCAGTACCTGTCAAACTTAATGACAGCTCTCTTATTGTGCGATATGAACGCGGACAAGGAAAATAAAACAGGAAGATACAACATGGGAATAAAAAATCTCGCTGCAATTCAAAAGAATTAACCAAATCATACAACAGCTAGCCAGTGAAATTGAATTCGAAAAAGAACCAGCATTTCAAAATTTTTAACATGTAACTAATATGCATTTAATTGTCATCTTTTCCACTGCCATGGTATTCTTATTTCTCCATCTCCAGAAATTCCATAATAGTTACTAATAACAAGCTTCATATTCTCAAGTCCTAGATTCGTTTCTCTTTTTAGTCGTTCACAAGACTTAACCATTTGATCTGTGGTTATGATTCGATCTTTACGAAGGTGTGATAGCTTCAACGCATCCTTGCAAGATTTGATGGAATGTAGCTCTTGTTGCAAAGATCTGAATAGGACAAGTGTTCAGTTCAGTTAAGGGATGCAAATGCAAATGCTTCCAGAAATTCTACGAAATGTAATAGCCATTTGATTAAATCCCCAGACAGGGAAACAGAGTTGTAGCTATCTCAAGTACTTTGATACCAGTCAAAGTATCAAAAGTTGGATAACTAAACTGACAAAGATACGTTCCATACTCTGCAGTATGAAAAACTTATGACAGTGTGCTACAAAAGAATTCCTGATTTATCGGGATATAATCAATGCTTACTACTATAAAAATATTACACAGACAAAAGAGGTATTTATTTAAAACATCAGCTCTATGACGGTTAGGAGTGCAACATCAGGCTTCATAGCACATTTGTTGCAGTTTGATAAATTTCTTCATCAAACTGAGGCAAATTTGAGACTGCCATAAAATAAAAATATCTTTTTAAGTTTGATTGAATAAGACTACATTCACAAATGGAATTGAAAGATAAATAGCAGGTATTATAAAGAAAACAGAAGAGAATAGAGTTGATACAACTGAGATGGCTTTCTTTGAAAGGTTGTAAGTCCAAAATGAATTAAATGCGATCATATATTCAATCATCCTTGCTTCTAGTGGCAGTTACTAAAGACTCTTCCCTCCAACAACATTATAGCACTGAGCTCAGCTTTTGCTTTCAATAATAGCATTCTAATGGAACTTGTTTCTCGTACAACACCGTGTGGACTAACCGATTTGTTTCACCAATTTTTTCATGACATAAAGAAATAATGGCTCACTTTCTAGGTTTTCCAGGATCACTACGGACCCTGCCATATTTCTTTGTAGAAAATCAAAACAAACCGGTTTACCTTCTCATTAATGTTCACTACTTGGGACCTTCATGTTTGTAGTTGGAGGACATTCTAACTTTACATCTTTAAGACCTAATCTTCTAACATTTCTCAACCGCTTTAATCTTGACCGAGGCACTTCAAGCATGACTGATCCAAACAATGTCAAAAGAAGAACTATCACAGCTGTTCAAGTACTAACAAAACTACGAATAATTCTTATCAAACTGTGCTGAAATGAGTATCCAAAGCTAAAAATGGTCTTCTTCTACTCCAAAGTATTCACATTGCTGCATTATTGCTATTGCTTCCAAATCATTTCATAATTTTTCTTCTACTCTTTTTTCCTGAATCAAATTTTTTTCCTTACCTTTATGTTGTGTCCTCAAGTAGTATATCTGCTAAATATATTTGAGACATAGATAAAGTATTTGACTGATTGATTGATTGAATGATTGCTTGACTGATTGATTGCACAGCACTGAAAACAGAATCCAACAAACAAGCTCAGTATTTTTGCCGTAATTGAAAGTACAGCTCCGATTTTTCCTTGCAACAAGAAAAGAAGACGGAGAATCGGGTGAAATTTTGGTTCAAATCATTTTTGACAATACTCCTGTAACTTTTTCATGAAAAATCAAAGCACCAGATAGTGTGCCACAATCTTGAGGTGTTCTAAAGTTAGATGTGCAACACTGAAATGCATTAGGAATAAAGAAGAACAATGATAGATCCTTAAAAAATGCCTCTGTGCATGGTACTCAAAAAACCTGCAAACGGTCTGACTAAAATATCTATTAGCCGGTGGAACTGGTTACTAGCCTTTCTCTAACTTAAAGGTTGGAGAGAAAAACAGAATGACAAATAGTGTAAAAGGCTTGAATAGACGAATGGGAACACATCAGTGAGCTTCTCTTTTCTGCTTTGAGCTAAGAAATAGATTACTGTTTGCTCTGTCCATCCTTTTGTATTGAATCAAAATTAGTAGTTAAACATTAGAGCATTTGTTTTCCAAGGTTCATAAACCGCCTGTGCAACATGTTTTCAGGGTCAATGAACAGAATTGGGAGCAGAGACAGTAGTTTATGGTCAATGAAGGACGCATTATGGCACCAATCTTGCCTTCTTCCTCTCCCGTTTTAAAAGATAAATTTCACCAAACACTGGAGCCATAGTCTAGACTAGAAGAGCCATCGGCGCCTGAACTACCTGGAAAGTATAACAAAACAGGGGAAAAGATATCAGCTATTTTAATTGGAATGGAAGGGTTGATGCTACACAAAGTGTTAAGAACTTCCTTCTTATTTTAAAAAAACACCAAGATACCAAATAAAACACCTGACCTTGAATGTGCTTTCTTTGCTTCAATGATTTGAACATGATTAAGTCTAATGAATGATGTAATTGCATCAGAAGTGGTGAGGCATGGTATTACAATGGCACCATCTTGGTCAATGCTGATATCATCATAAGCACTGCAAGAGAATCAGTCAGCATGAGCAGCAAAACAGGATTTTGTTGCTATATTTCTGGAAAATCAATCTAAGCTCTCCATACAGTCAAGTAGTCAAGTGAAAATGGAGTGGATTATTTCATTAACAACAAAGTTCAATATTGCACAAAAAATGAAAAACCTTTAGCAATTTCAGCAGGTGCAATAAAAGGCCATAGCAATGCTTCAATTTTCTTGTGGAGATATTTCCTATATTGAACAGAATACTTTAAATTTGTTCACATCTAGTCATTCATCACATAATGAACTGGGGGAACATGCAGACCTCATTAATCTGTGAAAGCACTGAGCACCACTTGCAGGCACAAAATGTCACAATTAAATTTCTGCAGGCACGTTTCATCCAAATCTGCATCTGGCTATCAATTACAATCTGCAATCTGTTTTTTCTGCAAGCACATTTTTCTCAGATCTATGCTCACAGGCACAAAATACTTTTGATGAGGCCTGGGAACATAACCTCCTAGTTCTCTCTAACATTGATTTTCCAGTTAGCCCAAATTTAAGGAGAAAAAGTTAAGTTTGGGGTGAGGCACCCCTAGCAGCATTTACTTTTCTATTTCATACTATTGATCTTTATCATGTGTACATCTTCTCTTTTATTGTATATGGTGTTCTAATGAAGAAATACAATGGTAACTTCCTCACAGTAAAAGGTGTGGCCCTATAAAGTTCATCCCAGATTGCAGTGGTTGGGCCTGTCTCTGTTCAAATCCTCAGTCAGCTGTGATTTTGATAAGCTAAGTTAGTTAACCAAGAACAGAAACATTTTTCTCTGAATGGCATGCTGTTTGTCATACACATAGTAACTGCTATCTCTTGGAATAATAGAACCAATTACATTTATGACAAGGGCTAAAGGCAGAGTCCATAGCTCAGACAACTGTCATATTTTGCTATGAAAAATATACCTTGCTATCCTTGCTCTGAAACTATTCATGATCAGCGATGATGTTGATTGAAATCCATTGTTTTTACGAATGCTCTGTAACAACTGTGTTAAATATTTATAATAAATTTTTATTGGCACTGGGCTGTGTGTTCTACTTCGTGATACCTTAAGACCTCGCAATGCTTCAGATATTTGCATTTCAGTCAAATCAAGAACATGGACTAGGCCATCCAAGTCACGTATTGAGTTCAGTCCCTGAAAAACATGGACATGTTTGGAATAAAGCAATGAAAAAATTATTAACAAAACCAAATAGTAAAAGAATAATAAATGGCAAATAATTACTACCAATATGCAATAATTAGCATAATTGCTAGGTCTGAGTGATCTGAAAAGTCTGAGTGACTCCATACTCAAGCTGCATATGGGATCAATTTTGTAAATCTAAGGGCCACATAGAAACTTAGCACTAGAAGCATAGAAACTTCCAAGGCTCCTTTTTGGGATATTTTTTCTCCACTCCTTAGCAGAAGTTATTTCTATTTCTATTTCTACTTATTATTTCTTGCACTCATATAAACAGTTCTCTTTTCCAATCAAATACTGCTTAGCAAACTAGTTCATGTGATCTCCATTCTATAATTTTAACAATTGGAAAGCAAGTTACCACATTTCAGCACGAGTGCTTTTGTTCCCCCTGCTCCCCTTATTGAAAGGCAGGAGGGGTACTTGCTCCCCTCTGCCCACCCACTCTCTAACATTCCTGATTTCTAAACTTCCAAAATTCTACTAATATACCTGTATCCATGTTGCTGGTACATCAGATATGTCAATTATGAATCTTCCAAGTTGATCCAATCCATTAAATAAGCCTAGCTTTAATGTCTTTCCATGCAAGCCACTAGAATTAACATTCCTCCTTTTAAAAAGATATTCCATTTGTTTTAATGCTCCATTTAATGCTGTCTGACTATACCAGAAATCTTCTGTTACAAAATTTGCAAGGTGATGCCTTCGAATCATTCTCCTACTAATCCTACGATTCTCATCTGTGATTGGCAAAATTTCTTTAAGCCTGAGTCTTGCTGCTTCTGAATTTTTGACAAGCCAAGAATACAATGTCTCAATAGGTGCAGATGTCTCTTGGAAGAAGATGTCTTCATCCATGATATCTCTTAGTGCAGTGCTCCATTTAATACTCCTAGGTTTTTGTTCCTCCTTCTTTTCCTTTTGTCTCTTTACAAGCTGTTCCAATTCTTCTTGTATGGGTAGATCACAAGAAGACAAAATATCATGGATAAGTGTTGGAAGATCCTTTGACTTCAAACGAACTTGAACACTAACAAAATGGCCTGGAAGTGAAAACCAGATATCAAAATCATAATAAAAAGTTAGTGAAGTTTGAATTGGTAGCGACTATGATGATACAGGAGGTTTCCTTTGGGAGGGGGGTGCAGGAGGTGTAAAGTATGGAGGTGTTTTTTGTAAGGGTGAAATTTAAGGAGATGCAAACTATGGGAGTGAAATGCATAGGGATGCTCTGTATGAACTTGTAATACTCTGCCACAACTCACAAACAATTTAAGGATATGCAGGTAACATTTGCTGTCAGCTGGAGAATTGAAAATTGTACATATCTCCATTTGTGTCAATCATGGTAGGACACTTATAAGCAATATATAAATGCACATCTTTGGGACATTTAACACAAAAAACTGCTGTTAATTAAGAAGATATACTCATTCAAAGACCTTTGCATAGTATCAAGTAACACAAACAAAGGAAATGCATCCAAAAAGCAAATTCTCACCAGGAGAATCTCCAATTTCATCATTTATTGCATTGGAACTTTGGCGTAAAAAGAATCTGAGTGTAACTGGTTTCACATCTTGCTGAGATTTCACTTCTCTCATGAAATGATTCAATACTTTGAGAGAATTTTGATTTGTTTCCTATGAAGGAAATAATTATAAGGTTTAACCATACAGAAACACAGAAAGGTTTGGTTATTTAATTTGATTCTCCTTGCTAATTAACTTCTGATAGATTTTCTAACTTCTAATTTCCTACTAAATTGAAGTCTTTTACTTCATGCACCATGTACAATTGAATCATGTCTTACCAACAAGACCCATCTGCTCCAGCCCACCACCCATTACTAGGTAACAAGAAAAATTAAATGTAGAATAAATACTTCTGAATCATCAATGTTCTTTTCTAATTGCACTAAGACCATGGATGTGCCAATGGGGGGCATGAGGGGCATCACACCCCCAAATATGTTCATATTTGCAGGAAAGTTGGTTGAAAGCAAGAGAGCTGGCCACAGTATTTTCTGTGGACCTTTTTTTAGTAGGCACATCACTGACTAAGACCCCAGCTAGTAAAAGGGCAGCAAGGGCACAGATCTCATCTGTATGAGGTCAGTGAGAAACAGTTGCCAAAAGGGAATGGCAGTCCAACCATAAATAATACATTCAAAGCAAATAGCTGGATGTCATAAATTACTTCATTTTGTTTTTATTACTGATTTGATGTAGGAAGGAAATCCATGCGAAACTCACTTTTTCCACTGGGTATTGCTCAAAAAAGTCTGGATGAACAGCAAAGTAAAATTGTCTTAAAGCCGATCCATATTCGTCAGCATTGGAGACGAAATGTCGTATGCCAAAAATTGTACTTGCAACGAAAAGCTTCCTGAAAAAAGCAGACCATTGCAGTTCAGCAATAAAAGATATCAATAATGAATTAATAACACATTGTTGAATACAGCGTTTGATTGTTGTGAATAAAATTTGTATCACATTGATTCCAAAAGATGTTGTAGCGTTTACGCACTCAGACATTTCTGAAGGCAGGAAACATTCTTCTGTAAGAATATTGTTATAAGCCTTCTTTCATATAACATGAGGAATGGCTTGCAGCAATATGATCTTATTCAAAACATTCTCCCATTGTCTTCTCCAACAGATTACCAAGTCTAGATTATTAACTTTCTATACGCACCCGACTTCTGTAGAGATGTGCAGTGTCATCTATTCTATAATAAGAATAGTTCAAGTAAGAAAATACCTTTTCTCTAACCGCAAAAACAGTCTTGGCAGCATTTTGCTGCAAATTAAATGGGTCATTTCATCTTATGTCCATTGACTTCGAGCAGCACACACAGTAATTCACTATGTAACTGCTCTTCTTGGCTGCAATGCCTGACAGTTATCAATTAGCAGTTACCATTTTCATAAGGCCTCGTTCCTATGTATATTATACGTTCAATAACAAAGTAAATTTCTACGTTTTTCAGCTACGCAGTCTCTTTGGAACTGTCAACAACCTACTCTTTGGCACATTATAGAAGGGGGTTTAATAAGGAAAAGGTTTGACATTCTTGCTAAAAATGTATAAATTAGGAGAGGGGGTCAATGCTCAATAGACAGTATGGGGACCCAAACAACTCAAAATTATTGCAATTAGTTGTTAACATCGTGTAAGTATAAGATAAAGAGTTAGCTTTGACTTCCTTAGTTATTTATTTGTGTGTACAAAGTCAATACGTTTTATGTACTTATCCTTTCTACAATGACATCTTTAGGTTTGCAATACGGGGGTTTGGACTTCTCTTCAAAATTGCTTTGTTGGTGGGAGGTGTTCAATAAAAGATGGGTGACGAAATTTTCAAAAATCTGCATTCGGAGTCCCCCCCTACTATTTGTTGCCAGACTAATAATTGAAAACAGCGGAATACTCTCAAGCAGAGTTCAGTCATCAGCAATGCGAATAAATAAGTCACAGATTTAAAGGAACTCCCGCAATATTTCAACCCAAACAGAGAAGCAACTTTACTAATAAATGAGTATTAATTTCCAAACATTCTTTATTTCCAATCGACAAATTAAATCTATATACAAAAGTATGTCAGGTTGATATGTATGATAAATTAAGATAACAACGAAATATGTAAAGAACTATAAAACAAACTCTATAAACGAAATTCGATTCGAAAGCCATGAATGACATTAGTAAAGATATAAAGAGGAACAATTTCTGATCGTAAAGAGGCACATTGAAAGGCAAGGTCATGTGGAACCAATAAAAGGATTACTTTAGGAGCCTGGAACACAGAGACAGAAAAAGCAGGACAAAGAGACTGAAAGAGGCAGATAAATATTGAGAAAGATGGAGAGGAAATGATAGGCAAAGAGAGAAAGACAGAGAATGATAGATAGACAGAGACAGAAAGAGTATACGCTCAGACTGTATGATACTGGGCACATATGATAATTTTACGATTGATCCTCTGAATTGAATGGTTAGTTGATAATTCTAAACTACCTCCAGCATTCATAAGATACACAGCCTTTTGTATTCTAGTCATGTTATATTCCATATAATAATCCAATTCATTGATTCATGAAGGCTAAGTACGGAGTAATAGCAGTCAGATTCCATTTTGATGATCAATTTAAACTGGCACAACTCCACCTCTCTGCCTTCGTGAACTATCATATGCAGCAGACTTCCCAGCCATTGATTTACTTTTGAAACCATTTGTTGACCATGCCTTGCTGTCACTGAGTTGGCGATTGAGCACTTCAATCCAAGCAACTCTGTCATCCTTGTTGTCTGCTGATAACCAGTGCCTGCAAGACATCAAAGAGCGTAAGTAATGTTCTTTCTATGTCTAAACGATCAAAACATCCTATCATAATTGAGGTATTTGTTACTGTGCAAAGACGCAAAAAGTTATTCATCAGAGGTGAGCGTTTAGGCATATTTTAACCATATTTACAATAACTCTTATCCAGTTTTTATTCAGCAATGCACTTACAAAATCATATCAAATAAAGTAAATTAAAAAGGATTCCACATCCGAGTTGTAGGATGAGACTCCATTTAAAGACAGAAAATGCTTACTTGGTACTAATAACTTTTCCCTCAATAGTTGATAGCAGCGATGGGGTATCGTGTTTGCTCAAGGGTCTTTTAACATTCAATTCAAATGTATTTGGTCTTGAACACTCCATTCGTGGAACAACATCGACCAGCTGATTTGAGCACATTCGTAAATCAATAGTATCTGTTGGCGGCTACAAACACAAATGGAATTCTTTTAAGATGAAGCAGCCTAACTGACTACTAATATTGCGACTTATTTTCTTACTGAAGAGTGAAGATCTGGACTACGAATTGAAAAAACCAATGTAATTCATAGCACCCAAGTTACTAATTCTACTTGATAGCAAGAGATATGCTCAAAAGAAGGAATGGGGAACTCAATCCTTGGAAATGTTTTGTAGATTCAAACGTACTTTGAAAAATCGTCAGCAAAGCTTGCTGTACGTGATCAATTTTGATATATTTTCTGATTTTTCCAAATATTTTTGCAGGAAGAAAAAAGTCATAGACATGAGTCCCCTTGCAATGAGTGGTAAACCAAACGGAAGCAGAAAATGAGGATAATGATTGAGTACGGTACCTCACATTGTACTGAAAAACTATCAATAGAGCAGAATGAGGATAAATACCTTTTGATCTTCCTCATCAGGAAATCTCCAAAATGAAATCAAATCCCCTTGCATTACACACCATCGTCTATTCCAAGCTGTGTACCCACCAACTTCTTCTAACAGAGTCTGAAATGAAAGCATGGTATATTAAAGAGCAAGTGTAAAAAACAGGCATAGCGAACATGACTTTGGTCTATTTACTTTCACAAAATGCTATTCTGCAGCCCGCAGCCAACGTGTCATTAACTGTCTGAACACATTTCAAATAGGAATCAATAAGGCGTTTTTCTGATTTCATTTATTCGCAAAAACTGATTTTGAAAATTTCAAAGACAAACACCCAAGATATCATATCAATATCTCTTTTATGATGGGACAAGAAGATAATTTTCCTCGATTAAAACAGGGTGCAAAACTGGGGATTAAATTGGAAACTATTCCCCTCAAAAAAGCGCAGATATACAACAACTTTATGAAAATAAAAGAAAATATGTGCAGAAACATTTATCTCACCAGAAAACCTCTTGCGGATGCTGTAAACTCTGGCACACAATCAATTTTCGATTCAATAAAACCATCCAATGGGCAATTTTTGGGTACCTGGAAGATGAGAATGGATATCAAATTATTGCCATATAGCCCATGGAAAGATCGTCGGGGTGCTAGGAGAACTTCAATTTCAAATGATCATGCAATATGTCAAATAACCCCCTGTTCGTAACAGAAACAGTTGAAGATATGCAGTCAAGACAAAGCAATTAAGCTTTAATCTGAGATGGATGCTAAACGGTAATTGCATTGAGAAATAAAATTAAGGAAAAACTCTAACTTGCAACTGGCGCTAATGCAGTTTTGTACCGCCTCCATGTCTGCCATTATGAAATTGACCAAACATGGTGCGATTAAACCATAGAAATAAGAGGATTGAATGAGCGGTCTATTGTTCCCCTTTTGTTTTGTGCATAATACACAAGCAGAGCAAAGATGGTACCAACACGTTGGCAAAAGATGTGTGTAAACAAAGGACTCGCAGTGCAAAGAGTTTACACCGTTCCTCCTTTTTTGCTTCTGGATTGCAGTAAAGCAACAGAATATCGAGAACAAGTCATATTTAAGTAAGTAGTGCCATAAATATTTGAAATTAATTTATTTTCAACCATTTTTAGTTGATTTATTTACAGGTATCGACTTCAGAGCGTAGCAATGTAGGTCGAAGTTTATCGTATCATCTGAGTTGGCATTAGTTTTGACTTGCTTTTCAGGCAAAACCTCTGCCAATATTTAAACTTTATGGTGTTTTACTTATTCCTTCTGCTTTGGTATTTGCATAGTGAAAAGAAGTTTTGGAACGTAGACGAAGGGTTAATTGTCAGAAACTCTAGCGTTCTTTGTTAGGCTATCAATTCTAGTGCTTGGTGACCTGGTAGACTCAAAATAAACTTACTTTGGACCTTTGATGGTAGGGGTACCTGCAGTGTCTTTCAAGAATGTAGGGGTTTTAATTGCATCCATCAAGTACTCTTCAATATCATTGAATTTTCCAAGTCAAAAGGCCTCTTTGTGTATTTCCCAAAATTGCTCGTTGACTCTATTATGTCAATTAAATCTGCCATCTAAAGGATGAACTCACTTACTGCCTTGTTGCTGTTAGACACTGCTACCTGAATATTTTTTAATAATATTATTGCCAGTGGAACAGAATGGCTCATAGTTTAGTTGTTAAGATGTATGCAATGGAGGCATGGCATTTAGAACCTCAATACCATGGCAGGACAAATGTTAGTGACAACCTTGTCATGCACTTTACCCTTAAAAGTGCCACAGCCAGCATTATCAACAATTTTGGACTGCCCTTGTCCCATCTGAGTTGTTTTTGAGTTGACATTTCATCAAGAAACTAAGCTAACCTTTTCAAGGATCCTGATTCACATACAACATTTACTGACTATAATCTTATCACTAGTGGATGCAGCAACTTTAAAGACTTTTTAGCAATTTCTGAACCCTTGGGCTGTAGAAGAGGAATGAAATGGCAAATGCTTTGCTTTCCTGAAATCACTTGAAGCAAGATAATTTGTTGCAATTTTCTGTCTCATTCTGAAATAGTTCATTAGCCATGTGATCAAAGATTTTATGATTAGTTTTTTCATTTTATTTAGATAAAAGTATCAGTTTTTAAGCATCAAAATGAGTTTCTTAATGGCTTCTCCTTTTTGAAGTTTCTTTTTCTTATAGCTGACTTTAATTAATTCTTCTAGGTGAAATATTGGAGTCATATTTGTGATTTATTTGTACATGTTTTGGTTGCAAAGCAGCATTTTTTGGATGGATTGAATTAGACCTTGTGATTGGAATTGTTTCTTTGGAATTTTTTGAGAAGCTGTGGCAAACTAAATACAGACTGGACAGAATTTTCTTCAGTGGTTTTTACCAATAGATTCAGAATTTGGCCAGGAAGAAAGATAGTTATATATTCATTAGAAATCAAGCAGCTCTCACAAAATCATTGTGATGCAGATGGATGCAATTTTTTGAGATGCATTGCAATAAGCCACCTGGCTTACAATTTCTATTTGTGGACTGGAAACCTGTTATATAAGCATTGACTCAAAAGTTCATTTTAATTTCATTACTATGTTTTAAGCAGAAGAGTGTTCATTTATTTTGGAATTCTTGTGGGCCTGTTATACAAAAATGTACTCAAATGTTCATTTTAATTTCATTACTGCCTTCTAAGCGGGTGTTTCATGGAGGGGGCTCAGCCCCCCCCCCCCAATATGGACCATCTTCTACAACCCAATGTTACTTTTCTCCTTCTTTGTAATACAGCATAGCATGAGAAGTGTTCCCAGACCACTGCTTTTAAGCGTTAAGAGTGTTCTTTTATCTTGAAATTCTTGTTATTAGTGAAAATCTTTGTTTTAAAAGCATAAATTGTTGGCTTTGTTTACATTTGCAAGGATAAGGTCCTTCCAGATTTGTTAGCTTGGCGAAGATTTTGTAGAAAGTCTAAGCTAAACAGTGTGTATTAAGAAGCCAATCAGAGATGCAACTAGCAATATTTATTTCACTTTGGAGAATATAAGAAAATCTATTGGTAACATGTAGTTACGTTCGAGGGATCTTCCAAGTGATGTTTATGGGCCTAGAAATCTTTCCACGAAACGTGGGCCAGTCCTTTTGACAAACAGCTTAAGGTTTAACATAATATAAATGTGTGCATATTTTAAAATAGTGCTTTAGAAATGAAATTTTTATCTCTTATTATGCATATGTCCTGCTCCATGACAGGCCTACTTACTGGCGAAATGAGTTGCTTTTCTGTAGAGAACGCAACTTTCTCTTTGAAATTCAGCGATTATCACAGCTAAATCCATCATAAAAGGCTTCAAGTGTGAAGCTGTCACACGATCTCCGAAATAAATGCACGAAATTTGTGAAAACATTTCGAGAAAGCAAGGAAGACTGCTACGAAGCACTCTCCACTGTGACTTATTGCTGTTTTCTTGCCAACGTGTTGGTACCATTTTGATTTCCCATAGTCATTACGCGTCACGTGACTAAGCACGCATTCTAGTCCTTCTAATTCTATGGATTAAACCCACATGCACTCCATGTTTAGTAATTGCCAAAATGGCAGACATGGAGGCGGTACGAAACTGCATTAATACCCTTGCAACTGCTACACAGAGATCAAAAACAACAGAGCATTCTCTTTATAAATGGCAGCTAGAAAAGTACTGATGCATAATCATTTCAGATGGGAGGCAAGTTAGGCCAGAATTTAATTCAAATAGATCCAAAAGTCTAGATTTTCACCCACCTGATTCAAAACAAATTTACCGGCACCACAATTGGTAAGGTTGATGGTGGCACTCCCAACCGCAGTAAAATTTGTTGTTCGGAATACTGGCTTTGGAGATGAGCCACGAACTAAATGAGCAAGGAGCAAAACCAAATAAAATAAAAGATATTTTGGAACCACATACAGACAATGAAGAAGTCTTGTTTTAAAAACAAGTTGAAGTTCAAGGATAGGAAACTTAAAAGTCATAAAACGAAAATCATGAAAGAAAGCAGTCTGTTTACACACCTGGAGAATCATCGGAATTTATTCTTCGCTGCAGATGTAAGATAAAATTTTATTTACAGCAAAATTTATTGAGCATGGTAAACATTAACGTCATGACTAGGATAAAAGAAGGACTAAGCAAGGAGCAAAAAACTATTGTTCCTAAGAGAATCGTCAGTGTCAAAAACGAGGCTTGATACTCCTACAAACAGCGAGAGCAAATAATTGTTTGCTTGCCATGTGTAGGCAAATAAAAACATTTCAAGCCATGGTAGCTTGCTATCTAAATGACATCTCCCAACACAACTCTTCGAGTACAATAATTTAAACAAAGGCTGAACATCCATTTTCTAACAAATCCTCAACTACAGCATCTTTGGGGTACTTTTTCCAGCTCTAGCGCACTTATTCTTGAAGGCAAAGGATAGGAAAGCTCAGAGAGCAAAGCATCGTTGAAGCTCTGGCCCAATAGACTAACTTTCGAAACAAAGAAAGATACTGTTGATCCAAAGAAACAAAGAGGGAAGCTAGATTTGAGTGGATTGATCATTCTAATATTATTTGAAAAAGAGAAGATAGAAGTAAGGAATTGTGGTTCAATGATGATGAAAAGTTACGTGTTTCTATTTCTGGTCCAAATTGAGCCTTTGACAGATTCCTACCTAAGTCTCAAATACTAAAAATAAACAACCAATAAGAGGGTCTGAAAAAGGATGTCGATTGGATTAAGAAGATCTGGTTATCTAAAATGAAATCGTATAACATTCTGATAAATTTGAATATCGTTATGAACTAAGAAACTGCTAACTGGAATGAGAATTTACCTTTGGCGTGAGAGAAGAAAACATATTTTTCATCAAACCAGGGCTCTCTTTCGACTAGTGCAAAAAAATGAAATTAATCAAGAACTCTTGAGTAGAATTGAAATTGACTGATGAAATGAGAAAGGGATGAAAAGTGATGAAAAGTAAAGAAAAGAATTGCATAAAAATGGTAAAATGTCCAGATAGTTACCCCCGTCTTTTTTCCTTTGTGAATTACGTCATTAGCTCTTTTGGTATGCTAAAAAACACAAAAGTTTAAACAAGAGTGATTCCAAGAAAAGCAAACAGACAGTTGGTTCCGAATCACAGTGGAGAAAAAATGTCAAAACTCAAAATGATGTGTCACGTGTTATACTCTCATCAGCTGTATACGGCTTTCAACTGGAAACAGGATTTGATTGGTCAATTGCACTTGGCCTTAGCGACGTGGTAGGAACGAACCAAGCTCTATTGCGTTTTAATGACCTTCACTGGTTATTCATTAACAACTATCTATCTATCTGTGTCCCGAAGTCTGTATGACCGTGGGGGCACCGCGAGAAGACTTGGCAACCAACTTCCTCCATCCCTCTCTATCTTCTGCCTCTCTTAGTGTGTTCCTGAGCTGTAATCCTGTCCATTCTGAGATGTTGTCTCCCCAGTTCTTTCTTGGTCTGCTTCTCCTTCCTCCTTGTACTGTGCCTTGCAGGATTGTCTTGGCAAGTCCTGTTGATCTTGTGACATGCCCATACCATTTCATCTTGCGTCTCTTTACAACAGTAAGCAGATCTTCATGGGGTCCGATGGCTTTCCTAATTCTGTTTTTCACTTCTTGATTGGTAATATGGTCCTGATAAGATATGTTGAGGACCTTGCGGTAGCATCTCATTTCCATGGCCTGTATTACCCTATAAATAGGTTTTTAACCTATAAATCGATGTTTCGTCATTTTTAACAGGACAGCTTGAGTATCCAAGGGATTTTTGACATTTTGATGGGAACTTTGACCCATAGGATTTCGGCCCTTGCTAAATTACCATTATTTACAATTCTCTGAGCGCGATTGATTTTATTATCATCTGGTTGAGTATATTAAAATTTTTAAATATAGTTAAGAAATTATTTTCACTACTCTGTATTTGCAATATGCTTAAGTGTTGCTGTGCCTACGGTTCTTATTAACTGTTGATTATCCAGAATCCGTGCAATGTTATTTTTCAAATTTCTGAGGCATTCTAAACTTTCAAAGGCTTGGATAGCTCATATACGTCGCAAGGATTTCAATCCAAACGCAACAAGTTTTGTGCATTCACGGAACATTTTTTGAGGCAATGTCTTTTTGCAGAAAGTGCCTTGAACACACGTAACTAGTTGCGCTTGGATTGAAATCCTCGCGACGTATTTGAGCATCTAGTTCAGACACTCCGGACATCTTTAAGAAGATTCGTTTTAAGAAGACAGAGGTAATACAAAATGTAAAAACTTAGAAGAGAGGAGTCAGATGAGGATACACAGTAGTTAACAAGTGAGTGGAACGCGGGAAGTTGGGTGGGCACAACTCCCCAGCTCTGACTGGAGGGAGGTACAGCACAGATGGTAAATTTCTTGGAAGTAGAAGACCATTGTAGACAAAATGATTCTTTTGAAAACACGATTCTTTAACAAAAACGTTGAGAAATGGTTAGTTCACAATATCTATAGCATAAGATAAGCTTTCTTGCTGGACTGCTTTCTTAGTTACCTATAAATCTAGGTGGACCAAGCTCTTAGTTTTTTATAAAAGCACGTATCGATTCACTTCTACATCATCGAGCGTATATCTCCAAGCTCTGCTGGTAAAAGGACTTTTCATTTTAAGGGGGGGGGGCTTCTGATGAGCAGTTTATACCCCCATGTAAATGTTGATTTTGATGAGTCTTTAAGGGCACAGTGAAGTCAAAATTATGAAGATTGAAAAAACATATTTTTTATGTTGTCTAGGGTCAGATAAAATGAATAGACCACCTTTTGCATCCAAATATGAAGCAAGTCTTGCACAACAGCCATTCAAAATATGACCTTGACAAAAACTTTTTGCTAAGGACTTGTGACGTAAGACGGGTAGTAGTTCTTCATTTAGTCCTTTATTGATATATTCCTCACATAAATCTGGGTCAATGCATGACCCATCGTGAATTTAGGGCCTTCCAGAGTGGAAACCTGAAAATACAGTATTATTGGCCAATAATTTCAGATTGGATTGACTGGTCTTACGTCACACGGGTATAAGTTGTTGTTGTTTAAGGGTTGAAAATTTTCTACTTCCAGTAGCAATAACCCCCTATTTTTTGCAGGAAAACGGTCGCAAATGAGAAAAAGACCAATGACGGCATGATTCTGGAGCATAGTTGGCCACTTTGAAGCAATAAAAAAATTTTAATTCACTGCGCCTTTAACTAGTAGCAAAAACTATGAAATTAGAAATTGTACCAAAGATGAAGGAAATCAATTGTTAGAACAACTCAGAAATTTAGAGAGACAAATTTTATATTACAACTGCATGTCAGAATCTGAGTTGCAAAAGCATTAGTCGACCATTTATTCGCAAATAGCCTAAATTCTGCAGGGCTAAAATATCGAAATTTCCCAACAAAAGACAACACAATATCAAAAATCTCTTCGATATTCAAACAAGCCTATCTGACACGACGAAAAATCTCTTGATAGGATGAAAATATTGATTTGTTTGTGAATAAATTCATTGAAAAAGGATATACTGGTGAAAGCCACTATAACGCAATAGACCTTGGCTTCGTTGCTACCACGTCGCTAAGGCCAAGCGCGATTGACCAATCAAATCCTGCTTCAGATTAAAAGCAGTATAGAAACATATACTCTTGACACTGTTTTACAATCTAGCAACAGCTGAATAGATAAAAGGTAGGGCATGGCAAGGTAGGACGTTGCATGTGAAAATAGCAACAACAGAAGATTCCTGGCTTACCATTCCAAAGACCTTGATCGTCAAGAGAAAATCATGCGATACATCTTTCCTATAAAGGGCAAAGTCGCTATTGAAATACCGTACTTTAATCACTTTTACAAACAGCTAGGCACAGTTATTGTACATGAGAGGTTCAGTCCAGTGAAATAAGAAATATATTAGCATCAAAAGGGAAAATGTAACTTATATATGATAAAATCGATGATGCAATCACATGTCCATTAGAATACTTCTCGTTGAAATCATTCCCATCACATTTATCAGTAACTAATGTCAACTAGCAGAGGGCCTTAACTGTATAGCAAAGCATTCAACTACTGGCGGACAGTTCTGAAAATTATGGAGGATGGGGGGGGGGGGGGAAAACCTCTAAAATGCTGTGAATTATTGCTACCTGCGAATCGTGCAAATTTCTATTGTAACTTATGCAGCTTTGTCAAACTTCCTTGAGTCTACAATTACTGGTGGGGGGGGGGGGAATGTCCCCCGACATCCAAGCTTCCATCACTTCATAAAACCAATCATTATTTGCTTGTAGATATGATTCTAATATCGTGGAAAGGCTAGTTACCAAATGGCATTTCTATTTGGCAGGTCTTATTAAAAGTATTTTGGGCCTGCAAGCACAGATCTAAGAAAAATGTGCCTGCAGCAAAAACATAATGCAATAGATGATCATATACAGATTTGAATGAAAATTGCCAGTAGAAGTTTGATGTGTGAGATTGTGTGCCTGCGAGCAGCACTCACCGCTCGCGCAGATTAATGAGCTCTGCTATTTGGCTGATTAATAAAAATTAAAAGGGTTAGACTAAGTACAAACTTACAGTATAATTTTGTCTTTAAATGCAATGTAGTTTCTTGACAGCTCATCGTATGTGCATCTGACTTTTGTTGAGTAGATTTGTGTTGGACCATGTTGAATCAGAACAACAAAATGAAACACTCCAAGGTCTGAAAACGAAAACATACTCAAAGTTCTATATTAGATATCCACCTATCGCTTTGCTAGGAGGCACTAAAACAATTGCTGCAGGTATTACGGCGTTAGATGTGCAGAAATATCCATAGATGGCTCACATTTCTCCAAAACAATGGCATGCCGTAGGGATTTAAATTGAGGAGGTGGAGGTGCAGCGCAAGAAATATACCGACAAGCTTGATCGAAGATAATGAACAATACAAACAAAAGTTACTTAAACTTCCCAGAATTTACAGCAAACATTATTCAGTGTCAACTTTCACCAACAAACCAAAATGCTACTGTTCTAATCTGCAAATATTTGGTGCGAGACACCTTCACACATTTAATCTGGCATGCCCCCGATCACAAAACATGCTATGCACAGTTTATGAAAAGTTTGCAAGTTAAACACAAGAAAATTGAATAATACCTACCCATTCTTCCGCCTCTGAGGGCAACTAGAAAATCTCCATTAAGAGGTAAATTAATTTCTAAAAAAGCAATAGATAGCAATGAAATGTGAATGCTTAAAACATGTTAAGCAAAATCTTCATAAAACATGACAGAAACGCCAGAAATAATAAAAGGTTCCATTAAAACTCGTCGTAAGCGCTTTACAAGTAGATTTCAAAAATTCTGCACAATTCAGATCTTGCCCAAAGTTTGAAATACCAAACCTGAAATGACAATGGTCGCCTTGCACGGTGGGCAGGACGTGTGTCTTTTCTTTTTGTGGCCACTGTAATTGGGCTGCTTGAGGAGCTCAACTTCATCAAGGCAAGCTGTTCGTCTTTGTGCTGCAAAAACATTTGATAGATAAATGGGGATAATTTTAACAAAAGACGAATACTTTGAATCACGAAATGAATGAACTGGAAGTGTCTATTAAAAGTTCTGGGTAGCATGCATGATCAAAGTGTGACTAAAATGTCATCTAGATTTTACATCATTACAAAACAAGCAATCCACCAATGTCATTGACAGGGTTGCCACTGCTATTTCAAGACAAAATTTCCTGATTTTCCCTGATATTTTTTCACCAAATGCCACTCATTCCCCCTGATTTTCCTAGATATTCTTATCACTTCTTTCCACAGATGTGGAGCTTGAGAGAGCCTTGACCCTATTTTGGGTAGTTCAAGTTTTTGGTTCCATAAAACACAGGACTGCACTTCAAAATGACTGCACAGAACAAAATGCTGCAAAAATGGGAAAACTTGGCAATTGTCACACTCAACTGGACGTCTGCCTAAGCATAGAGAAAGTCACCACTCTAAAATGAAACAATGGTAACTCTATAACTTCTCTAATTTTCCAAAATATCTTTCTTTTTCCTTTGATTTTCCCTGAATGCCCTGATTTCATGGTAACCCTGATTGAGAAGCATTAACAAGTGCTAATATCTATAGGTTAATTTCAATTCTGTCACAACTGTAATTGATTGGCCTTTGATTAAGATCAACTAAGTACTGCTCATAAGCCGCAAATGGAGGATATGAGCAGAGGAGGAAAGAAAGATAAGTGTAATTAACTTTAAAAAACACAATATATCTAACATAATAACAATGTTTAATAAACTGCACCCAAAGGATTGTGACATCTATTAGCATAAAAAACCTTTAAGTATTCTTGTTACTCATAGCATGAGCAAACAAACCGTAAATTCTTATTAATTTCAAGCACTCTAGAGGGGGGCTTATTGGAGAGGGGTTTACTGGAGAGGGGGGCTTAATAAATTTCTTGAAAACCTTTAATAGTTAGCTAAATATTTGCTGTTTGAAAATAGAGAAAAATACTCATATTGTTTAGTTTATACATTATTAGTTCACAGCAGAACAAACAAAATTGAAAATTGTGTAGTGACTCTTGATACAGAACGTTTCTATCCGCAGTAAGTCAATGAATGATCTTGATTATTGATAACTTCAGAAATATTGCTTTCAAAGCGTGATCTGGCCTAGTTTACTTACTTCTATAAAGCTTACTTACGCTTGGTAGTATTCAATGTTTTTTGGGGGGGGGGCTCAATAAATTTCTTGACCCAAAAAGAGGGGTTTATTGAAGAGGGGGCTAAAAAGAGAATTTACGGTATTCTTTCCTGAAACTAGACGGTAGGGAAATCATGAATTAGTTGGCGACAATGTGAGACTAAAGGATAAACTGCACTTTGAGACTTCTGCTAGGGCCTCGATTAAGCTATGAACAGGATTTTGTCAAGCAATTGAAATAAGGAGCCCTGGGGAACATGCACCAAAGTATAACCCTCAATATAACTCACTTGCAAGTAGGAGTAACCTCTCTCCTTCAATTATTTCTGGACAGCCTCTCTTCTCATCTCCGTTCAACGATAAATTGAGGGCCTGGCTAGCCTGCAACACTATATTTTGCTGTGAAACGGCGTATTCAAGGAGCTCCTAAGAGAAAAGTAAGGAGTGGAATAAAGCAAAATTCACATGAGATGTAAGAAAAAATGTTATTCAAAAGAATATAGAATGAAGCAACTTTTTAAAGTGAAAAGCAGAAATAGAAGCAGATATGTAGTGCCAATTGGGTTGGTTGGCGAGAAAGTGGACAATTGAGGGAGTTATCAAGTAACAACCCTCCTGCAATCTACAATCCATTCCTATTTATAGTTGGCGAGGCAGTGGACGATTGAAGGAGTTATCAAGTAACAACCCTCCTGTAATCCACAATCCATTCCTATTTATAGTTGGCGAGGCAGTGGACGATTGCGGGAGTCATCAAGTAACAACCCTCCTGTAAGCCATAGTCCATTCCTATCTATAATACAGATATATTTAGGGTGGCGCTGTTCTATATAGATAGCATGGAAGACAAATAAAATCTAGATAGATAAAATTGAAAATTAATCACACATGGCAACACTGACAATTTTGAATTTGTGAAAAGCATAAGGGTTAGTTTTTGACTTGTATAGTTGCATTGCGGTGAAATTGGATGGGACATTACAACAAAACATTGATACAAACAGCTTGTAGCATAGTGAGGCAAGTTATTTGGAAAACACAAAACAATGTTTATTCAAAGTAAAAGAAAAAGATAAAAACCCGACTCCGAAATACCTTGATCTTGTCTGACGAGTTTTGTGCTTCATCATGCGCAGGAGCATGGCAGTTTGTAACGACATTATACTTGGAGCTTGCCTCTTCATTGTAGCCAGATTTGTGAATGATTGGCACAACCGGGGATTGTCCTTCACTAAAACTCATCGAACGTCGCATTCCTTTTCTGTTTGTGTTCGCCTTCTTTTCGCGAACACTTTTATATGCTTGCGAATTTGGTGAAAAGGCTGCTTTACTTAAAACGTCAACAACTGGATCAGGATCCTTCTCTACTTCCAAATTAGCATTTTGCTGGAAAAGTGAGAGAATTTTGTAAAAAAACCACAAATTGATTAGGGCTGACTTTGAATGAGAACAGGGTTTATACTCAATACGTTAATCAACATTCCCTGATTATTCCCTGATTGGTAGTCAAGAACACCCACTTTTTCCCCGACCCCCATTTCACATATATACAAAAAGAAGTTGAGAAAATTGAGCCTAATAGATAGGTTAATGCACACTATAATTGCTATTTCACAACGCTAAATGATAATTTTTGCATTTACTGACAACAATTAGAGCAACGACTTTGAGAACTACCATGCCAATAGTTAATGAAAATCACATGCTGACTACATAATTTGTTTTCCCTGACTATTCCCTGATTTGGATAAAGATTATAAAAAATTTCCTGACTATTCCAGGCTTTCCCTGACATTTTGTAAAAAATGGCCTACTTTCCAGGTTTTTCAGGTATTCCAGGTTCAACATAAACCCTGGAAAAGGCAAAGTAAAACAAAGAACAGATTGGAGGAGGGGGCGGGAAACGAGAATACATACAAAATTACAAATACTTCTCTTTTACAATGCTGAGTCCCGAGGAATGGCAAAATTCGCTTCATGCACAAGTTCAGATTAAAGCAAGACTAGATAAAAGTGTAAAATGGTTTCATAGAAAGAGGAAAATGATCTACTTTTCTGCTTTGCTTCTTCTTTTTTGTAGCAATATCCTCATTTCCAGGACAGTCATCATATTTACCAAGAGAATCCTGCACACTTGCTTTCTCATAGCTTCCAAATTCATCAAAACAAGCTCCATCGTTCTTGTATCTCTTCCGAGATCCATCTTTCTTTCCTTCTGACTGGCCATTTCCTTCAATAGGTGCATACAAATCATCCTCAGGCACAGGTTTCTGTATGTCATTTTCCATCGGAGCATCATATACAACGTCTTCTACGGATAATTTTGCCTTTCGGGGAGGCTTTGGAGGAGGTTGGCGGTTTTCTTGTGTCACTTCATCAACAGTCGGTTTTCCAGCTCGTTTCACCTTCTTTGTTTCACTGTGATTGACAGTCGTACGCTCACTCTCAGGCACTCTTGGCTGATAGTTATATAAAATAGAACTCAAGTTACAAAACTGTTGAAAATTCCCACAAAATAGGAGACAATAAATTGCAATAAAAAACATTTGTTTGCAATTGGCGTTGGCTTGCATATGTGCCGACATTGCAAAATCACAAAATATACTTAAATATACCCCAAGCTAAAAAATATATGCAACTTTTAATGTGCTTTATTTAAAGACAGGGAAATGTTTAAACATTGGTGCATGCTAAAGGACAGGAAGAAAATGAGATCACATATCCATAAATAGTAAGGAGCATCACTTCCCAATAAGGAATAGGAATGAAGCGTTTTAACCAGACCTATTCGTTTTCCTCAGGTGATCGCCCTCGCCCTCGTAAACACTTTCGCCGATCTATTTACACGGACGGTTGACTACCCTAGCAAATACCTGACTTGCCCCCCCCCCCAAATCATGACTCAATTTGTTACCAGACTTATAGCATAAATGTTCTTGACGCCTACGAAACAAATACTTGTATCGCCCAATCGCCCTCTTAGGCCGTACCGCCTTCGTGAAAACTTCTTACGAAAAGGTCTGGCTTCAAATTATCAGTCTAATATAAGATAGCAAGTTACCGCTCTTCTCTTTTCTTCATGTCTTTCGTGCTTGCTGTGAGTGACTTTCCTTTCATGCATTTTTGCGTCTACCCGCCTCTCTTCTCTACTCTTCGCTTCTGCTGTCTCATTTCTCGCTGCATCCATAGCTTTGTTGTCTAAACTGGCATCAATCCTTTTCAAATTATCCTCCTGGCCTGAGCTCTTCAGAGCGTGTCTCTTCTTGGATATTTCTTTGCCAAAACCAGACAAACTTTCCTCATCGCTTTGATTGCTGTAAAGGCTGTCTCTTTGACGGCTTGAAATTTTATTCTCAACATGATCCATGCGATATTTTGCTTCATAAAAAAATGAAATTTTTTATCCAAAATAAAACGATAAACTGTGCAGAGAGAACATGAAAGAAATGGTTACACGAAAAGTCAAGCTTGCTAAAACAAAATTCGAAATTCGTCTAATAAAAAACACCTGCAAAAATGGGGGGTACCAGAACATAAGTTCCTGATTTATAAGCCTCCAAATCCCGCCCTTAATATTGAAACTTAATACTACCACAGATGTAAGAGCTTGAGACTAGTAAAAACTGCAAAAAGCATACTAAAGTCATCCATAAGTTCAGTTGGCTGATATATAGAGAACTCAAGCACCAGGACATGTATCAAATTAATATGCCAGGTCAATGCTGTCAATCTAATAGCCATGATTTTACTCATTTCCATACTAGTTCAGATTAGTGAAGACTCGTAATCTTAAAACCCTACATTTTGGTTAGAACTGATAGTTCCATTATAAAATGTAATCTTCTACAGACACTGAGAGCAACGAGAGAGCATTTGGGACCATTAAACTGTGACATAACGCCAATGGCCTGTCGTACTGTTTTGAGATCTTCAGTCCCTTTCTCGTAACGCACCGTAGCACGATTCACCCGAACGATACACAACCGAAGCAAACCCAGGTACCCAAATCTCTCTGTTAGTTATCAAAAGATAGCCTATGTATTGTTGTTGTGATTCAGATTTCACTAACATGTTTCTCTTACCTGGACTTCTGGCTACCACTTTTGAAGAGGCTGACCTCTTTGGTGAGACTATCCGCTTAGGAGACTCTGCCAGTTTTGGAGAGTCTTCTGTAAGATAATCCAGCACATCCCAGGAGGCTTTTTTGTACTCCACAGCCTCAGGCGTTTGAGATTCACCTTCATTAGCAGCACGCAAAATAGACGAAATATCAAACGGATTCTCATCTGATTGATAATCGAGATCACTGGATTCATTGACAGCACTGATAGATGCCAATTTGGGTGACAGAGGCGAGGGAGCTTCATTTTTATTGAGGCTTTCCCTCATTGTACTCGTTTTCTGCAGCTTTCCTGATAATCTGTGGCCTTCGCTCTCATTCTTAGCACATTTAGACGCACCTTCAGTGTGCTTCCTTGACTCATGCATACGCTTTTGATCACCAGTCCTGTGCTGTTGGCTACGAGATGCATTTCCTTTGCCTGATGTCTCAAACATCGCCAGTCTGTCGCTTATTGAAGCAGAAGCATGCTCGTTCTGAATGAAGAAAATACACCATTTTCAGCACATCTTGCTTACAGTTGCTACAAATTGAAAACCAAATCTACTACATGTATTCATTACACTGACATCTCCTACTAAGTGGCCACCCTGTAATTGGAAAACTTATTTGGAGATGCACCTGCAAAACACATAGGATGATTGAGAATTCAAGCTACACATTTCAGAGAATTCTAAGGAATAAAGACGCTCGTACGATCATGACGCAGTGGTTTTTTCATGTCTATTGCTGAAAATGGAGAATGCAAGAAATCACCTTCTCGGTTGGCGTATCACAGCTGTTCTTTCTCGGCAAAGAGCCATTTCTGTTCCTTGTTGGCACTTCGTCTTTTTGAGGTGTGCCATATTGCAGTCTCGCCACCCTTTGCTACAAAAAACGAAATACGATGCGGTGGGAAATGTTTTGACACTTGCCAGACAAAGAGTGTTTTGAAGCAATCTTTGACGAATGAAAGGGTGTGAGAGTTCTTGTACATTTTCAAACGTTTTCTTTCTAATCAGAACATATTGTATATTAATTTTCGTTTATCTTGGTGTTGAACTGTATGTAGATTAGCTATGATTTTAGACAGAGCACATTGTAAATCAGTTTTTTCTTTTCATTACTGAATGTATTACCCTGTATAATAATTAAAAACCAATCAATCAGAGGAAAGAGACACCACTGTATAATCAGTCCGTGACCGGAAGAAATGAGTGCGCGTGCGCACTTGTCTGTAAGAGCGACTGCTCTTATTTATGTGGAATTGCACGTGCGATCCAAGATTTCTCTATCCGCAATACAGAATTTCTTGTTGCTGAAGCATATCAAATGTCTCATTTAGGGTAAAATAGGATAAAGCAGAGTTATAAAATCAAAAAGTGAAAATCATTAGTGTTAAAGTTGCGATAGCAAAGTTCCTATTTGGCATGTGCGATCGCACGGTGGATAGCATTGTTGGCACGGGCGATTCTTCGCTCGCGCTAGGGATTTTACACGTGTGTGGACATGCTTACATGCGATCGCACAAGTCTCTGGGCATGGACTGTTACAACACACATTTGCATACATGCATTCCCGCAAAAAAACATAACTTCCCACAGAATACACGCATTCCAACAAACAACATACCTGAACAGATTCTGATTGAGAATCAACACTATTCGGCGTCCTTTTTCGTGCATCACCTGGACTATGCCTGGCATTCGTAAATACCTGAGACTTTCTCCCAGAGTCGAGAATCTCTTCAAGATTTTTGCTGCTGGGACTTCGGGCATTATTGTGCCTCCTTTTGGTTGGCGATTCCTTCCTTTCTGCACTAATATCAGTGCGCGGCTTTGCAACAGGAGGCTGAAAGAAAAACCGAAAATTCAAACAAGACGTTGCTAATATCAGCGTATCCACCATACAGTTAAATTTGTTTGCTGCTGAAAATGAGAGTCATTGCTTTTCTTCCCAACATAATTCCTCTTACCTTATGCATTATCCAACTTTATGTATAACATCAAAAAAGTCAAAGTCTTTCCCGGGCCCATTGGCGCATAGGGCGGCACCTATCTCCGTTTCAGTGGCCTTAGGTCACGCGTCTGCGAATGCAGTGAAAGCTACAGCGGGGGCTGGTCCACTCGAGCGCCAGACGAGAAGGCAATGGGTACCATTTTTAAAGTCTTTGGTATGACTCGGCCAGGACTCGAACCCACAACATTCCGATGGTGAGGCAGACGCTCTAACCACTGTGCCATCACACTAGTATGCATAACATATTAAAAATATTTTAGACATCTTTCTATTCGAAGTCTTTTTTTATTTGATTTAACATCTTATTGAGTTGTTTCATAAGCCAAAATGGCGAACTTGCTGTGTGGTTCTCCCTTCTCAAACAATATGCTTTACAGTACATATTGCTACCTTTCTAGAATTTAAAGAGAAGTTTGAGAATTTCCCCCATTATTTCATCACAACATGTATTTTTCGTAACTTTCAATCCATTGCTCATTTTACCAATGAAAACAATCTAATTATAAAAATCATCCAAAAAAATAATTTTTAAATGCATAACTTGCTGGTTATCTTCCATCAATATCTTTGCAAACCTTTCAGTCAGTAAATCAGACGAACGCTGTTTTTCTCGAATGCAACTTTTTTCAATTAACAGCCAAAACATTGATTTTGAGCTTTCCATTATACTTGAGTGTATGAATGAAATTTCGCTTGCCAGCATGAAATTGATAGATTTGCGTGCGCGTCAAATCGAGAGCGTGGGGCGTGCTGGACGCGTGCCTGCGCGCTCGTGAGCGATCGCGCACTTGTCATTCAAGTGTTTTCTTTGCTTTTCCAGTATTGTCATACAAGTAATAGCAATGCTGCACTATATGATTGAATAGAATTGATTCTCCCCGACTATTCCCTCAAATAGGAAATCCCTGACTTTCGCAGGCAGATCTTCCCGCTTTCAGGTTCTCCAAGTCTACTCTAAATTAACGGTAAGCATTTTGGAAAGCATCAGGGGGAGGCAAACGCGACATGAATGCCAGTGCACACAATTGTGGACTATTGCTCATGCAGCTTGTCAAATCTGAAAGTGTGTCCTCCCTCCAAGTGTCTGCTACAGCTCTGAATTCTAGTTTCTCTTTAGAATAAACAGGGGGTGAATGGAGGTAGGGTGGGAAATAGACCAGATCATGAATAGTTGAATGGGTGTAATAAATTGACAGCTTGTAATACTTCAATTGAGACTGTTTATGGTAATTTAATATGCGTATTAGACTAAATAGTTGGCATTTATGTGTTCTTAGATGTCAAAATATAAACAGGCATTTCTGCCTCTTTCTCATCATATATTCGCTTTTTGTTATAACGAGGTTTCGCGCCTTTTTGTTGTTATGTTAAGAAAATCCCACGTTGTAAAATGGACGCTATTTTCTGAATCCCTAGCCTTCATCAAACAATGGCAACCGGTAGTTCAACATCGGAAATCAAAGCTATATAAATACTTACAAGTCTTGCACCAACTGTGTCATTATCATTTTTAGGTGCCAACGGGTGTCTGTTCTTTACAGGAGACCTTTTTGCATCTGATTGCACGTTTATGTTTTTCAATGCAGCTGATGCTTCCTCTTGCTTTCTTTTGCGAGCATTTTTCTTCTCAAGAAGTCTCTGAAACATTAGACACAGATGCAATGATAAGCAGCCACCACAAGAGTTTAAAGAGTGCATTGGTATAGCTCCAGTAAGCACTGAGTTCTATGGGATAACTGGAATTGCAAAACCTATACTCTGTCCAATAAAACAGAGCTGTTTCCAATATAACAACTGCATTTACATCACCAATTTTCATGATGACACATAAAAAAGCATGCCAGCATAGTCCTATAAATCTTATATTAAGTTTGTCCAGCACATCTCCCGATGTGCTTTGTGGCCTGCATTGGGGTCCAAGTTGACAGAGAACTGTATTTATATTGGCATTTTGGTATCCACAAGTGGCCATTTATCTATTTTCTATGCCTGAAAGTGAGCCTCCATCAATGACCTGAACTTGAAAGTGGCCTGTTGAAAAACATTGGGGAGTCCAGTATCATAGCAAATAAAAATTTGCATAACTGTACATCTAAGCTCTGAGACAATGTCACATTTTACCATACTCTCAAAATGTGACAAGCTATTGAAATAAAATACAAGTAACAAGAATAAAATAGACAATAAAATGTATGAGCTCAAATGTATCTTGTGTTGAATCAATAACAACCACAGCATTTCTTCTGAAGCACTCAAAACATAACTCCAATGAAATCAACAAAAAACAATAAAACCAATAATGAAATGGGTGGATAGCAGGGCAGACAGGGACAGCCACTGTACTAAGGAACTGGCGCCACTAGGCTGCATGATCTCCAACATAAGTGACATAAGGAGAGGTCCTAGTAAATAGATGGATCAGAAAAAATTCTGAACTTTAAACAAAGGAAAGGGGGGTTTGAGAAATGGCTTAAAATAACTATATAAGTTGACAAAAAGAACAAAAACAGGTTGCCATAAAGCATAAAACCAAAATATACACAGAAGCAGGTTATTTTGCCTTGAGAAGTGGGCGTAAATAGTAACCAACAGAGAAAGGAAATAAAATGAAGAGTTCCTTAAAAACACCATTTTCTTTAACATTAATAAATAGGGGTCTCAAAAAATTCCTGGGGTCAGAAAAAAGTGATCTTTCCATCGTCCTAGGGATTTTGCATGTGTGGACTACTTTACAACAATAAAGTTTTTATTTGGCATGCTGAAAAAGAACTTTGTTGTTGTAACTGCAAACAGTAGTAATTATCACTATTTCCTTTTTGTTTTATGCTGTTTTATAATAAATGAGACATGGGATCATTTCAGCTGCAGGATATTCTATTTTTTGTCATACTTGTGTTTCAGATACACAGATCTTGGATCACATATGCAATTTCAAAAAGTTACAACCAATCACTGGTGCCAAAAAGGGTGCATGTTGTGTGAATTGATCCTCTTGCACCAACCTCTTCTGAGCATGGACTGCAGGAGCATCATGATGCAGATATGTGTGGCATACAGAGTTTCTGACTTTGTCATGCAAATTCAAACTGTTGTTTTAGTCTTGGAATGAATTATCATAGGAATTTCAGTTTGCAACTTAGCCAGAGGATACTATGGTAACACCTCAAGTTGTGGATTCATTTCTCCACTGCAAAAACAAAGTGTAGATGACAACTCCTTTGGGGAATAGGGCCCTTTTGCCCTAGACTGCAAGTGTGCAGCATACAATTCATACATGCAAACTTTGCAAAATGGTTAAATCTGCACTACCAGCATGCATGCCAGAACAATATTGGGGCAAAGGAGGCCAACAGGAGCAAAAGAGTATTGGTTCACATAGGCACTTCTTTTGGACACTGCCTAGCATCGACACCTCTGGGACATTTTTGTTCTATCCTTTAGCAGGGTTTATATTTCACACAATTGTACAAACAGCTCTCTCTCTTCACAACATATTTTGCTTGTTTATATAGTTTATTTGATCTCTGTTGTATTATATCAATGTCCAAAATAGATTCTATTCCATTTCATACAGGGTACTCCTGCTCCCTCCTGCTCCTCCAGATGAAAGGCAGGAGGGGCACTTGCTCCCCTCTGGCTACCAATGTACATTTGAACTTTGATCATTTTTATCTTGCTACTATTTCCTCTGTAGAGTAGTTAAGAAGTGTAAACTGAGGTTTCCTAATGCCCATCTAATGAGGTTCTATCTTACTGAAAACCCTCAAATTAGCCCCCCCCATGAGGATTTAGTTATTTTTGGATTTTTGCATGGGGGTTTATTCAAGAGGAGACTTAAAACCTTTCCTTGTAGTTGGTCAAATTCCAGTTGAAATGTTTCTACAAAGAAACAATTTGTTTGATGCTACACTTACAAGTAATAGGAAGTTTATTGAGACACAGGCAGATTTTTGTTAATTATTGGCCAGGTTTTCTTTCCTAGCTCTATAAAAAACTAATAGACTCTCTAATAGGTACAGTCAAATGCTTGGGTGGGGACTTATTCAAGCAGGGGTTATTCACAATTTGTTGCTAAGTAAAGGGGTATTCTGATGCTATGCAGTGTAATTTTTTCTGGCAGGTAAGCTCCATTTTCAAGCACACTAACTATGAAACGGATGTTTTGGCACAAAACTGTTAATCTATTGACATAGATATTTGACAGAAAACAGTTCTAACTCTTAATGTGACTTATACATCTGTGCAGTGACACAACATCATTAATGTTATATTTTAAATTGCCCCAATCAACACTGGACACAGTGCTCCAACAGAAGTTAGATAGTTAATTCGTTAGTTGGTTAGATAGTATATATTTGCAAAGACAGGTTGAAGTTTGAGGCAGCTATTCAGCTGGTGTGGGCCTGCAGACTAAGATAGTTGTCCTCATATTTTACTTGAGTACTCATTTATTGACATACAAGATGTTGGCCTGCTGAGTGAGCTGCTGGCTTGTGGTGACTGATTCTGACCAGGTACATGGATTTAAACTCTGGGAGTTTTTAATTCAACTGATCTGCAGCATTCCAGTGTGCATTCCATGTAAACTGCATGCCATAGGTGCACCAAGGAATAACTGCTTTGCACCAAAAAATACTTTTGTACAACACTAAAGGGTGCCAATAATGGGAAATATCTAAATACATCTAGTTTCGTAAGTCAACTACTCAACAATTTGCACATGCCAAAATTCTTTCCATTAGTTTCCATGCTAAATGCCAAAAATTAGTGCTCATCGAAGATCCTCAGGCCTAAGTGCATGGAATACACCTTGAGCAGCCTGCACCTGAACCACTCAGCCACACCACCAGATGAATACAGTCCTGTTCTGAGATACATGTTATTTACTTTCTGTGAATGATTGTACACTCTTCTTTAAAACATTGATGTTTCATTAGTGTAGAAAAAGGATTTAATGCCCCATCATCATTTAATGGTCAGTTTTAAGTATTATGTACATGAGTGTGTGTGTGTGAACATGCAAATATTATAATATAGAATTAAGCATACTCTTGAGCATACTATATTTGAAAATATCTTTTGGCAATGATTGGTTTATTCGACAACTGTTAATCTAGAATCAAGCCTATCTTCAACAAGTAATTTCTCCTACCCTTTGAGAAAAATATTCCTTATACTTCACATCATCTCTTCCATACACCAGCCACAAGTTATCTTCACTCAGCTTTAAGTTGCTTTCCTAGCAAGTAAAATAAATCCTTCCTTGGATAGCCAGTTACAACTCCAACACGAGTTGGTTGTTTAACAGTATATTTTAATAATTATATGTAAGTTTGGGCTTTTGAAAAATTCTTTTTCAAATAAAAGGCATCGTTAGATTTGCACCTATAGTCAAACAAAACTCATCTAACGGCTTGCAGTTCTAGCCTAAGAATAGACAAAAACCTAAACAGATCATAAATAAACAGAGGATCTTAATGTCAAAGTGTTTTTCACTGCATCCTTTTACAAAAGAGGAATCATGCTACTCATAGTACACAACTGAATAAAATACAATTATCACTTATTGCTAATTCAGCTCTTTCATTCCAAAAACTGTAGTTGAAAGTTGATCAGAGAATCTAGTTCAGCTTAGGCCTATCCTGAATCCTCAAAAGTCCAATGATTGCTATTCCAACTAAAGAAGCCCCAAGCACGTAGAAATTAGTAATTGAATTTTATGTGAAGAGCACATACCTTTGTAAAATCGTCCATTTTTGAACTCAACAAGCATGAAACTCGATGTATGTGCGATCAAAACCTTCGCGGTTCTTTCGTTTGCTTTCTTAGGTAACTGCTCAATGTTTCAAATTGAATTCAAGCGGCTTAGAGCTTTGCGCAATTTGATTGGGTGCTTCATAAGATCTGGGGATTGTGATTGGCTAGTGATAGGGTGGGTTAAAGAAGTCACAGGTGGCAAGCAGTGCGAGCATATGACGTCATAATCCAACGACCATAGACTGACTTAGGGGGTGAGATACCCCCTAATGCTATCACTCGATTCAGCAAATCTGGAATATTGTCTTACCAATCGGTAAATCCTGCAATATCTCTGTACGACTTGGTAAATTCTGCAATAGCTTTACACTCAGCGGCAGCTTTATCGGTTAGAAGTTCAGTGAAGGGGTGGAAATTTAAGATTAGCGAGTTCATTTTTGTTATTAGATTGGCTCTCAATTTCAAAAAGAGCTTCAGAGTCATCAATATTTGAAATATAATAGGAAGCATTACCTTATAGTTTGCGGGTACAATTTCGTCACTCGAATAATGCTCGAACATTCTCTCGCGAAGGTGCTCAGTGGCTAGACCGCTCATCTTCGATGCTTCTTTTAAGGGGCTGTTCAATAATTACGTCACGCTAAACTTGGGTTTTTAAAACCACCCATCCCCCTCGACACTCTCCGTTACGGCATGTGAGATCCCCTTGCGTGACGTCACTCTAGGCAGAGACAACCCCCTCTTAACAAAATTAACGTCTTTATTGACAAATCCAAACAACGTCTTTATTGACAAATGCAAATAAAACTTTATTTCAAATTTTTTTCATGCCGTGACGCAACGGACTTGAAATAAGTACTACCCACCCCCTCATTTACCGTCATGCTGCGTCACGAAAAACCTGAAGAACCACCCACCCCCCTAGCGTGACGTAATTATTAAACGGCCCCTAAGATGTTCTCTTCATACTATTCTTTTTCGCGACTTTCCAGAAACACATCACATGTAACTATTGCTACAATTACCAAGTTAGCGCGAAGGTACCGAGCTGCAATACCCAACAAAATTACCAAGTGAAATTATTACAAAAAATTACTCCTATTGAAGTAGAGCTCTCGACCTCGTAATCGATTGCATTTGGTAGAATTGTATAAAACAGGGAAATCTCTACGAATTGCCCACGCAAATCTCTCTAGCTTTTGCATAAGTTATTGATTTAAAACCATGAATTCCAAAATCTGACAAAAACACCACCGAGAAAAGTCAAAGTGTGGCGAAGCCATGGAAGAGGGAGCGCGAAAAGTAGTACTCAAAGCCAAATAACAATTGTAAGGTACTATATTGGGTAGCATTCTTTTAATAGTTCTATATTGGCTGGGCAGCTATTATATTTATAGTGCACAAGGTTGGGTATCAAAAACGATTACCCAAATAAACACCTCTTTTCAGTCCCAACCTGAGGCATAAATAATGAACGATTCCTTAGCGAAGAAAACCTAAAGTAACTCAGATTTTCTGAAAAACGTATGTCAAATGATTTGAAATGGAAATCGAATTCTTGCAAATGTTGTTTTTTGTTTACTATGTTTTTGGATTTTTTGACATGACGTCACTCAGCAGAGAGAAACGTAGCATACGATTACATACTATTGTTGAAAAGTATGAAATTTTAGGGGGAATCGAGGAAGACGAAAGCTGTCCTGAAGTTTCTCGTAAACACAGCGTCCAAAAGCAAACGCTTTCGGAGTAAGTGAAAGAAAATATCTATGATGCAGTAGAGAAGGCGCAAAGTCCACGACACAACCAAAGGATGAGTGGTGCAAAATCAGATGACATCATCAAGGCATGTTACCAGTGGCTCATTAGTGCCTCACACAATAATTTATCTGTGAATTATATAATACTTTAAACAAGGCATTATACTTTGAAAAAGAACTTGGCTTGGAAGATTTTCATGCATCAGATGGAAGGCTCGATCGATAGTAGTTGATGATGCCGTTGCAGTAACAGTCCAAGCGTTAACCGATGCAGAAATACTTGAAGAGATCCGAGGTGACATGATGGTAGAGGAAGAGCATAGTGAAGAAAAAGGCACTGCTGAAAATGTAGTTCCTGTGAAGCCTTCGAATGAAGAAATGCAGCAAACTATTGAAGTGCTTCTTACATATTCACTATTTACAGAAAATGGCGAAGAAGGAGCGACGGCTACGAAGATTTCCTCTGTTGATGAATCAGAGTTCAATCGCTTTTCAAAGCAAATAACCATAAAAAACTTCTTCAAGAAACAGTAGCTATTTAAAAGGTGCATACGTGTGCATTTTATATATTTCATCAGCGTTAGATGATATAAAGAGTGATAAATTAGTAATCTGTTCTTTCTTTTAGCACTTGCCTATGGAAAACCTAAAGAGAAACAACTCTTTTTAGTTTTCGCCAATACTCTTTGAAATCAATAAAATCCTGACAAGTCGTACTTTTCAAGAAAGTCCGAGTTACCTAGACTTCGGCTATCTCGGACATTCGCTGAGTCGGACGAATTTCTTATCTCCACTGAAGGTACGAGTTAACGGGATTTTAGAAAGGAGACAGTTAATTATGGATGCCACGGCTGATCATCCCATCAGGGGCGAAACTAGATTGCTTCTATTGGGGGTGTGAGGCATAGTTGCCCGGCAAAAGGGCGTTGCTCATCAAATGTGAAAGGACGTGTCATGCATAGAAGTCATTAAGACCAGGCCTAAAATAAAAATTTTGACAGGTGCACGTTATTCTAAAAGATGATTATGGTCTCCAAAAGTGGGCTTACATGATATGCAGGAGAGCAACGAAAAGCCAACCAGTGGCTGACAGTTTCCCATTTTTGAGGAGGGGAGGCGAAAACCTCATGAAAGCTAAGGCGCATATCATGTAACACTTACACTGACCAACTTTAAGCAACATCGTGTTGATAGAAGTCAAAGTATTTGGGAAGGCTATAGCGAATAGAACATGCATATGGAGTGAGGGAAAACTGGGTTCTGGGGAACGCCCTTCTGCAAAGTAGGATATAATTTTTTTTCTTCCTTGATCTTTATGCTGAAAAAGGAAAGCTTCTCTCCTAACCTGCATTAGTTGAATTTTGATGACGAGGAACAACATATGAAAAAGTGACGCCAAAGTTATGCCATAATGCCACTGTTGTATTAAGGGAAGCTCTTTTGAATGTTGGGAGATGACGAACACTATAGCTCTGTAGCAAAGATATCCCCATGAAAAGAATGGAAGGGGGTCTGGGGGCTGTGTCCCCAGAAAAATTTCTGAGACCACGCCCTTTACTTTGGCTTATAGTGCATCTCCCAATACTATAACAATTAGATATGCCCTATTTTTGAGAGACTCAGTAAGTAGGTATGCACTATCTTTAGGGCATATCTATTTACTGAGTCTCTCAAACATTGATGCCCTATTTACAACTTATATGCAAGTAGGCTCTTTCATCAAGTACAATTGCACAGTTTTAATTTGCAACTGCACAAAGTGCTACAAGTAAACACTAATTTTAGGCATTGCAGATGACCCCAGTAGAAAAAGTAAGCGTTGAGGGAAGAACATCTACTTGCCAAGTGCCCAAAATTGCCCGACAAGTATACCAGCAGCTAAAAAATTGCTCGACAAGTCACCAATTTTCAACATTTGGGGTGCTTCGCCCCCCATACCCCCAGTAGTTTCGCCCCTGCATCCCATTGCCTTACCCGTATAATGATGATGATCACCATCAGTTAGAGCTGGGTGTTTTTCGAAACTTTCATTAAATGGAGGGGCGGTAATAAAATGGCCTACTGGGAAATTCGTAACAACCCTGAAGGAAGTAGAAGAGTTGATCTCACCAGATGGTGTTAAGCGAAAATTGGATAGAATGGCAGACAGTATTCTATCTGACAAGGGTTGTGAAGTGTTTGATGGAGAGTTGACTTATAAATAATGGGATGAAAATGAAAGTGAAATTTTTGCTGATGACCACATTTTGTTAAAATGGGAGGGGGTCACTATTATAAAATGCTATGAGGGTTGAAAAATTTCAAAAAGTGCAATATGACCCCCCCATACAATTAAGCAGAAAAAAGTGTGAGGATGAATCTATGACTTTTGTGTATTTATGCCTTTGTCCGTCTAAAGTGTCCGTCCCATTTACCAAATTCGAACGAGGCGGTCACGTCCACATGTTGAGAGGTGTTTAGGTCTTCTCACATGGTACATCTTGAACTCTCCCAAAATCGCTGCCGCGAATGCTTTTTATTCTCACTAATGTCAATTTGTATCCTCAACTCCAACTGCATTGAAAGATTTTTTATTTTAGAGTTTTCCACTCGAGTTTGAATTGAACTTATGGTCAATGCAAGCAGCAATATGAAAATATGATGATTATTGATATATTTATTGGAAAAATTCACTGTTTTCTTTTAATTGCAAGAAAATTAATGAAAGTAACTATTTACAATATGAGGGTCTATGTATGCAGTTGAGAATTCTTACTTCATATCGGTATTCTAGCATGCTTCCCAAAAGCTGGCTTCCACTTCAGCCCAGCAAAGTGGGCTGGACTGAAAACAAAGTTACATCTCTAATATAATCGGGCTCTAAATCTGAAAAGATGTGTAATTCTAGCTAAACTGTCTAGCATCTCCTTAAATTACAAATCTACATTTATATCATATCAATTTCCATTATATATTGGCAATAAAAGTAATTTGATAATAATCTGCTAAACAGTCCTAAAGCAATAGACAGGTCCTTTTAGCATATAAATGAACTTTTGCAATTTCCTGGGGTCGTCATAACTACTCTCAGTTTACTGCAAGTTCGTACATTTATTAGTTAGTCTATCTGAAATTGCATAAATTCAGACTATTGACGAACTTTGGATTACATAGTTATCGGCACTACAAGTTATTCATACGTCCTCCTACGCCCCTGAGCATGTTCGGAAGGCTTCAATTCACATTTCAAGAAGCAGCCATTTCTGGAAATGTGAATTGAAGCCTTCCGAACATTCTCATGGGCGTAGGAGGACGTCAAATTTTGGGGGGCTGCAAATGTTCTGTAAACTTTCCGCCCGCATTTCCTATTGTTTTTTTAGAAAATTTGCCCGAGTGAAACTGATCCCTGCCCAGCTTGGGGGGCTGCAGCCCCCTTGTCCCAGCCCCCTACGCTTATGAACATGCTTATAAAACATTTTTCAATTATTCGAAACTATATGTTATCAGTTTTTTTGCAAAGAAAGCTCACTATTTGCAACCAAAACATGCTTCTCGAAAGAATTCTTACACCATTATTGGCAGTAATCCTTCGATGGTGATTCCTTTGTTAGCCAATTAAGACTTGACGCCTATACTAGTTGCCATTCGTTGACTGACACACCTCTTTCACCTATATATGTTTAGATTATAAAAATCAATATGCTTGTTGTTTAATAAGGGAAATCGATCCTAATATTTTATTGGGAGTGGAAGTTTGACAAAGATAATAGAACATCCTTTTAATAAATAAAGAAGGGTAGGCTTTTTAAGCTTTGGTCATCAATATTCTTTTTTTTCACAATTCCATCAAAGGTATGAATTAAACAACCACGTAACATTTAAATGGTGCTAATATGACAATTTCCGATGTAAAATTGTTTCTTGGAATTCCCTGCCATTTGGTTAAAAAGATGCATTCTAATTCTTACTTTGCTAAATAGAAAATCTTTCTTGTTTTCCAAATGAGATGGGAGTGTTCAGCAAATTGTTGCTTGCCAAGAATCGTATAACACTAACACCTGCACATCAGATACTGAAAAGGGAGTTCAAGGAAACGCTAACTCATTCGATGGATTCTTTGTGCTAGCGTACAGATCTCCTTATATTTGAAAATCAAATGTAAGTATGCATTCATCGCAAGATATAATGAAGCTAAAAATTATTCAAAATGCTGTCTTATATACCTTGAGTGTGGATATTCATATCCATGTGAGTGTGCTGTGATGAAATTTCATCGATAATTTCAGAAATGGTTGGCGAAAAGCTACCAAGCTCTTGATGATCTTTATATCAAATATTACAATTGAAATTTATAAACTCACCAATACTTGATGCAGGATTATTCCAGGCCTTTAGGTAACATGTGATTAAAAAACTGCTTTGAAATAATATATATAGTTTTTGTAAATCTTCATATTATCCTAGTCGTCGTAGTTTTTATATAAAAGATAAATAGATAAATTCCTACAATAGTTGTGCGTTAACCATGGCCAACAAAAATATCAAAATTTGCAAACGGAATACTCCCGCTGAAAACTGTTATAAGTTTAGCTAAATCCAAGTTCTGTTCAAAGATTCAGTCTTTTGTTATACAATTCCTTCCATTTTACTAAGTACCAATCTATTAACTCGTCAATTAGGCTAGTCGTTCTAATTATGTATCAATTTTGTTATCGGTAGAAAGTCCATTGAGGAGCAAAGAGGCCACACTACAATGAGGTCCAGTACAAATTTCATAGGTAAGTTGCAGGATCGTAGTTTCATGCATTTCTATCTATAAGTTATTAGTCATTTTACAATCGCCGTTCAAAATGTTGAGCGTGGTTATTGGTTTTAGAATTAACAAGTAGTCCTGCTTCGTTATATTTCATTATCATTTTATTTCAATTACGGAGGGTGGTTCTTCAGTCGGACCTGATTTACAAGGGGATAATTAATTGTTCTATGCCGTAAGCTAAGGTAAAGGTAGTCCCGTATACTTTCGTACGTAGGGGAATTTATCCTGGGCCATCGGCATTTGATGTTGGGTGGCCAGTTCCTTTCCTCGCCGCCTTTATCTCCCCAGTGTTCCCACTGGGTACCCATTTGCTGCTGGGTGAACAGTGAGCGAGCGTTCAGTCAGGGCATCGAGTCGGGCTCGAACTATAGACCTTCCATATGGGAGGCATGCGCTCTAACCACTATGCTACCTCACTCTGTGCCGTAATTCCTCGAATTAGCCTCCGCTGTTAATGTTGATGTTGTTGTTTACTTTATTTTGAGTAGGCTGTTATACCTAGTTTTTTCAGTTAATTTAGGCCTATTATGCATGCCGCATCCAAGCATGGGACCCCTAGTTTAACGTCCCTTCCGAAGGATGGCGGAGTGAGCTGTTTTGGTCGTTCATCTGGAGGCCGCCAATCCAGTTTCTAACCGTACACAACCATGCTTAACTTCACTTAAGCTAAAGGAAATGGCTGGGACGCTTGGCCACTCTCCCCGCTTGGCTGGGGAACTATTTATTTCTTGCGTGGGGGCTTATTCGAAGGGGAGCCTAAAACATTTCTCTAGTAGTTGGTCATAGAGTTACAAATGAAAAAGCAGCCATTAATCAACGAAAAATCGTATGTCCTTTAGAAAACACCGAATTGAATTGAGCCTGGAAATGCGAATGGTTAAGATTTGTAAAATCCCCTGCAAGATTCTTACTCCTGATCAATTTTGATCGAATCTGGTATACTTTGCAGTATGCTGTTCACACTAAATGATTTCTCCAACTCAATATAGTTACAATACTTCTACTGCTGATGCTTGCAAAGGTATTCGGTGCAACAGGGATGAATGGCACCAACACAACGGAATCGATGCACAGAGGTAAGCATCGACTCCTCAACACTTAAAGCCTTCCAGAGTACATTAATAGGAATATTTTTGATGATTGCAACCAGCCTGGCATACAAATAGAGGCAATTAAATTGCCTTAACGTCACGGGGGGTGGGGGTTGGGTAGCCACGTCTACTTTTGGGCAGAAACATACCGTTTTGGCTCAAAATTTCGACCTCCCTTAGATATCTGAAAAAATATGGGCAACCTCTGTTAATTTTAGGTATTTTGAGTTCTTGGTAATATTGCAATATTTTTCCAAAATAGTACCTTTCATTATTCAAGTGTCTTCAAACTTTATCCTTATTTCCACGCCTATCTCAAAAACTGATACCGAGAATTCCCGACTCTGTGAGAAAAGAGTACCTCAAAATAATAGCACGTCACTGTAGACTATGTTAATAGGTTTTGAAAACCTATCAACATGGTTTATTTGTGTATCAGAAAAAGTCCAAGGAGATGCAAAATAGTTGCTAAAGCATCGTTTGTTTTACTTTTACATAAATCTGAGCAGAAGGAAATTCAAAAAAGGATTTCAATTCATTTCAGCTATCTCCAGCTTATCAGAAAACCTTTGTCCATTGTTTAGCTTGTCGCCCAAGCCATTTTCCTGTAGTTATGCAGCTGAAAACAAAGCGCCGGGAGCCAAAGGCATAAGGAGTCAGTTATTTATAACTGTAAGTACTTGGGTAAGCTAGAAATTACAAAATGTTTTCATACAAGATACAAGTAAAGAGCATCACACTGAAGTTTCTATATTAAGTTTTGACGCAAGTTCCCGTAAAATAGTTCAGTGCAGACAGCGTACCACAGAAAGCTTGAAGCAGAAAAATTACAGCATATTAGTGAGTTTTGCTATCGAGGAGAATGTGAGAGCCGCTTGGATTCATATAGTGTTCAATAGATTTCTCCACACCACTCTGTTGATTTCCGGCACTATGAACGACTGACCCCTAAAAGAAAAGGATATTTTGATCAAAACCAACCTACTAAGCTCGCTTGTTGTGTGTTAGCAGGAATGCTTCAAGTAATTGCTAAATGGGAAACTTTATTCTACAAGATAGAAGTTCATAAACTATTTTATAGCAAGTGTAAAGCAACAGAGTGAATTGTTTATAAACCAACGATTTATAAACCATTGAAACTAATGAAGAAGAGCATGCATGAGCATTCTTTTGCAACAACTGATTATGTGTAGCTATTGTTTAGATTCTTGTCAAGGAGTTAAGCATTTAAGCTTGCAAACCGAGAATTTAGGATCTTATTCTCACTGAACATATTATGACATCTCGTATAAGTCCTCCCCGCCGATAGGTCCACTACAAAAGGATTGCAAACATAGATAAGCCCTGGACATATAGGCGGAGAAACACGTTATTTATTTATCGCATAACTGGGAGGTGCCTTCTATGCCAAAGCAAAAGGCCTGGTTGCAAACATTTTTTCTGGGGCCCAGCCCCCAGACAACCTCTTCTCTTCATAATGGAGTCTTTGCTACAGAGCTCAGTTTTCCTCAATTACCAACATCCACAAGTAGTTCTGTTAGCTGTAGGATAACATGTAGGCTTAGTAAGATACACATTTTTTTTATAAGAAAGTTCTTTTCAACCCCACTACTGAAATTTCCTTAGCTTTTTCACAATCCCAGTTTCAACACTTTCTCAAAAAGCTTCCTGGCAAAAGCTTTCGATTGCTAATGCTTTGTGCATGCACATAGATGGAAAGTTGAAAAACTGCATGCAAACTTGAAATGATGATAAATCTTAGTATATACAGAAGCTAAACTATTGGAGAGCAGCCAAAGTAACAATCATGACATTCTGTACACAGATAATTCAATTTCTTAATAGATATGAACTTATCAACTTCCCTAGGGCTTAAAAATCCAGTATTGAGCTTTCTTATCTCTCTGAGCTGTTGAGTACCACTATCTTATAAGAAGGGTTAAGATTTATTAATATCTAGATGAAATTTTGACTTGTAGATTTACCGTTGGCCTTCAGTTTGTCTTACACCGATCACGTATGTCCAAAAAAGGATCATTCCCATTTCTAAAACAACACTATGTATCTTTCAACATTTCCTATTGTTGGCTCTGCCACATATCCTGGACCAGTATGGTCAAACTGTGCCCAGACCCAGACATTCAGCGAGTCCGCCCCTAGCTGGCACAACTCCTAAGATCCACAAACTTTTGAGTTCCTGAAGGATCTTACAGGGATGTATAAGGATAATTGTTTTTGCATTAGGGACGAAACACTAGCCAGTTACTTGGGCACCACATGTAAAACGGACAAGCAATTTTTGTCTCTGTTTTTTCCTGGCAAAAAATTCTTTACAATAATTCTATAGTACTAACAATTTGTTTATTCAATGCTAAATGAGTAAAATATAAATTACTGAGCAAGATATTTTCCATTAGTGTTTCACTGCAGACAACTTTTTACTGAATTGCTTTGTGCAAACGAGCTCTTTAGGATTTTTGATGCCTCCTTGGTAATTTCTTAATGCTTCGTCCGTTACTTGGTAATATGCAAATTTAGTAATTCAAGAATGATACTTAAGATCTTAAGGTTCCTAGATTACATCTTCCTAAGAGCCACGGGCCATTCTATTAAACAAATAAATAAATCAATCAATCTAATGAAGAGTTTTTCTTTTCAAAGGTTGCTTTGAACATATTGGTCTCAGGTGGTGTGCTGTAAATTCGAGTTTCTCATTTTTACCTTGCATGTCTTGCAAGTGTAATGAAAATGGTACGTTAACATGCTACAGAATTGCTTTAACAATCCGAAGCAGGATATGTGCCCCCAATGAAAGTTCTACAAGTCTATGCTTAGCGAAAGAAACACCACCAGTTCAAGTCAACCAATTCTGTTTCAACTGCAATACAAACAAAAGAAAGTTCATGTTTGCCTGTATGCTCTGTTTTGATGATTACAACGCCAAATTTTATTGTGATAGAGAGGAGTGGAATCCTAGCAGCTGTATAGCGTGTAATTGTAGGAAAGGATATACGGATTGCACTTATCAATACGAAAAGACTGCATATATGCCAAATTTTACAGCACGTTGCAGAAAATGCAACACAACAGACTTCGTAAGAGCCTATCCGTGTATCTCATGCATGAACTATGTGACAGGAAGGAATCATTCAAGTGGAAGTACATGGTGGATAAACAGTTGTTTTATATGCATGTGTTTTAGAGGCAGAACATATTGCAGACGAGAGGGTAAAATAGCAACGATAAATGGCACTCAGTCCTCACAAAACTACCCACTGTGCAGGAGGTGCAGCACATACAAACTCGTCAGTTATATGAGAAGATTTCAGTGTAAAACATGCAGAGATGATCACAATAGGCTGATAAGGCTACACAATGAGACATTTCATATTGCCTACAGTGTGGTGTGTCGATGCAGGGATGGGGTTATTCAATGCAATATAACAATAGCAGTAGCAGCAAGAGAAATGTCCATAGCTATAGCCTGTAATAACTGTTCAACTATCAATATCAAAAACCTAATTGAAGCAAAAGGTATTTATGAATTATTTTGTTTAAGAATTGAAAATTTAAAGAGAAACATAGACCATTTCACTGTTAAACTCTGGATTAGCAAGAATGCGACTGATCCACAAATAAATTGTCCTATTCTATCAACAAAATATGATGCGACGACAGGCCCTTAGATAGCTTAACTGAAATGGGGGGGGCGCATATGTAGAAATCAAGTTAAGAGCAGGGAGCGTTTGCATATTAGCTACCTATCTATGTCAACAGATAAAAAGTATGTGCCAAAATAGTCTTTTCTCATAGGCATGCTGTAGCAAAATGGGGGTCTGAGGGCTTGCCCCCTGATGAACCTAGAGATAACGTCTTCTAGAATGTTGGTTCCCCAACTGGGCTCCACGAAAAGCTTTGAAGGTCCGCGAGAAGCTGATATAGCTTATAAATTGTAGAGCCTCAGTCATGGACTTTTAGGTTCTTCTGAGTGCTACGCTATAAATCTTGACAACTTCGCAAACTTATGCTTTAAAGTTCTGCTGGTATTTTTGTGTGAAAGTCTATTTATTGCTACTGAATAATCGGGTCATGCATCTTGTATCTAGTGGGATATGACCTTAAATTACCGTTGGCATAACTATCTGCGGAGGAAAGAAGAGTATAAAAGAAAAACAATTTGAAGTCAGTCTAAGTAAGATTCAAGGATGTCTGACCAAGGTACTTTCTTCCAAGAGCCGCCTTCCAAAAAGATGCCACTAACTATCGAAACTGGTTGTTGTCCATAGCATGCTTAATATTGGGGGATGCATTCCAAGTCAAAGCAAAGGACGTGGTTTCGAACATTTTTCTGGTATCTCAGCCCCGACACCCTCTCCCCATTTCATTTTCCCGCCAAGATCTTTAATAGAAGCGAATCATTTATCAACATTCACAAAGGAAAGATCTTTAGATTTGAGCTTTTGTAAAGTACAAATGATAGCTCTGTAAAAAACGGACGAGCTTTGCTGAATGTCCTAAATACTGAAGGATGTGGCATAAAAAACCTTCTACCAACCATGCTCATTTCGAAGCCACCCTCCTCCAGAGGACTGCAAGCAGAACAAGCATGTACAAGGGTAGTGATTTTCAACCGCGAGAGATCTTCAGGTGTGCCGCGAGAGATCTCTGTAGTTGGCAGTCATAGAGGCACACAATAGGGATTATACAGAAGACTAACTCACGAATTTTCATGGTCACGCATACAAGATAGGCTCATATGTCAAAACGAGGTTAAATAAACCAGAATGAAGTTCGGCTTGAAGGCTTAGTACGCGAATTTGCAATGAAGCTTGACTCTTGCATAATTCTCCAATTATTCTTAAATTTCAGCACTTTTGAGCTCCATATTCTATAATTTATTCTTATAAAAAGACTGCAATGTTTAATAAATAGTATTTTCCAAATTTGATGAATCAATTCGATTGAATTGAATAGATGTATGTATTTATCATAGGGATCTCTATGATATGAATATGTATTTTGGTATGTAGTTAAATTGAATCAATTGACTCATAAATCAATTGAATTGGATTTAGTCATTTTGCATGTCAAGGTATATTCTATAACCGGAAATGAGTGTAGAGAGAAATAATAATAGTAATAAAGATTAATAAGGATAATAAGTAAATTTTGGCACTTTGTAAGAAAAAATTTAAAAATAGAAGTGAATTCCATTCGTTACTTAGCTTGTGAAAAATACGCAACTTCTAACTGCTACAATCGACCCACTAAAAACAACACATGGATTTCAAATGGATGTGAATATTCTTGCGATAAGAAAAAACTGAAGCACAAAGAAATTTAACGATCCTTGTGCCAAACTATCTTTAAAGTAGCTCCTTGTGTTGCTTGTCCAGGTAGTGCTCGTGTCCGTCAGATTTATGCTGTTTGTGCCCACTCTGAACCACTAACTTGAGCTGCATTTGAATTGGTAAAACATTCTTGAACTTTTGTAAAATATTATGATCTCCTGTGCTCAACCTCCCTACTCAGACCCACCATGTTCAATTAAGGAACTTAACACTGACTTTCTGTCTCTTCAAGACAAAACTGAATTCTTCAAGAAATATGGCTCCAAACTTACTATGTGCAAGACTCATCCGGAGGTAGTTTTTCGCAAAAATCTTTGTGATGGTAGAAATGACTGTGCTGACAAAACTGATGAAGAAAATTGCACTGCATGTAAGCAGAAAATCTTAATGTGAATTAGCTTTATATGAATATAAATGTGCATAAATATATAAATATAAATACAAATATATAAATATATGAATATAAATACAAGTAAATATATATATATATAAGTATATATATATATATATATATATATATATATATATATATATATATATATATATATATATATATATATATATATATATATATATATATATATATATATATATATATATATATATATATATATATATATATATATATGTTTATATTTACATTTATGTATACATATTTGTGCTTATACTTTGCATAGTGGAAAAGCAGTATTATTAGGAGTGAGGATACAAAGCACTTCACGAGCCGGCAGGTTTGTGGTTATGAAAAGCAATATTAATTATACAAACAAAGCTATAGAACATGACGTGATCAGTGGCGGAAAGGAGCCACTCTGGGCCATTAGGAATGTGGTAAGACCTCGGCTCAGTGTAACTTTCATACCAACTAATGTATGAAGCATATCTCATCTCTTGAAAGCATATGAGAGGCTCCTTTGGGGCGTTTTGTAGTTGGCTTAACTTCCAACTCCCATCGGCTACACCAGTGACGGCACCACAGGAGAGATATTTTCGCTCAGTTTCCTCTCTTAATTCGAGGAAAAAATGATAGGGATGTGGTGATCAATCTCCAGAGCTGTATCCAGTGCGATTTTGCAAGGTGACCACGTAAGAGGACTTGGCGGAGGGATGAATGTGTGCGAAGTTATAAGGACATTGGTCATGATGGAAAAAATTTAGCATCCTGTTGGCCACAGTGCTCCCTTGATTATTTTTGGCACAGATTTGGTCAAATATTTGCCAACATTTTTTGAACAAGCCCTACAAATGAAATTGCCTAGACACGTCTCTGAGCATAGTTATTCAGAGTATACCAAAGTTGAGGCGAGAGAAGTGGGCATGAGTCAATTCAGGAGAGGCAGGGAGAGGTTCTGTGAGTACAGTTATTAACATTGACAAAGAATGCACACAGACTAAGACACAGAAAGACATTTGTCAAATAGAAAAGATATGAAGAAAAATAGATGGAAGGAATAGAGCTGAAGGGGGTACAATAATAGATTAGTTGAAGCAGCCTATGAGAGGGTGGAATGGAAGAGCTGAAATTTTGATTGCCTGATTTCTGGTACAGCGTATCACGTCCCATTTCAAATTAAATAGAGGTTATGCTCATCATTGATCTCTCTGCAGAGAAGGAGAACTGATCTTTCAGTCTGTTTTACTTAATGTTTGAAGAATTTGCCTATCTATAACACTTTATTCTTTTAGAGAGATAAAAAAGGAGCAAATGAAACAAACAATACTCGTACATAAATTTTTCTCAAGGGGTACAGAACTACATTTTGACACTTCTGGGAGGCTTTGCCCCCAAGCGCCCCACTTAATCACATGCCTGGGCGTCTCTAGCAGTATTGAATTTCGCTTTTACTTCTACTTCATTGCATTGCATTCATTATCACGCTTTGATCATTTCTTTTATACACACCGTTGTACTGCTAAACAGTAAAAGCCCCGAATGTAAGAGCCTACAATTGTAAATTGTGTCTGTTCATTTGCATATGCAATGACGTAACTCCAGTTATCAGGGCACTGGTTCTTTATACAAGATCCTCTAAAATGCCAGGAAAATGATAGCTGACAATTTAGCATTGAAGGACTATGGCAATATAGTTAGTCACCCAAAGCTTTGTGGTTGAAAGCATAGATTTGAACCTGCCCATAACTGAATGTATGTACTATTTTTGGAGCATCCATGAAAAGAGTTGATTGGCAAACAGGCTTTGTCTAGTTACCAGTAGCAAGAATGAACCATCACTAAGAACCTAGCTGGCATAGTTGGCTGAAAAGGCTCTAATTATTTGAAATCAAATATTTAATTGCATGCTATAGGCTCTTACTACATGAAAGTTCTTGTGTGCGGATTTTTACTGTATCAAGATTGTCAATGAAAGGTGTGTTCATAGAGGGTGTGGCCAGCCAAAGTTCCCCGGGTCCAATGGTGGCTGACGCCACCCCTAGAGCCTGGATCACACCACTAAGAGTGACACTAGTGAAAATGCTTGCTGTTATACAGTTTTTATGAGACTAGGTCACGTTAATTAATTTGTAGTTTCCAGGCTTTTACCATGCCTATTCCATACCAGTGTCAATATAAATTAGTTTTGTTCATCTGCGTTAGATTATTGCCATAGTGACACGAATAAATTGAACCGCAAAGCATTTCTTTGGCCACGAACAAGGGTTGGTGTAGTCAAGAAACTTGATTGTAAACACATCTATCCGCAATGGAAAGGTGAGCTTGCTTATTGGTATAAATAAATAAATATATATATATATATATATGTGTGTGTGTGTGTGTGTGTGTGTGTGTGTGTGTGTGTGTGTGTGTGTGTGTGTGTGTGTGCGTATGTATATATGTATGTATTCAAAATCTATAATCTTCCTTGAAAATTTAAAAAAAATTATTTAGAACTCAAGAACAAATCTTCTATTTTTCTGATTTTTCAAGATTTATTTTTTCTTGAGTTCCTTCTCTCTCTCTTTATATATATATATATATATATATATATATATATATATATATATATATATATATATATATATATATATATATATATATATATATATATATATATATATATATATA
>OLMO02000006.1:2119214-2169686 GCA_900291935.2 Cassiopea xamachana | reverse complement strand
TATATATATATATATATATATATATATATATATATATATATATATATATATATATATATATATATATATATATATATATATATATATATATATATATATATATATATAATACCTATTCTGATTTGCATTCCTGAAAGAAATCAAACAGGAAGCTGGAGGAACTGTAGTCGAGAGGCAAAATCTGCCATCACCTTTCGCAAGGGAACTAAAAACCTTATTGATTACGTAAATCTTCCAATCAATAATTATGTTGCAGGCAAAGCCATGCAAAATTTCTCATTTGAGTGGCATTGCCCCCTCCGCGCCCCCTTTCCGTTCTGTGGCTGTAAGCTACTTTGAGCATTATGCCTTTTATAGCTAATATTCTTTCTGTAAATGATTTTTAAGGTACCTTGTACCGTCCATGCAAAATTGACGCTAACAGAGGGACATTTTGGCCAAAGATGGATACTAGCAACTGTACAGAATCACTTCCTGATCCATTCAATATTACGGTACTCATCCTTGCACTTCTTGAATTATTGGCATTCAGAATTAGTTTTTTAATGCATGCTATCATCACGGTGGTTGTAGAAGAGGGGACCCGGAGAGCTCAATTCCTTCTACTTCTCGTGGGAGGACCAAATCCTCTTCTCTTTTTCTGGGTATTTTTGGCATAGCAAGGGTAAAGAGTCCGTTGAAGCTTCTCACTTGCATATCATAAAATATAACTCTTGCTCCTACTTGTTTTCGATCTCGCGAAATCTAATTTTCGTGCACCTTCTGAAAGGAAATTCTTTACGCACTTCAATTTTTTGCGCAGCGAAATGAGCGAAAATCACTATTTTCGCACAACTAATTTGTCACACAGCGCACTGTGCGAGAGTTTTACGAATTATGGTACGCTTTGACACTTCGCTGCCATTCCAAACGAGGCGATATGATATGATAATGATATGATGATATGATAATGTATTATTTATACACGATTCTACCCTTCAGCTTTTTTATTTTACACCATAATACAAAAAATTCCAAGTCGGTAATATTTACAACAGTCTAAATACATAGAAATAAAAAGAGTAGTAACTAATACTATATCCTAGGACGCTGTTCTTCCAGGGGGTCGTGTTTTTAAATGGCCAAGCATATTTTTAATCAGCTCTTTAGGAACTCCATTAATCTCTTTTTAAAGGGACTAATAGTTGGGAGCTCCCTAATATCCGTTGGAATTGTATTCCAAATTTTTACAGTAGAGTATTGCTAGCTCTTTTTCGCATGTTCAGTGTTAAGCCTGGGAATTTGTAGATCTTTGCAATGCCTTGTTGCATAATTTGATTGCGAGGTGACAACTTTTCTAAATTTGGAACCATCACTGAGCCTTCTTTTCCAAACCATAAAAGCATCAAAGTATCTTTTGAGTAGATACCTCAATTTTCGCAGTGTTTGGAATGCCACTAACTCACCATAAGGATGAACAGTAGCTAAATTCGATGGACTTTGACCGACATCAATGCATCTCAACTTGGCAAGTCCCCTTTCCCAACTTGTAGCATGAAAACGAGGATACGACGCTGCATTCCCTAATTCGTGGGTGTAATTTGTGACGTTGCTTTGTACAATTCATGGTCGTAGTGCATAAATGCATACTGCATGCACATATCTAAGTGGATCAATATATCAATGAAACATAGCCTCTTAATTTAGCAAAGGAATGAGCTAAGGAGACTGACGCTCTCTGAGGCCCGGAGTCCCCAGATTCTCCCTGGGTCTCCCAGTTCTACAACTCTGTGTACTACCAACTTAGAAACAAAATAACTAAAACAAATACTACCATATTCATTTAAACTACTATATTCCAGGATATTAACGCCCAAGAAAATTAATGAAAATTTTACAAATTCAAGTTAAGTTTATATACGTTAATGTTATATGATGTTACATTAATGTACATGGATTTAATGAGCTGTTAACAAAAATAGTGTATATCAAATTAACAGATCATTAAATTCAGATAAATGAAAGTATCGCAACATAGTATTAACATATCTAAAATTAACTTGAATTTGTAAAATTCGCGTTACTTTTCTGCTTCCCTGGTGATGGAAGACAGTTTAAATCCGCACATGTAAAGAGCTTCATTATGTAATGTTGATACTATGCTTGCTACCGTGGACGTTAAGACATTTAAAATTTAAATGCTGCAGTAAATTTATGCCATAAATGAGAAGTCTTCTTTGATTAGTTCATTTGAAGATTATAATATCATCGTTCATTTGCATTAATTTTCTGGAACGCTAATTTCTTCGAAGATGGGATAATGTGCTAGGAGATGATTGGAATTTTATAGAATTTAGTTACTCTCTGATCGTATTGCATATCATTTATGTAGCAAAAACTAAAAGAGTTTCATACCTAAATTATTCTTTGCAATTATTGTAAGACTAATTACAGATCAAAATTTTTCCAAGGAACTAGCGAACGCATCAGCAACGGATCTTAAAAACATAGCCAAGAGAATTCTCCATTACAGAGAAAGTACTGTGAAATGGAAACGTTCCATAGAGCTGGCTGTAATGGTTGCTGATCAGGCATTGTCAGTGCATTACCTTGGCAGAACTAGCACAATAGAGAAAATGGCACAAGTGCGTAAAATTAATATGTCAAACACCACATTTAACGATCAAAAATCAAATTCTTATCAAAACCGTCAATCATAATATCAGAGAAGTTCTGCATTTTTCAGCCTAAATGCTTGTTCAAGGACGCCGGAGCCGGGGGGGGCTGGGGAGGTTGGGGGACTGCAACTCCCCTATGTTTCTGCTAGTGTATGACATCATACAATAGATAACCTACGTATCTAAAGATAGCGAATATTTTGATATTCAAAAAAGGGGCTTTCTTGCAATCCAAGGGAGCACTTACAACCTTTTTAAGGGCTTATTCTCCTGGCCTCCATTTCCACGCCTAACAGGAGTTTGCCACTCGTCTCAATCAAAACTATGCTCTGGCGTCCCTTTTGTTGCAGATACGAGATTACATCTAGACCCCGTGCACTCAAGAACGGATCTGCCTTACTCTGTTCTCAAACTAGTTTGGATAAGCCTTCCATCCTGTGAAGCCAGATCTCAATACTGCAATTATGCAAAAGATTTCATGATATTTTTGCCAGATTCGCAAAGACTATGCTAAATTTCCACCCTAGCCAATTTAATTTGGAGGAGAGGCAAATTGCATACCCATGCAACAACAACAGCAAGAAAATATGTGACGATAATGCCGCAATGAGAATACCGCAAACTGCTTGCTGATTGTAGTGGGACTGAAATCCCTATTGCTAGGCCGTAAAGTTTTAATCCAATCATTGGCCGGGGAATTTATTGCCATGCACTGCACACAGTCAAGAGAGATGAAAAAATTTCTTCTGCGCATGCTCATAGATTCCTTCCTACGGTATGGTTGCTGTTGTTGTTGTTTACTTTATTTTGAGTAAGCTGTAATATGTATTTAGCTGTAATGGCTGTAATAGCTGTAATGGTATTTAGCTCTTGAGCTTAGAAGGATTGTTTTCCCCAGCAAATAACGCGAAAACTTATAGGTGAACAATATCAACAAAAGACGAGGACAACAAAAAAATGGATTACAATTGTAGCATTTTTTCATGATCCTCATCTTCAAACTTCTGCAGAGGCTGTGTTTCCTCTCATCGACTAACATTATCAAAGACATCAATACCGAACATTCTCTTTTAACCTCCTCTAGATCCTTATTTAGTATTTTTTTTTGCGGCCCAATTGCAAATTCAGCATATCGTTCATGAACCTGTAAAGCATAGTAATTATTTAGGTAATATCATTTGAGGCTTTAATGATATGATTTTCAAAAATTACCCACTAGCATGGGTGCTATTTGGGCTTGAATAGAACCAATCAATCTTTTCTTCATCTGTAAAAAATTGCTTCAAACCATGCTGAGTGACGTACTTATCTAAACCAATAACCACCAACCTTCTTAGTTCTTCAGCTCTAGATAAAATGTTGCTTGACAGTCATAACCATTATAATTCATGCCTTCCTTTTGTATTCTTGTCTTCGTTTTTCCGTCTTCCCTTCTTTGCACAAGAGCAAACGTTATCTTCAAAGATTACTGCGTTTGTAACATCTTGCTGTAATGAGACAAGATGCTGAGCTGTAATTTGAAAAGATTGCAACTCTGGATAGTTTTGTTGTAGTCTGTCCACTGGCTTCTGTCCATTGGCTTCTGTTCACTGGTTTCCGTCCACATCTGCTGGACTGCCATTTGCTAGCACCAAGTGCAACTTATTTACCAATGCTTTTAATTTCTTAAATGCAATTTTGGACCTGATTTTTTTGTAGTCCCACAAAAGTAAAACAACACTTTATAAGGCTCTACACCGTCATTCATTCTCCTTTTCATCTCTTGTTCAACCATCAATGCACTGTGCACATATCTGGTTTGCTGTTCCAAAGAGAGGCTCCTTTTCTTCAAACTTTTTCATCCTGAAACATGGCAATTGATAATCATACTTTTAGCCATTGAACTGTCCTCATCATCTAATAGTTATTAAATTTGTCTTTCTCTTTTCTCACCACCTTTCTATGATAATCAAGCTAATCGAAAGCTTCTTATACCGAAAATTCAACTCAGATCCTGTTATTACTATCGTCACATTGTTTTAGTTTAGCTTTTCTTTCCTTCTTGAGACTGAAGTTCATTTTTCAATACAGATATTGGTGCGCGTGATGAACAGTGGATGGAACTGTTATGTGCCCAAGGTATACTTTATAATAAATCTTATTGAGACTGAAAAATACATTACATTTTGAAATGACTGATAGTCTCCCTTGTAACCTTTGACGAAGAGTGATAAGGAGCTTATATTAGTAGAAGAGGAGAGTAGTGACACAGTTAGGGGTCATGTTTTTGGAGAAAAGAAGTGACTAGCTAAGGATCATGTTTTTGGGGGCAAAGCATGTAATAATGGATAGTGACCCAAGTGTGTGACCCTGGGAGACAATTAGTAGCAACTCAGTTAGAGAGTCATGAAGCGCCCCTTTTAAAACCGCAATCTTGAAGTGAGAGTGAGGAAACTTTTATTGTTTCACCATGTTCTTCCGTAATGCAGTACTGTGCAGAAGTGTACGTTTACTTTTGACTTAATGTATTGTGGTATTTTCAACTTTAAGCATAAGTATAGAATCTCGCTTGGATTTTCATTTCAATACTACTTGCAATTTTGATATTGCCTTGGGTGAAGTGCACTGTAAGGGTCAATGTCTGTCACAAATTATAGTTTAGCTTAGAACCAGTCGAGCACTCCCTTGCGGAGGAGTCTATGTAAATGATATAATAGAAAAAACAATGAAAAAGCGTGAGGAGAAAACATCAGAGAGGTTGGAGGAAAACAACGAGAGAGGAAGAAAGGAGGCGAGGACAAAAAGAATTGAAGATTAGAGAAGGAAATTCAGGAGAAGAAGCGAAGCCAAGACGGAAAGAGACCATTCCATGATTTTGCTCCTCTGATATTCTTTCAGAGGAACAAAGTCGTGGAATGGTCTCTCAGCTAGTACTAAACGTGCACCATCTCTGGAATCTTTTAAGTCGTAGTGGTAAATGGTTGTTTTATATATCTAGTTTGATACACTTTTTAATGTAGACTTTTAAAAAGATATGTACTTTTTCCTTTGACTTTTTTTCAAGATTTTAGCTTTCATTTGAAAATAGACGGCCCCTTGCAAACAAGCGTAACTGAATGGGTCAACGTCTATAAAATATGGAAATGATGATGATGATGAATGATTAAAGAGTAGGACAGAAACAAATAGTTTGTCTTCATGCATTTAGTATTTTGTGAAGTTTGTTTGCATTTAAAATACTTGGTGAATTTCATATTGTACGATAAAGTTGCGGACAAGAAAGAGCTCAGGAAAAGCATGGTGATAAGGCCTAAAGCCTGCCATTTATGACAATATCTTATATTTAAAGAAATCCCTTTGTCAGAAGAGAAAGCAGAGCACAACTATATCTTATCTCTCAATATGATCATTTTTTCACTCAGGAACAGTTGTTTATAACTTTACAAGAAAAACTAGAAAAGTTACAAGGTCTTCATGGATTTATTATTTTCATGTACGTATTCTGTCACTTGTCATCGTGTTCTTTTATAAAATTTTACTACATAAATCCAATATTGCTTAGTTATGCCACTGCATTTATTCCGTTTTTGGAAAGCAATGCACTGCGGAGAGAAAGGACAAACCATCATTTTGACTGAGCCTCAATTTTCTTAAATTTTCCCGAAATTGAGCCCGAGATTTTCTTAATCTTTTCTCAACTTTTACTGAAATAAACTGGCTAAAATAGTTTACACTGTCATTATTAATATTGTATACTTGAATTTGAATTCCAACTTTAACATTTTGAATGCAATAACGAAAAAATACCGATTTTTGGCCTATGAAAACACTAAAGTTTGGAAATTGAGCCTCACGATTTTCTGAAGATTTTCTTAAGATTTCGACCATTTGAGCCTCATTTTCTTATAAACTTTTTTCTTCTAAAAAAACGTGTATTGAAGAATGCAAAAGATCCCATGGAGCGCAGCCTTTAAAGTTCCGTGTGTGTTATGATCATATTTTTGTTCTTTGATATTGATTGCATTTTCTTGGCATGATTATTGTACCCATACAATTTTATAGGACTGACGGCCTATCATGTTTATTCGACCAGTCGTTTACATCTAATAGTGGAGGACAATTTACGCCAGAGGATCTATTCAAAGAGGTAAATATTATTTACAATTTACCATTCCTATTTTGCGAAGAGATGTGTATAATTTGAAAAACACAGAATATTGTCTACAAGCTAAGATTCCTTTAAAAATAATGTTCATGAAAGCTGATGCAAATAAAGACTAACGGAGAGATTTTCTCACTATTTCAGCCTACTGGCACGAACGTTGACAATTTCCAGGTAAGAGAATAAGAATTCTAGAGTTAAGAATGTTTCTTTATCAAGTCATTAAGATACTGGATTTTGATTAATGTTTGCACTATCAATGCAACATCTACTGTTCTGTTCCGCCTTATCATATTTTATGACTAAGCAAGATATCAACAAAGCTCTGAATTTTTTTCTTCAATTTTCTTCAGGTAACTTTGTCGGAATTTAGGGCTGGTTTCAATATAATCGTAAGCATGTTTCTATATAGTCGGAAGGTGCCATCGCAGGCAGCTTACGATTATATGGAAACTAGCCCTAAAGAATGATTTAAGGACATTATTAGCCTCAAAATATAATAGTTTAATAATATCGAGGTTCAGCGAAAAGCTAGGCATTTTATAAAAAGTGTATATAAATTTAAGCTTTTCGTTTCATATAAGGTACAAAGATCACCCCAGTTATCTCTGGTACAGCAGAGAACTATTCGAGCAGATACACTTACAACGGAACCATTGAAGATCGAATACAACAACAACAGTATTTTCAATGCATCTCAAGTTAACTCACAAATGGTAGGTGAAGGAAAGTATTGATTATTAAAAAAAAAGTCAAAAATTTCACTGTTTAAACAGGATTTCTTGAGACAAAATAAGAAAACTTTCCATTTGTCAAGATGGCAGCAATAAGTGGTAACAAAGCCAGACTATACAAAACAAGGAAAAAACCAAAGTCCTCTGAAGGGCAAGAAAGAGCCTTGGAAAAAGAGAAAATCACACTTGGCCGGACATTTAGGATAGGATTCAAGTTGACTGATTTCAACAGATGCTCTTTCCAAAGTCAGTACTGGGAATGAAGAAAGTAATTCATATTCATTTTCAAGTTTTATACACAAAAACCTTCAGCAAAATAACAAAAAAAATAAAAAATGATCTACGAACTAAGTTATATATAACGAAAAGTAGCTATTAAAATTGAACAATAAAAACAAAAGCTATTTAGGGTGGAGCTGCTCTTCCAGAGGGTTCTGTTTAGTTATGTCTTGCTCTTCATATACAATTTCAGTTGCCTTTTGAAAGTATTTATTGATGGCAACTCATGCATCTCTCTAGGCGTATTATTCCATTCCTTAAGAGCTGAGTAATAAAAGCTTTTTTATAGTGCTCTGTCCTACGTTTAGGAATTTGGAGTGGGAATCGACATGCACTGGCGTCTCGTGAGCTTTTCCTTGGGAGGGGGTGTAAAGCACTGATTTACCGACAGAAACTTAAAAAGCTGCAAATTTACCGACAGAGGTGTTTTCTTAGCAAGAACTTCGTCTTCTATGGGGTGCATTGAAGCTATAGAGGGCATTTTCAACACTTTCTTGACTGCGTCATGGCAATGCATGCGGTCATTTACAGACAAAAGTTATTGAATCTGAGTTCACCGAAGAGATCACTGAAGGTTGGGTGGGAGGGGTGGGTGGGGCGTGGGGGTGGGTATGACACCCCACATCCCCCACTAGCTACGCCCCTGTCTAAATGGATCCTACACTTGCAAAGAATTCAATATGCTCTTCATTGCAGGATATCACTAATTAACTTAATATCTTTAAATAGAGTTTACCTCTTATAAGCATTGGATTAAAAGAATTGATTTTTGTTTGTGTTTATGCTAAATTTCCTTGCATTTTGTAGAATGCCTATCACAATAGCAGGAAAGGGTGGAGGAATTATTCACCAAAAGACTCTAAAGAATCAAATAGTAGTCAAAAGGTATGCTAAGCAGTAATTTATATGCAGATGCAAGCAAGTAATCCTAATTTCGAAATGCTGGATGTTGTTAAATTTTCCAACATCGTGATAAGTAGTTTTTAAGTCAGTTACATCTACACCTGAAATTAGGGCCGCCAAGAGGATGGGCGGAGGGCAAATTACTGGGAGGGATGGGCAGGGGGCACATTGCCCTAGGGCCTCAAGCTCCAAGGAGCCTTATAACACCCAATGCTTCAAGGTCTGGGGGCTCCTTAAAGTAAACCAGCAGTAATTTTCCAAAGTTAATTTCTTCAACCAGAAAATTTTCTTCTCGCTTCGCTCGCAGGGAGGTTCGTCTTTCTCTTTTGTCCTGGGACCTCTGATTTCTCTGGGTGGCCCTGTCTGAAATCACTCATCAGCAAAGTTCTTAAATCACTAAGACATCATGTTGAGTGAATCATTTCCCTTTAAGGTAGAAAAACAGATATCAATCCACGTGAAGATCATCTTTGGTTTGGATGCATTTATATCATCGATCTCACTTCTTTCACTGTTCATCGTTTTGTTCTTTCTGTTTTCACTGAGGTTTGTCCAAATATTACGCAATAATTTGTAGATACAAAGTAATTTCATATTCCAACATGCTCTAGTGCAGCTATTCCGGCATTAGCACTCCAATGTTGACGCAACACTGATCTTTTCTGTTAAATACCTTGTTGCTGATATTCAACTTTCATTCCCTTCAGATTGCCGAAGTCAACAAAATGGTTCATTCGTAAGAATCTATTTGTAGCTGTTACCATTTCTCTTACTGTTTACGTTGTAAGCATTTGGTCTGAGTACAAAATGATCCACTACAGGGTAAGATTTTATTGCATTCTCTTTTTTGACCAAAATAGTATAATACAGATAATTTGTAGTTTTAGTAAATTTCAAAGAAAATTATGTGGTTAATGCTTTGATCATGGCATTCAAAATCCGTCCGAAATGCAATTGTCAGATTCTTCAGGAATAGTTGAGCCAGCATTGAAATGAGTACCTAATGTCCCATTTAGGCTGATGCTGCTATCCCCTTGTTCATGTAAAAGCAAAAAATCACTTACTGAAAAGGTGGAGCACATTTTCCCACGAGTCGTTTATGTTCGTATTCTTTTTATGGTACCAAATGAGTCAGAGCAACGAAATACTAAAATATTGATTATAGTTGATTACTGCGGACTTTCAAATCATAGCATGCTTTTTCAGCACTACAAAAGGAAAATTGCCAGGAGTTGAGCATGGATTTGATAAAAATGGCTCCTTTCATTTTAGTAAGTAATGCCGGGGAAAGGCCGTAAGGCCTATAACAAAGCCCCGACAAAGGAAAAACTGAGAAAATGAGGGGAAGTTTATCTACACTTTATCCATTAAAATAACATTAAAACTTTATCATTCATCTAGTAAATAATGCATGTGATATAGATTTCGCAAGGTACCAATATTTCTGTCACAACGTCACCTCTAGGGACAATTTTGAAATTGCATGCCATGTTTATCGTACTGCTATGCGTGTGTCTTCATGCTATGCTAACTTTGATACTAGTATATAAATGAATGCTGTTTTGATAACGAGCATATACCTCTTTTAATATCATACATACATGATTTAATTTACTCAGGTCAAAATTTGGCAGCAAAAAGCTGATGTGGACCTGCTTAAGAAAACTAGCCTAATTACAAAAGTTTGTTTAAAAATTAACGTAAATGTTAAAATTGTCTCTAACCTTATATCGAAATTGTCTCTAATCTTATTTCTAATAGTAAACATAATTTTCATCCCTATTTGCGTTAAATGCTGTTTCTTTTCCAAAAGACAATTTATTTAATGTTTTCATGTCTGATCTTAAATGGCGTTTGAAAGTTTCTCTATTAGAATTTGATTTTGTTAAACTACTTTGGTTCTTAGTGGCTTTGCACGACATTCGTACTGTCAAATTATTATGCAATTCTGGCTTTGTATTCATGGATGAGCGTTGAGGGAGTCAACTTGATAATTCATATCGTACTGGTTCTCCAACGCAAGCCTGCCAGTCACCGAAAAAAATTTGTGGCAATTGGATGGGGTAAGTAAAATGACTGTGCAAGCACTTTCTCTTTTAGGTCAATCGCTTGATGCTGTTTTTGAAAATTTGGAAATGAATGGTAAATAGTCCAGATAGCAAACCAAGCACTTAAACGTTGTGTTAGTGAGTGTTCAATGCATATTACGCCAGAAAATATTTTACCTCAGAGATAAATAGCACGCCAAATTCATTCATAGAGGCAATCATACAAATCTAATTAACTCTTGCATCATCACTTTCGTATTCTTAATTCCAAGTCAACCACAGATCCTTAATACGCGTCTTTTTTACGAGAAAACCATGATTTTGCCTGAGCCTCAATTTTCTTAACTTTTCCCGAAATGGAGCCTGAGATTTTCTTAAAGTTTTCTTAACGTTTACCGAAATAAACTGTCTAAAATGGCTTAAATTTTTGTTATTAGTATTATATACTTGAATTTGAATTCCATCTTTAACATTTTGAATGCAATAACGACGAAATATCGAGTTTTTGGCCAATAAAAACACTAAATTTTGGAAATTGAGCCTCGTGATATTCTTAAGAATTTCTTAAGATTTTGACCATTTGAGCCTCATTTTCTTATAAACTTTTTTCTTATAAAAACACGTGTAGTAATCTTGGCATTGGTTCTAATTCCTTGATTCTATCCCTTCGGTGCAATGCTAAAGTCTATGCGTTACCCGCTAAGATTGAGCAAGCCATGGAGTTGTTGAAATTATCGTTTTTTAAACACACGTTTCTCTTTCTCATCGCTTTGGTTCTGCAAGTCTTAGCAAAGCCAAACGTTCTTTCAAATGCGTTAAAAATGGTTGTAGATGGAAAAGAGTATAGATGTGGCAAGGCTGAACAACGTGATTTCGAATCCTCCGTTCCTTCTTATAGTTCATAGGAGCATCGTAATAAAAGGTTTTTCTCATTCAGATTCTCACATGAATTGTTACTCTCTTTACTTGTAATTTATGCCCCTTGCTGAGACTGTTGTTGATATCTTTCAGGGCTTCCACTTGTTGCTCTTGCGATTTGTCTTGCTGTAAAACCAACTGCATTTATCCAAACGAAAGGGTAAGCATAAACAAATTCATTGAAATGATTTATTCTAGCAAATTCATAGGCACATCACAATTCTTCTCAAAGGTAATGGAATTTTCTTTATATATTGGCTATTTCTTAGATGTATTGGCTTGGGCAAGCATTCATGGATGTTCAAAGGTCCAGCAGCTGTACTTATTGCTGTATGTATAAATATGTAAATATGTCTTGTAAACATAATATGTGGATATATGTATGGGTGTGTAGATATACAGGCTCTGGCATACATTGACATACATATAAGAATACTTGACTCTGAGAAAGGCAATATGACGAAACAGAGTGAATATTGTCTTGGTTGTAGTGAAGGCACTAACTAAAAATCATCAATTATAACCAATCATATATGCATATATATATATATATATATATATATTTATATATATATATATATTTATATACATATATATATTTATATATATGTATATATTTATATATACATATATATTTAAATTTATATATATATATAAATATAGATATATGAATATATATATAAATATATTTATATATATAAATATAAATACATATATATATAAATATATACATATATATATATATATATACATATATATATATATATATATATATATATATATATATATATATATATATATATATATATATATATATATATATATATATATATATATATATATATATATATATATATATATATATATATATATATATATATATATATATATATATATATATATATATATGTATGTATATATGCTGAACGAGTCCTTCCTATATAGTGCTCAATACCGTAAGGCAGAACTTTATCCATTATCCATATGTATAAAATGGCAAATTACTTGCTAAATCTCTACAAGCTTGTTTTCTTGTATCACGTGGTTCACTATTCAATAGAAACTATGCATGTGTGTTTGTATGTATGTGTATGTATGTATGTATATCATTGAAATCATGTATCTTTACATGATTTTAATGTTCGTTTAGTATTGATGCTAATTGAAATGAAAGCTAATTTAGATCTGGCCTGTTTTTACTCTGAAAGGCCAATTCTGTTATGTATGTGATCATTGGCTATTCACTCATCAAAAATGCCAAATCTTCGAAGAAACTGCAAGCTTCAGTGAGCCGGACGAGGTTAGTAGATTGTTTGATAGCTTTCTTTAGCAGGTGACTTTTTGTCACAATAAATTATTTACTATGAAGCGCATCCATATTCTTGTTGTCGTTTCTCATGTAAAAGTTCAAAAAAGGTAAACTTCAAAAAAAGTGAAAAAACATTATCCCCCAAACAAAACTGTGTAGTGTCTGCTATGCCATCGTCGAAAGCCATTTATGTGCCAATGAAATTTGGGTTAGCCTTCCAAAAACTTAAATTGAATCCCTGCAACGCCTGCAAGACAGGGCCCGGACAATAATCGAAAACGCAAGATTAGCATATCACTCTCAACAATTACTTTCCTTAGTCACATGTCTTTGGGTTACCTAGTAGGAGGTCTGGTATTCAATCTATTTCACATGTGACAGTAACAGTGAAAAACTATTAAACTTTTTTCTGAAAGTAATGTCATTATTTTGACAGTGACTGAAAATGTATTGAAACGTGCTATTTTTCCATAAATTTTTCTTCAGTTGGGCAAGTTTTTTGAATGAACCTTTTGCTCGGTCGTGCGAGTTCTTTCACGAAAATTACAAAAAAAATCGCATCGAAATTCGCAAAATTCCATGCTCTGAAATTCGCAAATTTTTTGTCCCGAAACTTACAGCATCTGGATCTATCAATCCTACCTTTTAAGTTCTTGGACCCTGAAAACATATAAATTGAGGATTATTGTATAAGGTTTCAGGGCCCAAATACTTAATAATGGAGTGTTTACATTCGTTTGAAGGGGGACGCATAACTATTAACCTTCCTCCTTAAAACGGATGTGAATGTCACCGTAATAGTGATATATTATTCAATGTTTTCTCAGGATGATATTATTTCGGCAATGACATTACTGAACATTTTTGGTTTTCCCATACACATATTTCTTCAGTTGTGAAAGCTCTTTCACGCAAAAATGAACTTCTGTCTTGGTCGTATATGTTTTTCCGCGAAATTTGCATAAAAATCAAAATTCAAGAAATGTTATGCCCTGAATGTTGTAAAGTTTTTTCTCCCAAAACTTTTCTCCGAAAACTCTAAAATTAATTGTGAGTCGGCCATAGGACGACACCTTATTGCAAATCCAGAATGCGCCAAAACATACACAGACGACAATTTTTCGATCATTGGGCAAGCAAGATCGTCTTTTCATTTAAGCGTTTTGGAATCTGTTTACATCAAGACTCAAAACCCAGTCTTGTGTAAACAAAAAGAGTTTATTTTCTCATTGGGACTCTTCAAGTAAACAATGTTATAGGTCCTAATTGGTCACACTTGGGGCCAATTAGAGGCATCCTATCACATTAACTGCATCTGGATATATATTTCGGTTAACCTTTAGGTCACTATCCGACGTTTTCATACTCTGATGAGTGTCAGACGCAGAAAGCTTTTAAGTATGTCAAAAGAATGTTGCCGCTTTTTCGTGCTGTGGAAAACTTTCTCCCAGCGAAAATTTCTCCCCTTAACACAGCAGACTAAGGTGAAAGCAGAACTTCCAAAAAGTATTTGCGACAGTAATGGCGAAATGCGATGGTGTATAACAAAGTCAGGAATGCTATTCGCCACATATCTATATCCTGATACTGCAGGATAATGATGAAAGAACCGCATGATATGTCAAAGTTTTGGGTCCATCTGACTACCCATGATGACATTCCGAACACGGTTTCAAATTCCCAGTTTCTTGATCAAATAGTTATGGACCTACGCAAATTGAATGTCAGAAAGGGAAACAAGCATCATTAACTAACAACTTGAAGTCTTTCAAACAGGTCAAATGTCAGGCCATTCTTAACGCTACTGCCTCTACTTGGTGTGACGTATGTACTTGGTTTTACAATTGATTCAACAATCGTTATGAGATACATCTACGTGCTGGTTAGTAGTGCAATGGTACGTAAAGCTCAAATGAGTATCCAAAGCTACTCGTTGTTGCTTTCATAGTTATGTTCCCACGCATAGTACAATACTGTTATAGCATACTTCAAGGGACTGGATGATTTGGTGCATTGTGTACGATTTGGTGCATTGTGTCCGATTTGGTACGTTTTATCCGAATAAAACAATTATCTACCAGAGTATGGTATAAACTACTATCTATTGAATGACATATACTTTTAGGAACTTTTCACACTTTTTGAGGCTTAAATACTTGAGACAAAAACTCGGATGGATTTCTTCTGTGCAAATTTGCAAGACTTAAAAAATAAATCATTTTGCAGTTTTCGTAATTTATTTAGCTTAGTTGTTCCACAGGATCCCCAAACAGATTAGTAACAATTGAAGTTAGGCTCTACTATACAACTTGTATGCTCTTAATTTAGCTGTTCTATTTTAGGTTGCTATCAATTATAAAGCCAAGATAGACTCTTGGAATGATAGAGTGTGACTGTTTCATGCGGCTTCGTTTCTGTTTAGACAATTGTTAAGTTTGTATTTCGAACGCACATATCATTCAGTACCGTGATTACTATCAACTTTGAAGCAATGTCCAAATCTTTTTGGTAGTAATGGAATGGATAAACCTTGCTCTTGCTTGCTCCTTTTGGTTGATAATACAACATTATTGCAACCTTCCTCCCCGCAATTTAGCATGTATTCTTGAGCAAAAGCTAGGTTGGTATGTTTTGACTCATTGTGGCACAGATAGTAGTAAAGTATATTATTTCATTTCATTTTTCATTTTCATATGGTTTACGGAGGGTGGCTCTTCAGCATAGTGCTGGTTTCCAAGAGGCCCTCCATTTACTTTACAAAACTATGTTAAAACATATCATGAATAAAAAACAAAACGCCTAATTACAAAAGTTATTAACAATTTAATAACAAAATATATATATATATATATATATATATATATATATATATATATATATATATATATATATATATATATATATGTACGTATATAAAATAAAAAGAAAGACGAAAAGAAAGCCTTATTTCAGCTTTACTTTAAAAACCTTTAGGGAAGATGCCTGTTTAATTTGAAATGGAAGGCAATTTCATGATTTTGCACCTCTGTAGGAAAAGCACTTCTGCCCATTTGTTGTTGATTTCTTTGGCAGTTGTAGGTCTGTACTGGTATTTCTCAGAGCCATCAGATGACTTTCAGAATTTCTAATAAATAAATTTGACAAATACTCTGGTGCAAGACCATTAAGGGCTTTGAAAACCATAGTGTTAATTTCGGTGTCAATTAAATCTTGAATTGTTTTTAGCCCAAGAGTATTTAGAAGTGGTCTAGCATCAGCGTCATGGCAGCTGCTTGTCAGTATCCTTGCCGCTCGATTTTGAAGCTTTTGTAATTGGTTCTTTTCCATTGTTCCACAATTACCCCAAACAGAGCAGCAGAATCTAAAGTGTGGCTCTACAATACCAGTATAAAGTGTCTTTAAAGTATCTTGAGGTAGAAATACTTTGGCATGTCTTAGTAGGCCAATTATCTGCCCGATATCTTTTATAAGATATAACGTACCAAATCAGCCGGTTCTTTGAGGTACGCTATAACTGGATTATACTGTACTCTGATTTTTCTCCATTGTGATGTCGCTACAAGTGCTGAAGATATAGTTAATGCTAAACTATGTATTTTCCAGGGATTGGTATTTACAGTGGTGACATTCTTCATGGACTCGCAGGTTAGGGTTTCATTCAAATCAAGCCTCTCTTTCACGTTCTGATGATGGTAGTTTATGTTATAGATATTAACTGATGCTGTCAAATTCCTATGATGTATTCATAGTTGAAGATATTTTTGGAAATTCAGCTACTAATAGAATAGCATGTAAATGTGTTCTTTACGCCTTAAGTGTTAAATCATAGATGCAGTCAACAAGCTGAATCACAGTTAGAAAATTTTTTATCTTCAGTAGGCTCATGACTGCAACTGCAATGTTAGGCCACTCAATTTTGGGTAAATTTTCACATCGAATTTGTGATCAATATTCAATGTTAATCTTCTCAACTTCCTAGGTCAAAGAAAGTCTTAAAATGGCAAGAGAACATTCAAAACCTGCAGATACTAACAATGTAAATAGACTGACTTTGCAATGTCATTCTGGAATGTGCAAATTGGGGGTGTGAGAGTAGACGTGTCGTGGGGGGACTCAGAGCCCCTTGTTAAAATGTTGAGAGCTTTTGAGAGACTCAGCCCCCCTTTATCGAACACATATTAGGCTAGATTAATACTTAACTATGCATTTGCCAAAAGAGAAGAGGGGTAAGGTATGCTGTTATCAATGGAAGAAGAATATCATAAATATATGTTAGCTTTGTCCTTCTTTTAATACTATAGCAATGCATAGCAGTGACAAGCAAAGTATTGTCATAAATGCAACAATTGGGTGTGATGAATAGCGTGAATCATATATTGCTTACAACAGCCAGTTCCATTTGCTTATAACTGAAGTTAAACATGACTGTGTACGGTCTGAAACTGGATAAGCGACCTTCCAGATGAACGACCAAAACGGCTCTCTCCGCCGTCCTTCGGAAGGGATGTTAAACTAGGGGTCCCATGCCTGGATGCGGCATGCAGTAAATAACAACAAACACAGCTCCCTTTGTTACAGTTTTAGGACGTCACCACTTTGTGAGAGGACTTGATGATCTCCAATTCTGAATAAAGCTGTTATTAATGTTATTTTGACTTTGTTATGTAATTGATGTCCTGGAGTCGTCAAAATTTCTCCCAGTTTTACATGATTTCCTTTATCCCATCCCCATAAATGTCTTTGAGTAACTTCAGTAAAATTGTCTGTAGTTTTAGAGCTATGGAAGTACAAAGCAGATGAATTAGTTCCTTATTTGCTTTACCTAAATAGGTAGCTGACTGGAAAGTATAACCTGTAGCAGCTTTTGCAGTCTCTTATTTAACAATATATTATTAGGCACTTGGATGTTGGAGTATGTTGTTTGTTCAATGTTCTAGGTCAAGGAAAATCTAAGGAAGGTGAAGAAAAATGCGATTCTTGCAAGCCCCAATCAAATGCGTTCAAGCACTGATAATGTAAGTGTATGGGATTTGTATTATCAACTACAATCAGTTACTTCTTTTATTACCCTCTCCTTCGAATTAAAGCCAGTTAATTTTGAATAAACCCAACAAGTCACGTGTCGAAGGGAGTCTCAACTGAATAAGTTTAAATTACTTCCATTTGGAAGTTTAGACTTAGAGCAAGGTAAGTACACCACCCTGTTTAAATTGGGGCAATCAAGTCTTCCAACAAATCCAGTTGGTGCCACACCTTAAATCTTATATCAAGAATACTTACACAGAGAATGAGGTATTTAATATCGTTAATATTATTATTAATGCTCTCTTACAAAGCCTCATTGTTGTGCTTGCCTCACTGTTTTGCTAGTGTTTCACAGCCTTGAGGTGGTGGTACATTACTAGAATGGCCTCTAGATTTGAAATCTCTTTTTGATTCGTTTTGCATTGATCGTTGACAATGTCTTTCAAATATCTGTTGTGGAATGTACTGCAGTCGTAGTTTATAAAGATTGTTATGGTCCTGTATTTTAAAGAAGCCTGTTTCATAAGAAAAAATTGTTTTCTTTATATAGAACCTTCAGCAAAATACTGCATCTTCAATGCTGTCTATCAGTGTTGCATCGCCCAATCCAAAAAGCAAAGGAGCTCTTGAGACTAAGATGTAAAGTAGAATGCAGTTATTTTAAGTAGCATAATCACATGGCAATATGTTAACCTGCACGTATTGTAGTAACAGCACAAAGAAATAAGATTTTTCAGAAGTAATGTAGTTTGATAGACGATTTATTCGTGTTCTACAAATTTAACACACATCCCTACTGGGTCCTGTTCATGATCAAAGTAACTGTAGATATAGAGCGCATTTGAGAAGATTCATCTCGCATGCTTATTCATTTTCTATGCCTTCTATCTCAAGAACATGCTGTGCCAGCTGGTTTTGAAAATGGCTCTGCATATCACGTAATTATACCTTGAAAATTCACCTGATTCTCAAACCGGTATGACTCCTAGGTCCCGTTTATACCGGATAGCTATCGTCGCGCCACGAGTTTTCTATCGGATAGGGGGTACCATTTACATCATTCCATAGCTATCCGGTACGAGATGCTCCTCAAATGAGAGGTAAAGTCACTTCGGTCTGTAGGTGATATGAAAGTCACGCCATATTATTGTGACGCTATTTGGTATAGTATAAATGATCCTCGTTTCCGACAGAGATCATTCCATGACGAGATGAGACGACAGGAACTTGTATAGTGTAAATGAGGCCTTAGTCTTATTGTGATACAATTCTTTCAGTATTATGAATAAGGTGACGTTGCGCTGATCTTGTTGAAAGTATCAGAAAACGAATGCATTCGCACAAGCCGATGGCCAATAAATTTGATTTGACTTCCAAAAACAGGGATATATGAAAACATAGATTCTCATTGTACAGTCAACTTGACATTTGTGCTATTAAATCAGGCTTGACTTTTGAGAGTCGATAGCTGCTTAGCTTTCACACAATTTCTTCAAATTTTATTGATAGGTGAATTATGTATGTATGATGACGTCCCATGATGTTTCATATTTGCAACTTACCATCACAAATTGAACCACAGTTAGTTTAGCCAAAAGCAATTTCTAATATGAAGCTAATGGTAAAAGGGACAAGTTTTCAGAGTAGAAGTGTGCAAGTCCGAATCCGAACCCAATTCCGATCCGATCGGACTTGTTCGGATTTCGCAGCAAAAATTTCGGATCGGATAGGATTGGAACGGTTGTCTCGCAATCGGATCGGTTCGGATTGGATGACGACTACCCATTTTGAAATAAACTTAATCAATTATTCATCACAAAAATAAAAAGTTAGAAAAACTATGCAGTTGTTTTGTAATATGGGTATTCGTGATTAGATTCTGATCAGAAAAGTTGGTGACTGAAGTGTACCAATGCTTGAGTGAGAACAACCCAGTTTTCTTGTGAGACTTCTTCAATCATATAATCTTCGAATAAGAACGCTTGTCCATCTACTAGACACTTGGACTTTGCAATATGGCAATGGCTCTCTATCATTGTCTTTTTTCATCTTCGCTTTTAATACATTAATTATTTTGTATGGTAAGTGCAAAATCAAAGCTGTACAAGGGCTTTCTTATGCAGTAGTGAGTCAGCCGTGTTGTAGAGATGTTTTTAGGGCTATTTTGTCGAAAAAGATACATATTTTTGATGTTGATTACAATCACAACTGTTAACTGCAATGCTGAATTAGTAGATTTAAGTTAGCATGCTCTCATAGACTCTTATATCTTGTTAATAAATATGTTGAATATTATGTCATTCATTAATTACCTGAAGGAGGGAATTACTTTGTCTAATATCAGAAAACCAAAAATTGGTTCAAAAATTGTTGGTGGAAAACTCAGCTGTATAACAAATTTGAAAATTGGGATGACGACAAATAAAGTGAACATTGTCTTCTTGGTTCTCTTGTGATGACAATTCCAGTTAACTCAGTTACAAATTTGACACTACCATTACTGACGGAATTCAGCGACTTATTTAGACACAAACATTATTGACGCATACGTTTCGACCCAACCTTCGACCATCTTCAGTGCTATTATCATGAAACTAGATTAATATGTTTTATAAAACAAGGTCTGGCTTAAGTCCTCCTTTCATGGAGGATATTTTCGCTGATCGGAATACTGGTTACGATCTACGGCACGGTAACGACTCGCAACTTCCAAAGGTACATACAACAACATACGGAATTGAGACTATATCCTTCCTTGGAAATAGACTTTGGTAGACTTTACCAAATATAATCAAACAAGCAAGCACACTTTCTATTTTCAAAAGCCATATTAAATGTTCGAAGGGCGAGAGCTGCAACTGTAGACTTTGCATAATATATATACCACAGGTTGGGTACCTAACATGATATGTATCAATTTTTATTTTACACTTGTAATATATTTTAATTTTCTAAGCCAGTAGGCCTTAATTAGCAGTAATTTTGCTATCTTAAATTCTTTTGCCTAATATAAATAAATTTTTGATATTGATATTGATGATGATATAGGTAAGCAAGATCACATAAAATCAAGAACGCAAGAATATGATACTAGGGGTATACCAAAATGGAAAATAGAGAAATAAATGAAATACAGCCAAACTGAATAAACGTATTAGATGATAAATAATTATTCTAAAATTCTTTCCAGTTATTTTGACATGCTCTAAAATTTTCGTTGCGAATGGGACTCACTGAAAGGCAAAAAAGCGCAAGTAATTTTCTTGCAGCAATTCCTGTCGCTAGTTTTCCTCCAATGCTTAAAGTAATTATATAGCAGTTTGCCACTATGAAGAGCATGTGATGGAAGCTACTGTCAAAAATAAGTTCCTTTAGCGACGTCTCCATGTCTGTGTGAGAACTAGTTGCTCTGATGATTCACTGGAAAGTGTGAGTTGGCATGCGCAGTGCGTTGATTTTTATCATCCTCTATCTCGTTGTAAATTAGAAAACGCGTTTTTCATACGTGTAATGAGGAAAAGGGAGTTTTTGGATCACATGCAGCTAAAGTACTTTGACATTAGGCTCTACACACCAAAGAATTATATGAACGACCAACGGCAAAGACCAGTGGTGGTTTTCTCAAACAACATCATAAAGAACCCTTCACTAATTTTGTCGAGTATTTGCTGACTCTATGACCATTGGGAGAGTTTTACCTCCCTGCCCACCGGATACCCACCAATGGCAAAGACTAACACTGTTTATCTAATGCTGGTTTGGTGCAAGCTTCGCCATGTATAACCGGCATAATCTACCTCATTCATATGGCGTTTATAGGAGCGCATATAGGATCGTTGGTTTACAATGAAAGGCTCTTGCTCGTTTGATTTTACTTGTCCGCCGATCTTCTGTGTTAATCAGATATCTCTATTAATCACCTTAAGAAGAAAAGGCAAGGTTTTCTATAGCACTGAAAATCAACTTTCTGTTATTTTGTGTAATAAATTCAAAAGCAAGCATGAATAATTAATAAGATGTGGAAAAGTACTCATTTAGATCTCGCTATGATACTGGCGCGGCAACTTCCGAGACAACTCCGAAACAAAACTGGTCTATACAATTCTTTACAATTGAAGGTAGCGAACTATACTTTACTTATTTTTGCTAAGCTCAAAGTCAGCAATAAATTCACATGTTTTGGAAATGAGATAGAATTAATTACCATATCGTTGCTTTCAAGAATCAAATACAGATTGCAAACTGCTGAAAAGAAGATTTAAAGGAAAAAGCCAACTCGTTGGATTGGATTTGGATCGTTCTCCAAGTCTGTTTTTGCTCAAGAGGAAATTGTGAGTATTCTTTGTTCACTTTTTCCGAGAGATAAACTGAAAGCACTCTGGATTTTATACTTGCTTTATTTCATCGGTAATTTTTAGAAATTATTGATGAGAAACTACTGAGTTCTTAAAATGCTTCACTTTATGCATTTCAAAACTTATAAAATCAGTAATTCTAAGGTTTCAGGCTTCTATAAAATATATAATATATTTTCATAATACATATATTTAAAACATTATAAATGATGAATATTTATAATGTTTATGCAATATGTACCAACATCTTCCTAGGGTAGGATGCCTTGCCTATACCCACAGAGAATATCAACTTTTCAATCAGATTACAAACACTGTGGACTAGCATTTTAACTATGCCTAAGCACTGCTCTATAGCTAGATAAAATTTCTGTTGCACAATCCTCCCTATTTTGATAGACGTCAATCCATCACATTATCAAGTCAGCTATTCATTCCAATGGTGCATCATTTTTCGTTTGTTTTTGGTAGAAAGTCAAGCAACGTGTAAAAAGGCTGCATTACCATGTGGGTCAGCATAAATTTCATAGGTAAGGTGGTGACAATAAATTTCACATATTTTACTTTACAGACGCTTCACAATCATTTTACTTATGAAGTGACAGTGAAACGTCTGAAGACCAAGGAATTTTTTCTTGAAATTCTTGTACTACTCAAATAGTTGTCTCATAGTATTGTAGCTTTTGAGGATACCCTATTGCGTATATATTTACAGTGAAACCTGACTTAGTGGTCACCTCTAAAGAACGGTCACCTGCCATAACGGTCATCAAGTAGCCAGCCTTTACAAGATATTTATTTATAGTTATACCTGTACAGAACGGCCGCCCTCTAAATGGATAACATTTACCAGTCCCTTCGGTGACGTCATAAGCACGCTTCACTGTACTTACGTATTGTCAGATATATCTGCATTTCAAGATTTGATGACTATAGAACATTGGAATTGATCTTTGAAGCACTCAGTTAAAGTCCTTTCCCACGCCCAATGGTGCATAAGGCGGCGCCTATCTCCGTTTCTATAGCCCTAGGCCACGCGTCTGCGAATGCAGTGAAAGCTACAGCGGGGGGCTGGTCCACTGGTAGCTCCGCGGGTTTAACTTTCCCACTCCATTCTCATATGTCGAACGCCAGGCGAGAAGGCAGTGAGTACAATATTTAAAGTCTGGTATGACTCGGCCAGAGCTCGAACCCACGACCTACCGGTTGTGAAGCAGACGCTCTACCACTGGGCCATCACTCCGGTCTTTTGAAGCACTATATCTGATAAACTTTGACAGTCCTTCCTATCTTCATGGATACTATACCGCATGTATTTACTACTTACACCTTGTTAATAATGGAAGGGGATGCTGGTTTGTGCTAGTAAACATTGCAAAAGTGCATTTGACTATCAGCTGTTTTTACATGTAGTATTCTTTCAGTTGTTATTGCACATCTATAGTCTTCTCTTTCTTCTCTTACCTCATGCTGTCTACGATGAGTGCAGAAAAACAAAGCCTCCAGTAATGCTTAATGTATGCCATTTGAGGGAAAAGTGAGCACGTAATTAATAGACTGGTGGTCGATAGAAATGTGCAGAAATTATTAATACATTAATTGAAAGCAGAACCTTCACGGTTTGATGCCGTTCAGAAGTTTAGGAGTATCATTGCTTCTTTGTTTTCTCAAGTGCCTGATTGGTGAAATGAAAGCTTAGAAATGTTGTTGATTTTGGAAGTGACTGGTAGTTCTGCTCGAAAATATTCAGCTGAAAAATTCTATCCAGTACCGCATTAACATAGAAAGAGCTCAGCTAACAGCCTCGTTTCCAGCTTGACAAGTCTAGCTTCCAGTGTGCCGTACAGAGGTGTAGAAACTACAGTAGGAGCAGAGGAAGCCAACAGGATCAAAAGGGTGCTAACGACCATAGGTGATCAAAGGATACCTTGAAAGCGACAGCTCCTGACGCACCTCTATGGAGTATTTTCGTAGCCACCCCTTTAATGGGGGCCTTTTTCACAGTTATGCAAACAACCTCGTTTTCCTATCAAGCATTGCCTATATAAGAAACGTGTTTTATCTCCTTTGTATTCCATTAACTGTGGGAAAGGCCAACTATTTCTTTTCAAGAAGGGCATTTTTGCCCGTCACTCCGTTGTTAATCGCGCTTGTGGCAAATGTGGTACCTTAGAAATACACTGCCTGCGGCTGCCAAGGCTACTGGCAAGAGGACTCAGGGATGAAGCGGCAGTACAATGCTGCAGGGCAACAAAGGCTGTACAATGTATCTTCGCAGGGCAACTTACTTGACCCAGAACCATTTAATCAAGCACTGTCGCTAAAAAAAGAAAAATGTTGCAGACAAAATTTTCGCATAGCAAGCCTCTGACACCCCTGTCCCCCAAATATATTGAAGTTAATTCCCTGAGAGGACTGAGCATGCTCAAATCTGCTTTGCTTTGCTTTGCTTTGCTTTGACACTGAGAAACATGAACATCTTGCAACATCTTTTTTAGGTACCGCTAGCTGTTACAGGCAGTGGCTTTCCATTTGCCTTAACGCGAAAGTCAGTCTTGTATATTGATCTTGACTAAGTTCAATTAAAATTCATTTAATTCAAACTATTTTGGATTTTGTCTCTTCCCCTTGTTCCACTGGAGTTCTATATACGTGGACCACTAAGATTATTAAAATCCACTTATTCTGATCGAATTGGGAAAAGGATTTACTGCATTGTTCAGTGTAAATTATTTCTCCAATTCCATCCGTAGCTCTTTTATTGACACTTGTGATACTTTTGAAAGAATGCAGTGCAACAGGAATTAATGGTACCAACACAACTGAATCAACAAACAGAGGTAAGCAAAAACTCTTCAACAGTGTAGGCTTTGCAAAGTAAATGGAAAAGAGCATATTTGTAGATTATAACCAGTATGTTCTACAAATATAGAAAATTAAATTGCCGAAAAGTTGAAAAAAGCTGCATGTCTATCAAAAACATTATGGAGATGCTAAAAAAACATCATTTTGTTTTCTTCCTGAAAAGCTGCTGAATAGAAATTCGAAAATGAGTCGTATTTACTTCAACTATTTCCAGCTCAGAAGAAAAGCTTTTTTGCTTTGTTCTTTACACCACTCAAGCTCCTTCTAGTCGAGTAGATGGGGACAGCTGCATAATGTAGGAAACCAATAGTATCAAACAGAAGGATATGTACATCAAAACTAACTTACCACGTTCGTCCTTAGTGTGAAAGCACCAATATTCCAGCAATCGTTCATTGATCAAATCTTTAGACCTTCAACAAGAAAGGTAGAATTCTATCAAAAATCTCACACCAAAAGTAAAATGAATGAACAAATTGTTAAGAAACCCGTTGAAGTAGATACTGTTTGGCTATTATTTTAACATGGATTCAGTTAATTCATTATGAGCAAAAACCAATTCTGGAGCTTACTTTTGGAAAGCTGCACCGATTTGATTATTGGCAGAGGAACTACTGCTTCTATTTTTCAGATCATCTCTTTGTAAACAGTTGAAAGTCTAACAGCAAGAGCTTTAAGCCAATACTAAGGTTGCTCCTTTGCACCTTGCCATTAGAAAACAAAGCTTGCAGATTAAATCATGCCAAATAGTAATTAAATGCCTTCCATCTTCTATCAATCCTTTCAGCATCTACAACAACTAAACAACTTCCATGATTTTCTATGCAGAGTTCTTCTTTTCGAAGGTTGTTATGAACATATTGGTAGCAAGTGGCATGCTGTAAATTCGAGTTTCTCAGCTCTACCCTGCATGTCTTGCAACTGTAATGCAAATGGTACATTAACATGCTACAGAAGTGTTGCACCAATGTCCAACAGGGAATGCGGTACCAATGGGACGTCTGCACGTACATGCTTAACGATACAAACACCAACAATCAAATATAAGCAATTCTGCTTCAATTGCGACACAAGCAAAAGAGAGTTTAAAATGGCCTGTATCTTCTGCAATGATAACTACAACGCCAAATCTTATTATGATGGGGAAAGCTGGAATCCAACCAGTTGTATTGCGTGTATTTGTAAGAACAGAAAAGCGAACTGCTTTTATCGATACCATAGGGCAATACACTTTCCTAAACTCAAAGCAAGGTGTATGAACTGCAACATAAGAAACTTCGTCAGAGCCAATTCTTGTAAATCATGCAGGAACTATGTGACAGGAAGGACTTACTCAAGTGGAAGCATGTGGTGGATAAACAGTTGCTTTATATGTATGTGCTTTCGTGGCAGTTCATTCTGCAGGCGAGAACGGAAAACGATAATATTCGGTCGCGGTCGCCTCTCGCTACACTTTCCACTGTGCAGGTACTGTGCAACATATAGGCTCATCAGATATATGAGAAAATTTCAGTGTAAAATATGCAGAGATGATTACAATAGGATGATACGGCTACACAATGAGACGTTTTACATTACCTACAATGTGGTTTGCCAATGCAGAGATGGGGTTATCCAATGCAACAGTACAATAACAGGAGCAGCAAAAGAAATGCTTTATGTTGGATCAACAGTCACAGCCTGTAGTAAATGTTCAGCTAATGATATCAAAAAACTAAAGGAAGGAAAAGGTATCTGAATAGATTACATATTGAATAATTTGCTTGAATGCTGAAAGTTGTGCTTTTACATTGCACGTATATAACGATATTTGTCTTTCAAACTTTGAAACCTAAATATTCATTTAGCATACAATAAGGTGATATATATATAAATATATATATATACAAATATGTATATATATATATATATATATATATATATATATATATATATATATATATATATATATATATATATATATATATATATATATATATATATATATATCTTTACCACAGCACGAAAAAGCGGCAACACTCTTTTACATACTTAAACGCTTTTTTTCGTCCGACACTCATCAGAGTATGAAAACGTCGGATAGTGATCTAAAGGTTAGCCGAAATATATACGCAGATGCGGCTAATGTGATAGGATGCGTAAACCTTTAGGTCACTATCCGACGTTTTCATACTCTGATGAGTGTCGGACGAAAGAAGCTTTCAGTATGTGAAAGAATGTTGCCGCTTTTTCGTGCTGTGGTAAAGCCTAATAATCTCCATTGAATTGAAAGCTTATATAGATATATGTATATATATATATATATATATATATATATATATATATATATATATATATATATATATATATATATATATATATATATATATTCCTGTCTAGCACTCCACATATATCTCATTGCGTAGGCTCTTATAATTGGGCAAAATTAAATCTGAACATTTCTCTAGGTTGTAACTTCTTGAACAGAACGATAAAAGAAAGTCATGCAGTGCATATTGGGTTTGGCAAAATGCCCTACTGTATGACGTGTCGCTGTCTTCTTGGAAAACTCCAATGCATTAGCGTAGGCAGAGTCATTAAGAATGCCCAAATGATGTGGAGGTGTATGTCAGAGAAGCAGTGCATGTCCATATCTTCAATCATAAAGCACAGTGAGTATACAGAATGCAAAATAGCATCAGATGAACGAGTTAAACTTAACATTTCATATCGAATCAGATGTACTGTAGAGGTGACTCAGTCACCCTTGTTAAAAATTTTAGAGAGGGAGCTCAGTCTCTTCTCCAAGGAACATAAAGTATACTCAATGAATTCCAATTTTGGATTTAATTTGCTACGTTTGATAAGGTGATTAAAACGAGTATGCATAATTAAGCAGTTTACGATCTTTCCTTGCAACCAGTCTTACCTTCATCTGTTTTAGCATTACATTTACAGAACAGAGACAGGCAAATCATAAAAACAAATGAATACCGAGAGTGGTTATGGGCATGGTCAACATAAATTGTCTTTAGCACAGGCCCCATTCCTAATCTGTAGGACGCCATTCCTGTGTAATGGGGTGTCAAAAATAATAAAACAAACGGGACTTTTTAAGTACACTTAACAGGAATCAGATATCAAACAACATTTAACTAAGTAATCACACTTTCAAATGTGACTAGAAGTTTTTATTGAAAGAAGATAAATTCACAAAACAAAACTTAGCTTTATAAGGCGTTTTAAAGCAATGCAAGTCACAACAGAGTTCACTTTTCTTTGCTTAGCTTGTGAAAGATACGCAGCTGTAAACTGCTACAATTGGCCTCCTAACAACAGCAAATGGATGGCCAATGGATGCGAATATTCTTGCAATGGAAAAACACTGAAGCACAAAATAATTCACCCATCCTGGTGTCAAACAATCTCTAAAGCAACGCGCTGTGCTGTTTGCCCAGGTACGTTGTACACGTGAAAGATACTACTAATCAGATTCTATTCCCCATTGTGCCCCCCATTCAGAGTTCTTTGCATGGTAAGCTGTCAAATAGAGTTGCACTTGAATCGGTGATAGGGTCTCTAATTTTGTTTATATGATTGTCTCCTTTTGCTCTATCTACCCATTCGAGGTCAACATGATTTGTGACACTCAAGAAAGCTTAGCACTGACTTTTCGTCTCTTCTAGATAAAAATGAATTCTTTAAGAAATATGGCTCTATATTTACTATGTGCAAAAATTACTCGGAGGCAGTTTACCGCGAAAAAATTTGTGATGGTAGGAACGATTGTGTTGATAAAACAGACGAAGAAGATTGCACTACGTGTAAGTATTCAATTCAAAGCTGAGAAAAATCAATACTTCTTTCTGATTCTACAAAGTTAAATTAGTTAGGAATTGCATTTCTGTTTTCATATCTTACTTGATTGGAATGTTAATAAGATAAGGATGATGCTGGTGGTTCTGATGAAAAGCACTTTTTCTATGTTGATGATAATACTATTGATGAAAACTTAACAACAGCAAATATATAATTGGACTTCTTATGTAAAAGAACGATAATATTGACATCATTATTGACATGCGATAAGACTAGATAATCAGAACTGAGATCTGAGATAAAATTAGCAATAGCAATTACAATGCAAGAAATATCGAATAAAGTAAATTGCTGAAAAGGTTTGCTACAATATTAAGCGCAATTAGCGCTGATATAAAATGAGCTCCCTGACGAACACAATTACTACGGCATGCAATCTCTGTACACTTGTTATGATGTTGAGCTGTGTTGATCGATTCAAAGTCATTTAACTTCTACTGTTTCTCTTCCATGTCAATCATTAATAATCTATATAAATTAGTTTTGTTCATCTGCGTTAGATCATTGCATAAGTGATACGGTTAAATTGAAAGGCAAGGCATTTCTTTGGCCACGAACAAGGGTTGGTGTAATCAAGAAACTCGATTGTAAACACATCTATCCGCAATGGGAAGGTGAGATTGTTTCTGAATATACTGATATACCTTTCTTACTATGCTTTTTCATTGCTTTCCTTTTCTTGTTATATATTTCTTATTATGCCTTTCTTATTAAACGTTTCATGTTATTGTGAATTTCAAAGTCTGAGAATTTCAAAACAGTCAACAATATGAAATTTCGAGCATTACATGTATTTACTAATAAGACTTATCTTTAAAAACTTCAAGGTGTGTTGAACCGTCCATGCAAAATTAACGCTTCTAGTGGGACATATTGGCCAAAGATGGGCTTTTGCAACTGTACCGATGCTCGTCCTGATCCATTCAACTTAACGGTACCATAAAACAATTACGTTTACTCTTACGGTGATTATAATATAGATGATCTATAGACTATAAAGAGTTTTATATTATTGACTTCAAAAACGAAGCAGAACTGACACTTGTGTATGCTGTCCCCTCCATGTAATCTAAGCTACGCTATGTGCTGTGATTTGTACTACGTAATGTTTTAAGCTCTATGAAGTTGGTGACTCTACAATGACATTTTTCAGCGATTTCATAAAAGATGACAAGTACTATATCAGAAGTACTCTTTGCATAAAGGTAATCATATAGTTAATTAAAAATAATGTTTTCCAAAGAAACTATCAAATGCATCAGGAGTGGATCTTTATAACATGGCGAAGAGAATTCTCCACCACAGCGAAAATGCTGTAACGTTGAAGCGATCCTTAGAGTTGGCAATACTGGTCACGGAACAGTCACTATCAACACGCCACATTGGCCAAACTAGTGTGATTATTCCAATGGCTAAGGTATGTAAATGAGTATATCAATCACCATGACAATAAGATCTCCTATGATATCACCAACTTGCTACGACAATTTAGCAAAAAAGAAGGTACTTTTAACGAAATAAATTCCTGCCATGATTATTATCAATCGTATTTTGCCCTACTTCTTCCGCCATTCTGGAGTATGACGCTCATTCTTTTCAACAGACCTTGGTCAAAGTGATGAACAGTGAATTGAAGTGTACTGAGATTGAGGTATATAACCAAATTTTCATGTGAGTTCTGCTAACAAATACATTGTAAGTAGGAATGATATCGTATACACCAGCGTACATCAACAAAAGATACTATTGTTAAAATATGAGTTGAAATAATACTTGAAAAGAAGAGAAAATACTGCCCAACAGTAAGCTGAAATTGTGTAAGTATTGCAAGATTCAAGTCTTTATTATGTCTTTATTATGAGTCAAGGTAGACTTCTGTAACATGAGTCAGTAACAGCTCATTGCCGTTCTAGATTCTTTGTACGACTATGCTTGGTAATTGTCAAAATGGAATTTATTTGCAGAAAATAACTTTTCAAAACATAGAGTTGCAACATGTACACAAGCAAAAACCTCTTATTTATATTTTAATTTTTAACTAGTTGCAGCTTTGATGCTATGCAGGATGAAATGATTACTAAACATCATTGTCTTTTGTTGGTAGTCTTTTCTATTAGAAAATACATAGCAGAGGCTGAAAATATATGTTATCTAAGTAGAGGACATTTTCATAACCATTATTTTTTATTTTAGGAATCATCCTTGCGGAAAAAGTTAGAAGAAAAACTGAAGAACTTACAATCTTCTCGTAGATTTCTTATCTCAATGTACGTATTTCACAAAGCTATCTGTTACATAATGCTAGCTCCCGGCCATAGAAATAAGAGGGCTTCAAATTTAGGGGGACTGTAAAACTTCTGCCCGGCTGAGTAAGGCGATTTGGAGAGCAGTCTGAAAAGTTTCCTATTGTTCTTTCAGGAAAATTCCCCAAATGCAGCAAACTTCTGCCTAACTAAAGGGGGCTGCAGCCCCCATGCCGCCCCCTCTCCCACCCTTATGCCTCCAGTTGTTCTTTCTAAATTTTGCTATATCGATCTATCATTATTCTAATAACTCTAGCAATCGGATGGCTTTCTTGTAGCATTGGTTTTATCTGTAGACTACAGCGAGAGCAGAGTGAATTGAAATGCTGGGAAACAGATATGCAAGAATTATACAAAAACTCAATGCTAGAAAACAATGAGTGATAATTCATTGAAAAAGACATTCGTTTTGCGCAAGGAGTGTGAGCAGCATCAAATGGAAGAATGCAACCAAAGTGTGATTCAAATGCCTAAGGCCACTTGAAAGGGATCCGTCAAAGTTCCACATTAATTTTTTTGCAAGTTATACACTATAGCTATGTTTCTCTTATAATTATTACGATCTTTCATTTTTCAGGGTAATTGCCAAATCATCTGGACACATACAGAGTTTTTCGTCGGATAGCGATGACTTGTTTGTTCCAGAGCTTCTATTTGGAAAAGTAAGCTAAGTCTAAAAACTAATATTCCTATGCTGCGAGTAGATATGTCTAGTTTGAAAAGACAGAGTTTTGTTCCATAAGTAGCAATTTTTTAGCAATAGTGTCCATAAAACTGATGCAAATAAAGACTGAAAGAGAGCTTTTTCATTGTTGTAGTCTGATGCTCCTAGTGTCGACAGTTTCCAGGTGAGTTGGCAAGGTTTGATACGCGCTTCTACTTTTGTGAAGTTGAAAAATTCAATGCCTATAAGTGAAACGACAATGAGCTTTTCAAATCTTCCTCTGTAGCCGAAAGTAATGCGAGCAAGTGGATTTGGATTGGTAAATTTCAAGGCCAGAGGCAATGTAACAAATAATGGTAGCATTTTCAATGAACCTCAAGTTAGTATGGAAAAGGTAGGCAAAGAAGTGAGTTTATTATCAAAGCAACAATCAATAACTACACTATATTTGAACAGAAATTTGAGACACAGTTCCTATTACTTAGATAACATCAGTAGCAATTGCTTAATGATTTTTCTTTCTCAACAAATATGTTCTTCGCTGTTATGTCCATGAAAGTAGCATAGAATGTACTCTTCAAGCTTTAACTGGTATACCTTTGAGAAAGTTTATTTCTTGAATGGATTGCTTTTGAAAGTTAATGTGCATGGCTTTGGTTTATTCGTTAAAGTAGATTTTTTTGACAGTTAAGATTGAAAAAGGATAAAAATTTATCTTTGAGTTTTGCTTTTGAAATAGAAAAAAATTTCTGAGTAGATTCTAAAATCTGCATTAGTGACATATCTAACAAAGTGAAGCCCACAAGATTCCAAATTTTTCATCGGAAGAGAGAGCCTATAGCTTAGAGAAACAATTGCAGATGACAACCTAGCACAAAATTTCATTTAAATTTTTTAAACGGTTGTTCTTTCTTCGGTAGACCGTGGGCAAGTAAGAGTGCTACTGAAGTACACTTGTGCTTGAACTTTCCAAAGGATTTCTGCATTGAATCTAATAAACTTTTCCATATTTGATATCATAGCCTTATCGATTTCAAATTTTGCTGAAATACTCAAATTTCTACATAAAGACAGATACATCTCTAATGATAAAATCTTTAATAAAAGCTATATTTGCCTTCACATCATTCCCTTCCCCAATGACGTCAGAACCTTTTTAGAATTCTATGTTATCAAGATATCCTCCACAAAGATGCATTCTTCTTTCAAGGTAAAAGGGAAGGTATCGATCCACGTGAAGATCATTTTTGGCTTCGATGCATTTATGTCATCAGTGTCACTTCTTTCATTGTTCATCGTTTTGTTCTTTCTGTTCTCATTGAGGTTTGTCCACAAATTACTTACTAATTTGAAGATACAGAATAATTTATAAGTTTTGATACTGCTTTTGCTTTCATAGCTATTTCGGCATTTTTAGTTCAGCATTAGTTGATAATTATTATCTTTTATCCAGATAATATAATTGAACTTCTATTTCATTCAGATTACCGAAGTCAACAAAATGGTTCATTCGTAAGAATCTATTTGTAGCTGTGACCATTTCTCTTAGTGTTTACGTTGTAAGCATTTGGTCTGAACACAAAATGATCCACTACAGGGTAAGATTCTATTACATTCTCTTTTCTACTCCCAAATTACTTTACAAATAAAAGCTTATTTTCTATTTGCAGGTTTAGTAAAATATAGCAAATATCATTCTGTGCAAACGTTCATTCTAGCAAACCCAGGCCCCTCGAAATGGGATCCCAAGAACAGCTATTAATAAGCTAATGCTATATCCTTCGGAGATGATGGGTCGTATTCCTTGGCAGGAGAGCTGCGTAGTGTTCCTTGAACTCAATTTAAGCTAGATCTGCATATTATTTACCAAAGCAAGTCCTGGAATTTATCCTTTACTTATCAAGCAACGCATGTGCTATAAATTTCAAAATTTTAACAAATTAACATTGCCATCAATGCTAGGATAATCAATCGCATACCCCCTCTTTTTAATACCTAAAATTGATTACTTTGAAATGATTCGGTTTTAGTGGCTTTGCACGACATTCGTACTGTCAAATTACTATGCAATTCTTGCAATGTATTCATGGATGAGCGTTGAGGGAATCAATCTGATCATTCAGATTGTGTTGGTTTTCAAACGCAAGTCTACCAGTCACAGGAAATTTGCTGCTATTGGATGGGGTAAGTAAATTGACTGAGCAAGCACCTTCTTTCTCAGACTAATTACATGATGCTGTCTTAGAAAATTGGAAGTGAATGGTTAAGACTAGCACATTTAAACTCTGTGCAGTAAGTAATCAATGCAGATTACCCCAGAAAGTACTCCAGCCAAGAGATAACTTATTAAGTGATTCCGATCTCCTTCCTAGCGGCCACCACAAAAATGTAATCAAGCTTTACATTTTAAAATCCATATTCTTAATTGCAATTCAACCAAAAATCCTTAAATATGATCTTGACCTTGATCCTAGCTCATTGATTCTAGGTCCTTTATTCTAAACTTTTGATTCTATTTCCATGACTCTAGCTTATTCATTCTAAATTCTTTATCTTTGATCTCTAATGCTAAATTCTATGTCTTGATTAGCAATTTCTTGATTTTAAATCAAAGTTTGAATCAAAGTCAATGGTGTCTAAAAACTATGGCCAGTCATCCGGCTTTTTTGGCCTGCATTAAGTTTTCAAAATATATTCGCATGTTATACATACATGAATGTTTTTCTTAGCATTATTTCTCTCGTTGAAAGCAATGCTTTTGACATCAAATATTTGATTTAGAAATCTTTGCCTTATTAACATGTCAACATGCTAGTTATGATATGAACAGCCGTAGCCTAGCGGTAATGCGCTCGACTCAGACCAACGTGGTCCTGGGTTCAAGGTCCACCACATGCCATTGGTGACTTCAGGAAGGGCATCCGTTCTTAAATCCTCGTGCCAGAACTAAGGTCCTCTTAGAGGTACCCTTCAAGCTCCAGGAACTGAGGGAAAAGGAGGTAAAATCGAATAAAAAAATGCTAGTTATGATAGATATCCTGATCCCTTAATTACTTTTCTGCGTTTGTTCTTCACCAAGAAAACCTTAAACTCTAAAGTTGTAAATAATTCAAAGCCTTGGTTCAAATATATGTGAAAATATTAAAAATTATACTTTACAGTGATTTCACCTTTTTTGAAATTCATAAAGGTAATATAACAGCAAATTTTTCTCTATCAAAATCTCATATAAATGAATATTTCTTAAGTCACTTTGCTTTCTGCTCATGTTTTCTTGCTCAGAGTGTTGATAACATCTTTCCAGGACTTCCACTCATTCCTCTCACGATTTGTCTTGCTGCAAAAACAACTGCATTCATCCGTACAAGAGGGTAAGCACAAACTTTGCATTTTGCAGTCTTTGTCTCTAGAGTTGTATAGAAAAATCAAAATTTTACTAACAGTTAATGGCGCTTTTTCTCATTTGGACTTAGATGCATTGGTTTGGGTAAAAATTCATGGCTATTTAAAGGTCCAGCAGCTGTATTTATTGGTGTATGTATAAATATGACTATTTCTTATTAATATGACGTAAAGATATCATAATATACAACTGTATGTATAAGCTTTTCTGAAAGTATGCATATATGTATCCATAAGAAATTATTAAATAAAACACTAAAAGAAATTATTAAGAAAGAAGAAATTATTAATACTGTAAATTGAAGTCAAGAAAAAATTCCTACTTCTTTTAAACGTTTCGCTTTATCAGTAATCAATGTTTATAATATAACAACAAATACGTTTTGCTATGAAGTATATGTATTATATCTTGTTCAAATTTTAAGGTATTTATATTTCATTCTTGTTTTGAAAGGCCAATACTTTTATGTATGCTGCTATTTGCCATTCACTCATAAAAAATGTGAGATCATCAAAGAAATTGCAAGTCTCAACAAATCATACGAGGTTAGATATAAAAATTATTGATATTTTTCTTGAAATGGTTTCTCCTTTGAGGCAGTTGGGCAGTCGCTAAAATACGCAAGAACTGATTCATTTCTCACCGAGACTTTATTGCAAATTTGTTTTACAAAAGGAGAAGAATTCCGCCATTAATAAGTTGTAGACCATAATTGTGATCTCATCGACTTGGAATTTAATCAAGTGGGTGTGCGAGCAGCTTATGATTGCAAAACCCGTATAAAGTGTTTTCTGCAACTTATCTTGGAGTAATGAGTTATTGACTTCTTCAAATTGATTGTAATCTATATGTCACCAAAATTAGAAATATAGGAGATGTCTACCAAAAATATTGCCTAGAAGGAATTACTTTTGAACCCTCGAGAAACAGAAAAACAACACAGACTACACTATGTATTTTACTTTTTCTTTGATTCCTCATTTCACTTGCACAACTCAAATAGACATGTTTCTGCTGCTGCGCAGCAAAATAACAGATTAACAGTGATGACATTCAGGACACTCTCCTGAAGAAGTTTCTCAGTTCCTTTGTCACCTTTTTGTTGACCTTTTAGGAGTTAACGAAACCGGGTAAGAAATAGTGAGCAAAAAGTTCTTGTTAGCTAACAAATTCACGTTTTTCACATAGGCCAAACGTAAAGCCATTTTTGATGTTGCTGCCTCTTCTTGGTGTGACATACCTAATTGGCTTCACAGTTGATGGATCGATCGTCATGAAATACATATACGTGTTTGTCAATGATGGAGTGGTACGTAATGCTCGTTTAATGGTATATAATGCTCATATAGGGATATATAATGTCTACGTAATGGTACAGAATGAAATACATAAACGTGTTCGTTAATAATGGAACGGTACGTGAGGCTCTTTTGAGCTTTCTAAGAATTTGCCATAAGGGCAACTAACTGATAGTAGATGATTTTAATTTTTGTTATTAAAACCCATAGACCTCTTTCATCCATTGATAGTTGAAAGAGTGTCATTTTAACAAGAGTTTATGTTTGCATGCGATGAGCCCAATGTATAACAACTAATTGTTAGCTTGCCTAGGTAGGAATTCTCTGTTGCAGTTACAAAAACGAAAATTTGCGATACGATTTGCTTTTACATTTGTATTTAAAAGCAATGTTTATGATTTATATTCTATTTTGAAAGGGTCTGGCCTTTGCAATTGTGACTTTCTTCATGGACCCACAGGTACATGCTTCTTTTACCACAAAGTCACTTCAATCTATGTTGAATATTACTCTAATTTTTAAATGAAGTTATAATAGCGTTAAAAGATGCCTTTGATTATTTTGTCAATCATGGGAGCAGAATTAGATGAGTGTACTAGATTTTCAATTGTAATTAATTTATAGACACATTTGCTGATTTTTGTTTCTCATAAACGTGAGGTATCTGATCACAGGATGTTCATCCAAACAGACCAACAAGTTCCTCGCTATCTTCTTCTTTACTGCAAATGTAATTTAGGCTTATGATATTTAGGTATATTTTTGATATCCAGCCTGTTCAATGTTCTAGGTCAAGGAGAGCCTTAAAAAGATGAGGAAAGATGCAAAGTGTACAAGCACTAATGAAGTAAGTAACTTGGTCACTAATGAAGTAAATAACTTGGTCATTAATGAAGTAAGCAGCGTGATCACTAATGAAGTAAGCAACTTGGTTACTAATGAAGTAAGCAACGTGATCACTAATGAAGTAAGCAACTTGGTCATTAATGAAGTAAGTAACTTGGTCACTAATGAAGTAAGTAACTTGGTCACTAATGAAGCAAGCAACGTGATCACTAATGAAGTAACTTGGTTTTGTATTAGCAAATGCCAGTTAAGCTCTCTATCATCATTCTCCTTGAAAGGGTGTCTGTCTGCCAAATCAGAAAAGCCATTTTCTATAGCATTGCCTTGACATTTTATTTTTCTCTGATTTCTACCTTGTTTTCCTTGTCTCAAAGTAGGTCCTGAGGAAAAGCTTATCAAAGTGCAAGGCAATTTATGCAAACCTTATCTTATTTGAGCAAAGAAGCCTGTCTTAATTTCATTACAAAAGAGAAACCAACGATTTCATCAACAGGAAAATTTGTTGTCTTGCATTTTTTGCAGCATATATGAAAATAAATTTATTTAAGAAGTAAAGACAAGAAATTCTCCTGATTTTTCCTTGATTTTCTCTAGAATCATTAAAATTCCCTGATTCTTCTCTGATGTTTTTCTGGCAGCACCCACTTCCTTAATTTTTCCATGATGTCCCTGAATTCTGTCATCGAACAGACACTCAGCAATCTCAAATCATCTCATTTGCAATGAAGCTACCTTATCGTATACTTAAGAACCTCCAAGTAAATCAAGCACGTGGAAGAATCAACTGGTGCAAAATCTGAGAGCTTATTTCATACTTTATGTTATCACAACCAAATGGATGATGTGTGAGCAGGAAGACATTGAACTTTCTAGTCTGTCACAAAGAAACCAAAGTTGAGCTCATCTAAATTTTCAGGAAATCCCTCCTTGGCAGCAAAGATAAAACAACTATAAAAAATTGTAACAAAAATTCCCATGGGTGGCAAGAATCTGGCATCCTGTTGGCCAGGGAGGCATTTGCCACCCCATGCGATGCCACAGTTATGGCTTTGAAGTAAATGCGGTGGAGTGGTTTATTGCCCAAGGCAGGAGGGAATCTAAGGTGGGTCTGGAGGGCTAAGACCCCTCTGAAACGGGAATATTTCCTCTAGCAAACAATTGTATTAAGGAACTTTTTACATGAAAAAGACGAAAAAATGAATCAGGTGGCCCCCCTCCCAAGCCCTGCTCTGGATCCGCACCCGCACCACGCAGAGTACCATTACAGCTTGAAAGATTAAAACAATAGTCTCTTTTCACATTTAAGGCTTTTTGAATTATATATCCAGATGCTGTTAATGTGATAAGATGCGTCTAATGGACTCTTCAAGTAAACAATGTTAATGGGTCCTAATTGGTCACACTTGGGGCCAATTAGACACATCTTATCACGCTTTTTGAATTGTTGTAAAAGTATTGCTGATGAATGATGCTCTCTAATGAAGATATTTATTTCTTTGTTATAGAATATGCTACAAAATGCTTCTTCATCAACGGTGTCCATCATTGCTGCATCCCCCTATCCAAAGAGAGCCAAAACCTTTGACACAAAGTTGTGAAGTGAAATGGATCAAACGTTATCTTATCCAGTTCTGTAGACGTATAAATTTAGAAATCATATCACAAAAGTTTAAAACAAGCACAGCTTTCCATTTTGTTGTAGAGGATATAACCAAAAGCTTCTCGGTTATGCCCTCCCCCCAAATTTTATAGCCCTGACCACGCCGCTAAGCACAGCTTTTCAAACCATTGTTGTCTTTACTAAGCTATTAACAATTGATCAACATTTGCTTTAGAAGGTAGCAGATGACGGTGATTACCAAACCTTTTGGAAGCATGACAGCCTTATGTCGTGTTACCTAGATAATACAGCCTCGACCAACGGGTTAGTACAATACACGTGTTTTATAAGAAACTATTTTATAAGAAACTCGTTTATAAGAAACAAATACAAGGCTGGTAAAAAATTAAGAAACTCTAGTACTATACTCAAGAATCAGTAAGAAACTGTACCATTTTGAATTTGTGTGAAAAAAAGTAAATTGACTTGCTTCCACTCGTTAGTTTGCACGATTTTTGTTTGTATAAGAGTTTAACTTGTGATTTTGATCTGCTTGGGCATTTTTCGTGATGATCAGTGTTTGGGAGTGGTCATTGATTATTAGTTATTTTCAAATAAAATTTCTAGCCCGCTCTGCAACTCACAATTTCTTTGATACCATAATTGTGACACTAAAATTTTGAAACTCAAATGATGAGTGAGAAGTGACACTATCTGACTAGTTGAACTATTCATCAGATTTTCAAATATAAACAGTCTTTGCTTCATAACCCCTCCATATTTTACAATTTCTTTGAAACCCCTCTGTAAAATTGTGCTGTTGTTAAGTATCACTCTCAAAAAGCTTTCGTCCCCTTTGACAAATACTTAATGAGCACTCCCTTTTATCCGTTTGGAAGTGCTTGGCTTTCAAACAATGAGGCGAGTTTTGGAGCAAAAACAGGAAACCACTTAAAAATATTTAGTACCAAAATTCAATAATTTTCATGTCAAATTAAGAAAATTTTAGGACTAGGTGCCGATCTAAGATTCCTGTTTAGAAAAAATATGTACTTCAATTGCTCGTTTATGCTAAACTGCACTTATTTCACCAGCAGCACAATATTTTACCATGCGATTTAAGCTTTCAAATGCATTGGAATGTAGTTTTTGGGTAATATTGTCATTATCAGTATATTACATTCGTGTTTTACAATTTAAAAGGTTCAAGATACAATCATATTGCAGACTTATTCATTCTCTATGCTTTACATCTAAAGATTTGCTGTGCAAACTCTTATGGTAATATTACGTATCATATTAAATGATGTTATTTTGTTTTTGCCTATTGCTCTACGCTGTCACCAGCAACTTCTTCCGTTCTCCTCAAAAATAGCTGATTATTTCATGCAATTGTACCTTCAAGGTCTATCGCAACATCTCCAAATTTTAAGCTTTTTGTCCATCTGTAGCTTTCATAATTGTAAGCAAGTTGATGTTTAGGAAATTGTTTAAGATATATTGAGAGGGATGAAACATTTATCGTTTGCTAGTGCTAAAAAAATTCTATTAACCTAATTATGACACTAGTAGAGCTACTAGTCGTAGCACATTACAACTCTTGGTAGCATGTTTAAAGTGAACAGTTCTTTGCTTCCTTCTTGTTATTCCGAACTTCTTATGGCCTATGCTCTATACTGTATGGATAGATAGTCAAACAGTAATTGATATTAAAGACTCACCTCCATTTTCGGGCAGTTCTTTGTTCTTCATGACAAGTCTATAGAATGCTCTCTTTAATTTGGTTATTTTCACTCTACACTGTACACCTTTCTCCAACTTTTTTCTAATGCTAGTTACATCTTTCTCCCCCTCAGGCAACCGAACTTAGGCCAACTCCTTCAAGACCAGCCTTCAATTTCAAAAGGAACGAGGAGTCTGGTATTCCCTGGTGAGGGGTGCACAAGATTCTTTACCACTTGGAAAGGGGAACAAGAGGCTACTCTCCTCATGGGACCCCACAATTTGCCGCAAAAAGCAATGACAGATAATTGACGAATAATTAATCAGAGTTCGTGCAAACTCCTTTAGGGATATTTCCAAAACTTTTCAAAAGCCAAATAACCAGATTTCCAAAACCATTGAAAATCATTTTCATTCACATTTTGAAACCCCAAAATAATAGAAAAACGCTGTTTTCGATTATATATTTTATAGCTTCAGGGTGGATTGTGTTTTGTTTCATAAATAGTAAAATGAACAAACATAATGTATACGGTGTTCAATGCAAAACAAAGCTACATCAATTTTAAGGTATTTTTAGAAATTTTCCAAACAAAAATCCAAACTTTGCCATAGCCATTTCAAAAATCCTCTCTTTTCCAAAACTTTCCAGGTCCTGGAAAATGACATTTTCAATTTCCATAACTTTCCAAAACCCGTACGGACCTTGATTAATGCACAAAATTTCAAGACCACAATCCTTCATTAAATACTAAGCATTTTAAAGAGTAATCGCATCCAATGATGAACAAAAAATATGAACGATAGCATCAAGAGAGAATTTCAAGATTTCTTCAACAATTGCATTCAAGAAATCCTACATTAATACCGACAGCTTTCTTTTCCAGTTAGGTGTATGAGAAGTAGAAATACCGAATAACAGCAACAAAAGGAAAACAAGGTGGCTATGTTTAGCCTCGTTATTTTTGTTTAGGGCATTTGGTAGTTCTTTCGTTCAGAAAACGTTTTTCATTAAGCTTGCCTCCCTCAAAGAAAAAGTCCTTAATGAAAGAAACCAAAGCAATTTAGTTACGTTAAAAATTGCTAATAATTCTGTAACCAAAATAACAAATTATTATCTAAATAAAACTCTGTTACTAACATTCACTGAGTCTACGAATGAATTGAAGAACATCTAACTATAAATATATTTAAGATAAACGAGTCAATACATCTGAGCTTGCCAACAACAAAAAATATACAAGAGGTTATTGCAGAAAGTTATTTAGTCCAAAGCAAAGGAGCGTTGTACCATCCCTAACTTTGAATACTCTTGTGTATAACTTTTGACTTTCTCAAACCCTGATGAAAGGTTTGCAAACAATTATGGTGGATTTTCAATATAAAATTTTAAAACTTCCACAACTAATTGAACTATACCCTTATCTGCTGCCAACAGTTAAAAAGATTATGAATTTACAAGTTGGCATATATATGTATGTATATTAATATGTATAACAAATAGTATCATATGAGCTAGTTAATCGAGGAGCTAGTCAACCAATGCACATTGGACCTGTACTTATTACGACAAGTTGCAGCCATAATTCAATAAAGAAAGTCGCAAACAATAGCAGGCTTTATAGAGCCACGCCCCTGTTTCTGTTAAATAGTAGTCTTTTCAGCTTGACATTTGAATTGATAACTATCTTTTAGTACCATTGATTTAAATATTAAGCTCGGGCTATTAACATTTAAGACCTTGAAATGCAAGGGTGGTCTTTACTAAGCGACTCCTCTAATTGCATACTTCATTCAAACTTCTAATCAGAGACATTTGAAGACCTGAGATCTTTACTCCACCATAAAAAGTTAGCTAGCTCTTCTATTGTACTACTTGATCTGCCGTCCTGATAAAAAGTAGGGGCATTGGAGCAGTAGACTGGGAACTATGACCTTCTACTTCTTCTAAAGAGCAAGGTTTTGCCTGTGAGGGAGCAGAACTCAGCAGCTGCACCCATGCTGAAAAACTGCGCATCGCCCTCCTAAGACCATGCTCAGCAATCCCTGTGAAAGCTCAGTAGGAAGTATGCAGAAAATAAATGATACTGACTAAGCTCGAGTATGTAATACACACGTGATCTCTGTTTGTCTGTGGGTAGAAGAGGAAATGGAAGAAAGTCAAGTGAAATCTGACTTTTGCAAGAATAAAATGCATACAAAAGAAATGCTCTTAGCTTTTAGGGAGGGGGAGTGTAAGAAGTTAGGAAGATATAGCAAGTAGTGTTGGAAAAATGTTCTTGGGAAGTGAAAGCTAACAATTTTCGTTCCTTCTACAACATTTATGAATGGAGACTGCTTGTTTCCTTTGAAGGTGAGTTGTCTATTTTCGACACACATTCTCAAAAAATCAAATATCTTATGGGATCGTAAAGCGCAACTCAACAATGAGTCATATTGAGATAGTTCTCAACATTTAACTATGAAAATAATTCTCGGCTTGCTAAAACATATTTCGAAACGAGGAAAAACAACGTTAAATATCCGTTTCTCTATCAAGCTGAGATAAGCCAACATATTCGAAAACAACATCTACTAACTTCACATTATTATTTTTTCTAACAGCCGTAAAACTCGGCTCTGGGGTTCTATTTGAATTTTTATCGACAGCACCATTCATGTCTGCAAAAACAACCCTTGGGCTGCTGCAACTGCCTTTTATGACTACATCCTCAACACCAAGGTCATCATCATCATCATCATCATCATCACCATCATCATCATCAGCAGCATCATCATCATCATCATCACTATCGCTGCTATGAATATCTACTTTTTCTTTATCATAGTGTTCATCATTATTATCATTATTTACACTTTTATCACCAACATTTCCAGTACTATTTTCACCATAATCATCTTCGTCATCTTCGTCATCGTCGTCATCGTAGTTTGACCTTATGTCCTGTGTGTCTGGCAATACAAAGGATGAGAAACCAACTATTCCTGAGAGAGCACACATGATTGCGAATGGAGCCACTGGGTGACTTTGTATAATAAACTCTGTTAGCCATGGTGCAAGTGCTCCTCCAAGGGGGCGAAAGGAATGTATTACATCAATGCTTTGAGCTCTAATGAGAGAAATGTATACCATTCGAATAGACGATAACACAAAAGGTGAAGATGCTATTGCTCGGAAAGATTAATTCGTGCAGATTTAATGACTGTGAAGCTATAGGAAATAGGTGCCATATGGCGTACCTAAACAAGCTAGAAAATTATAGCATATTTGAAGTCAAAACTAACATACTCGTTTTTAAATTATGATGTAAAGTTTACCAATGATTGAATGCCAGAAACCGTCAGTGGAAAAACTTTCCCCAGTTACACTAGTATAAATAACATAGTATAAATAAATTTTTAGGCATGATTCCCTATCAGCGGGTACAAAAATTAAATTAAAACAAAATAAAAAAGCTGCTCTTCCTGGGGATCGTGCTTGATTGCTACTACCCATCTCAGCTTCTCAGAAGCTGTTGCATTTCCTATCTGAAGCGAAATAGAAAACTAAAAGCTAGCTACATATTTACAATAATTTCAACAATTCCATCAAAGATTCTGAGATATTCCTGTTCGGTACACATACCTTCCCATTAAATGGTGCAACTCTTTTGTCCACAAAATTAACGTCAATAGTGATGTAGTTAAAGACAATTTACAAAATAATGCCGTTGCCAACGTTACTGAGCGCCAGTTGGAAACTAGAGGAGGATCGTAAAAATAACGAATGAATGACAGTTGATTTAAAGCTGACTAAAAGTACATTTATTCATTTAAGATTTGCCCTTGCTTATAAAATTTTATTATTTTCCCAGAGTCAAGAAAAAGTCACGGCTCCATGGCTGTGAGCCGGAGGAAGGCTTCTTAAATTTGTCCCAGTTTTAAGGAAGGCCCAGTAATTTTATAAAAAATGTGGTTTGAGAAAAATTCTGGTACATGCAAATGAAGATATTTGGCATGGGGAAAATGGAGGGACAACCTGGGAAACTTCATATCTCAAAGCTGCATAATGAGGAAGGTTATAAGTAAAGAAGTGGCTACCGGACGAAGGTTTGACTTTTTCTGGACTCTGAATTTTCCTTTGAATGACACCTGCTTGCTAAATCTTTCCTTTAAGGAATTGGTGTATTAGAGAGGAATTTTAGCAACATATCTAGTTGTCTGTTCCATGACATTGCAGAGGAATTTCATAAATCTGAATGCAATACAGCTGCAATTTTATCTATTCCAAAAAAACACTCCTCCTTTGAATTCGAATCTAAATTGATGTATCGTATGGTCTGTGAAATTGAAAGAAAATTACTGAAAAATGCACCCTTTGACGTTTTACCAAGATATTGTTACGGGAAGAAACTAGCGTAATGTGAGCGACTTTGAAGTGAATTTGCTCGATGAAAAAAACAGCAAAATCATGAAAATCTAAACCACGAATGTGCATAGAAGCTCTATGAAAGGTCAGTGTCTGAAAATTGTGTTGCCAAGGTCAAAAGTTCAAGATACTAATATTTGGAACGTAACAAATGGCATCATAAACTAGAAAACACTTCATTTATGAAAAAAATACTTGAAAAATTAGTAAAGTAATTCAAAGTTCCACACAGAGAAATTATTAATGTAACTGAATTTTGCTAGACCAAAAAGCGATGTCGATCGCTTGGTATCGAATCTTAACTACCCAAGACAGGACGAGATAGATAACAATGGTAAGACGAAATCAAGACTTACTGTTACTTCTGCAGTTAATCAGTATACACAATATTCCAAAAAGAACAAATGTGGATATTAATCCAATACCAACTGTTTTCTTTCGACCAATTCTGTTGAATCAAAATAAGACTCATGTTAGCTCACCCAGAGATCGGATGCTAATGAAATAAATAATGAGCAATTTATTTAAAATTAGCAACGATAATAGCACAAAGCTAATTAAAGCCAACTATAAAGAAAATGCCACAACAAAATACTTATAAAAATCCTAAATAGGAAAAGCATTAAGAAATAAAAGGCAAAAAAACACAGATGAAAAGCATTAAGAAATAAAAGGCAAAAAAAACAGATCGTTAAATGAAGGAGAGAATGGTAAACTAGAGCTAAAACTTTAAAATAATTGATGGAGGAAATTCCATTGCAACGAAACAAAGAAAATTATCACTGAATGTTAGTTATTCTATTTTTTTAGTTAGCAACCGAAGTTGAAGATACGAAGATGAAATAAAAGTCCATTAGTATTACTCCACGCATGGGGCACACATTGAATCAGTGGCGAAGTGGTTACCGAACTGGGGTCCACTCTCCTACAAGGGACCACGAAAAATTTGGAGGAGGCGCGAGAGTAATAGCCTTTAATGGAATGCTGCTCGGCTCGTGTTTTAATGGCCTGTAATATTGTTGATATCTGTCTTTGGTGAAAATTGACTCATCATAACATAAATGTATTTTTTTTAAATATGTTGCACAGGATCGCCATGGAGAATAATTTGAAAAGTTACGAATGACTGGATGGAGGGGATGGTCCGGGTCATTGAACCTTTCTGGTTTTCCCCTTGCATTTTATGCTATGCGATCATTTGCCACGAATGCCATGGACCGACTTCATATCTAAGAAAGACCCCACTAACAATCTCCAGGGGGTGTCTTAACCCATTCCAGAGTACCGAATAATTTGGGGGGTTGGATTAAATGGGGAAGTTGGAAAATTCTCGAAAACTCAATAAAAGAGAGGGCTGGAATAACTCGAGGGTTGGAAATATTTGGAAATTTAGTAAATTGGGAGTTGGAATAATTGGAATAATTCTTATATTTATACAATTAGCCTAACGATTCCATTTAAAGTTAGCACGTTGTCCAATGTCAAATGTAATGGATTATCGTTTTTCGTTCACATTTGAGGTAAATTATAAATTCACATACTCAAAACTTTGAAAAATTGATAAATGGGGGGCTGGAATAAGAGCAGGGGGTTGGAAAATATCTCAAAAATTAATAATCGGGGGGTGATTATTCGGTATTCTAGAGCACATAGCACCATGTAAGCACCCTCCCTACCAAATGTAAAATACTCATTTAAAAAGGGGGTAAACTTACCTTCGTATGCAGAAAATTGCAAGAAAATTAGCAGGGATTTCAATAAACGCCATTAGAGCAAAATCTTTGTATACGTTTCCGCTCAAGTAATCAGATACCAGAAACAGTCCATAATATATAAAACCAGTGACAAACCTGCAAATAGGAAAGAACATTACAATGATGATACTTATAACGTATTTTAGGAGGTGGTAGCATAACCCTAGTGTTGTAAACCACACGTGGCTTCACAGCAAAGTTTGAAAATCAAATTAGTAAAGCCAATACATCTTGTTACTACAAAATGTTATAACGTATTGTAACTTGTCATTAAATTTCAAGTATAGGAATGGAGATAGGCTACATCAAATTTGATCATGTCTGAGCGAAAAAGGGAAAATTGTGAAGGAAACTATGATGACATAATCAATAAATGGCTATGATGATTATAATGACTTCAAGCTGATCATGTTGGTGATAGTGATGATGTAAGTGATGTCTATGGCTGGAAACCTCGTTATGGTGGTGAGCTGCGAATGTGCAATAATCACTGTGAGACAGTTCTAGTCAACGATCCACTTCTCAAAGGTTCAGAATTGGGACAGATGTCGGTGGCCTGTGGCAATCTGTCCAACCAAACTCTTTTAACGAAAAATAAGTTCAATCGCTCAAGTTGCAGTTCTGCATAGTGCCTGTTGGGGGCAATGGAGCGGATTGATTGATCTACTCACTGGTAGGGTCAATCTCAGACCCTGTCAGGGATGTAGAGGGAAAAAGAAGAAGAAAAAGGGAGCAATGAAAATGGCAATGATGATTATGATCATGATGATGACTCTTTCGAAATAAACAGTGGCTAAGTTTTGATTTATTTGAACAACCAGGGACGTGGGAAGCATCATAAAAGTGGGGAGGCATATGGAATGAGGGGCACCTTGGCAGGGTATCTGGAAGTGAGATTGAGCACGTTGTATGGGGGTAAAATACTTAATGACACGACAAAACATTTTACATGATGAAAAAGGTTTAATGTCGCGCCAGTCCCTAAATGCAAATCAGCCAGGGGAGTCCCAGGGCATGCTCCACCGAGAAATTTTGAAACTCAGCTTCTGAAATCGTCAGAAACGTGCATTTTTCTATTTATTTTTACATTTTCAAAGTTTTCAAGGAGGGAAACCAAGTTACACGAAAAGGGGCACTTTGTCGGAGTCCTTGAAAGTGAGGGGGGCACGTGCCACCTCTGCCCCCGGTTCCTACGTCCATGTTCCAACGTTATACTTCGTTAGTTGTCATTCTTTTCTACATTGCCAATTTCCCTTTATCACATTTGATAGCTAGTCATATCATACGCATTTTAATGAGATGCATAATTCTATTTCATCAATCTGTCCAACGATAGTGAAGCTGTTGCTATGGATTTTTTACTAAATTTTAACTTACGTAGTAAAGCCTAAAATGCTAAAATAGAGCATGTGTCTTCTACTTGTTAACACGTGAAAGCAGCTGATATCTTGATCGTCTGATTCGATTGAAAGGACATTGGGAAACATAGTCAGAGCATCTGAGTTCTTATTCTCCGCAGCAATGAAAGATACCGTTTTATTGGCTCGATTATAGTGCCCAGTCCTCCAAAGCCAACGAAGAGATTCAGGAAAAAACCTGAAAAAGCAAGATGTCTAGAAATGATTGGCATGAAGCTACAAGGTTCCTCAAACCTAGTCTAGAAATCTCTATTTATATTCTCTTTCAAAAATGTTACTATGTGTACAGAGAATCAATAAAAAAAGACATGGAATCTTCCTAGATTTTAGTCCAGCAGAAAAACTCTCCTGTTCACTTGAAATTAGCAATAAAATAATCATCAATAAATCTCTAAATAACCATTCTGATCTAACAATTTGAAGTTCGTAATTCCATTTAATCGTAAAAGAGCTAAAACTGTGGATGCAGCCAAGAACAAAAGGATAATCGCAGCATCTCATGTCTAGACAAACACATTTTATATAATAACTGAGAAATCTTTCTGTTGTATCTTATCTGCTTCTATTGAATTAACAGATATGATTATCACATTGTATATTTCCTAAAGGTGCTTGCAGAAACAAATGCCTCTATTGAAAAACTGATACCATTATAGTTAGCATTGTATTATACGATTCGAACAACTGATGAGAAATCAGGCGCGCATGTAATACCAAGGATAACGACAGACGATACATCACCTGAAACATGCAATCATTGAAAGATACGGTAAAGTCGTCACTAGCTGTAAGTGTCTCCAATTCTTTAGCAAGTATGCTTTCATTGTCAAAAGCATTAGGCCGAGCGAAAAGTAATTCCAAATGAATATATCTGATATAGTTCTGTATGAGAATCCAATGACTTCTGAAGCTATTACGTACAATGACACGGCAATCCCAGACAAGAAAAACCCGGATAAGGATCTTGCCAATATGAAATACCAAAATGAGTCTGCGAAGGCCGATAAGCTCGCTATGAAGGAGACTATTGCTAAGCAAAAGAACATGACGGGCTTTCTACCAAAGCTGAAATACAAATGAGAGAATGAGCTAAAAAATGCAGCAAATAAGTGCCTTTATCAAGCTTAGTATCTAAATGTTTATGCGTATGTACACTACATAAATAAATAAATAAATAAATAAATAAATAAATAAATAAATAAATAAATAAATAAATAAATAAATAAATAAATAAATAAATAAATAAATAAATAAATAAATAAATACATACATACATACATACATACATACATACATACATACATACATACATACATACATACATACATACATACATACATACATACATACATACATACATACATACATACATAAATATACATAAATATACATACGTACATACATACATTATATATATATATATATATATATATCAGGCCCGTCGGAACGAAATTGATATTGGGGGGGCTGCGAGCGAAGCGAGCTAAAATGGGGGTCCGGGGGCGTTCCTCCGGGAAAATTTTTCAAGACCACGCCCTTTTTATCGCTGGAAACGCCCTTTCTGTACAAATTACACAATTCAAATGATGTTGAATTGACGTTATTTAGATGTTTAATTGACAACGAACACTAGTTACAAAATTTTTAAATCTTGAAAGTTGAATTTTATGATTGGCTGAAATCCATATATCTGTCATGTCATCCACTAGCATTACCTTTCTTAAACTTCAAATGGGCTTAAAAAGATTAGCTATATACTTTAAATCATTCACAGCAAACCTTTTCTGTTGTCTTCGTACAATTCACGCTGAGACACTTCGATTCATATACGTACGGGAACATTCAATAATTACGTAATCACGATGTGGTAGGTAGGTATAAGCTTTTTGGTTACGACTGATTACGATCAATATATATGGTAGGTAGGTTCTTAAAATTTGGGTGACGTAATTTTTGAACGTTCC
>OLMO02000006.1:2070864-2119114 GCA_900291935.2 Cassiopea xamachana | reverse complement strand
CACACACACACACACACACATACACACACACACACGCACACACACAGACATCATGTTGATGGTCAAAAAATGCAGTAGCAAGTTTTAAAGCACAAAGAAGAGAGTGGAATAATTGAGGAGGATACATTGTACTAGATGTCTTTAAAAAGAATGATATAACAACCTAACTGTACAGCAGCTGACAAAATAGTGTTTCAATCTAATGGACACTTGGCAGGCCATTTGGGCTTGGAATTTACATCTATACACTGTGGATTTATGCAACTTCATATTGGTGGGCTAAGTCCTTCAATTATTGATAACTGTTACTAACGTTATCGTTATGTGGTTTGGAAAAGCTGTAGGGATTTTCTGGATTTCAGTGATGCTACAGTTAATAGGGTATTAATAATGAGTTAATGTCCCATCTCAAGAAGATTATGGCTTTAAAAATGTGGGGAATAGCACGGTAATTCAGCAAAAACCTCGTACACTAGAACTTAATTTAAAATAAATATAAATATTAATACATGCGGTACACAAGTAGCTTATATTCGTGGACGCCTAATGACTCTTAAGATCTAAATTTTATCCACGTTAAGATCTAAATTTTATCCACGTTACATCTAAAAATTTCAACCAGTTCGATGTAAATAGGACTTCTAAAGGAGGCCGCTATAGATAATTGAAATAGCTGATAATGTTAACAACGCATATACAATTTCAGCGTTATGGTACTGTGTACTGTGTAAATTTCTACGAGTATTCCTTCCTTTTGACTACACCTAAGTACACAGCATTACGCGTAGCAAAGCAGAAGGTAACTTATGAAATGTTAACATTTACTCTTAAACGACAATAATGGAAATGCATGGCTCAGTGAGGTAAACAGTAGGCTGAAAAATCAACGTTTTCGTTTCTCGCATCAATGCTAAATGATAATTGAGGGGCAAATAATGTTTAGCAAAATACTATCAAGATCTTCATTTTCTTAATCGAAAAATGACAATGTGGCTTTCGTTTACAAACTGATCTTTATTTTTATCATCTGCTAGATACACGAAAGATAAAATCAAAGATTTGATTTGTAAATGTGAAACACTATTATGGACTATCAACGGAATACGTCAAATTGATTAATGGAGTATGGGCAATAACATGGAGGCGCTGTATCACCAAAAACAAGGCTGGATATTCTGATGAATGGGGGCCCATTTATCACTGGGTGGAGAGAAGGGTCCTTTCTTCTGATTTAATTCTCGGAGTTCAATGGGGCGCCATTTATTGCGGGAATTCATTGTCAAATATCAATGGGGTTCATTTATTGTGAATGAGGGCTCATTTATCCATCTTGCCAGTAGAGGTAAAGAGCCCACCAAAGATTTTCCCAGTTTCACACCTAGCCACCGCACCCCTGAGAAACAAAAACTCTTGCAGGATCAATATGAACGTTTCTGATGGCTTTACCAGAACTAGAAAATATTTGAATAGCCCCTTGAGAAATTTAGCTTTCATTGATGGGCCTAGTCATGTACGTAGAAAGCTAACTACTTGCTGTAAATACAATTTGTCCTACCAATGTCAGCAACTTCACCACAACTAAATAACAAAATTTAAGCTTATTTGAATAAAATGGAATGCTTTCAAGAGAAAGCTATAATCTTTTGATAAAAAACCCAACACAGCGAGCTATAAACAACAACAGCAAAGAAATGATACCTTTCTGATATCCATCCAATGACAATTGTACCAAAGAATGCGCCAATAAAGAACATTGAATTAGCCACTTGGTTCAGATAGCTTTTGTCGCAAATGAGCTGAAACTAGAAAAGTTAAAAGCTTTGACGAAAAACTAATAGAAAGTTTGTGATGGATTTGTATGCATATGGAAAGCACAAAATAATGCTATTCTTCAGTGGTGTCGTGGAGGGGCGCTCAGGGGGGTTGAGCCCCTTTCTTAAAATTATCAAAGATTTTGGGGGGCTGAGCCCCCTTCATCGAATATGTTTATGCTTGATAAGTTCTTAACTATGTATTTGCCAAAGGAGGGGAAGGGAAAGGTACACTCTTAATAATAGAAAAAGAATGCTACAACCCTATGTTGTCTTTTTCCTTCTAATCATACTTTCACATTCGTAGTAGTTACAAGGGCAGTAGTCCCATAAATGTAAAAATGGGCGTGGTCAACGCTGTGGTCCATTTATTTCCTACAACACAGCCCCCCCCCCTTGATACAGGACGACATCACTGCAGTTCTTGCATATTTTAATACAATACATTGCTTTCTCCAGTAATAATAGTTTACAATGAACAGAGAAATGGACAGGACAATAATAGAGCTGGAATATTAAATATCAGATCTTTTGGAAATAAAATGGTTTTGCTATCCTGATGTGTTATTACACAGGAGGGTGTCCAAACTTTTGCAAAGAGGGCCAGATTTGTTGAGGGGAAAATGTATGGAGGCTAACCATACCGTCTGACACTTTTTGAACCATTACCGCTATAAATCAACATGTAAATTTGTAACTATATCACTTTGTACAGTTTTTTTGTATATGTGTTTATTTGTATGCATTTGTATTCTCTTGTTTCTGCTTAGTTTTATGCCGTCTGCAGCTACCTAGCTATGTCAACATTCATATTCACACCCGTTCCTTGCCTTTACTGGATAAATGGTAAAAAATATGAATGAACTACAACTAACGTACTATTGCTCTCCTGTATGTTTTTCACAGAGTGGCCTGCAGTGGTAATATGGACGGGGGTCGGACTTCAGGCATGTCTGTTCTACAGTATAGCATACATTGTTTTGATTATGCATCCTCAAACGCAACAACGCTATAATATTCAGGCATTACGAGCAAGGGGTAGGGAATAAAGCCCCCAATGCCTTTAGAATGGCAGTATTTTTGCCATTGGGTGAAGAATGGAAATAACATCCCTCAACTCTGTAAGCATTCTAGAACACCGCTACTTCTATGCTTCATTTTATGGTTTTTCATTACTTCTCATTTAAAAAAATAGTTCATATGGGATAGGTGCCTGTCACTCACTAACAGTCAAATTGAAAAAGTGATATTTTCAAATAAGTACCAGTGATATCTACTATTTACAGCCAAAATTTCAATCTATCAAATTCAGATGTGACTTCAGTTATATCACAACCAGAGGAACTTCAGTGCTGTGATGTAAAACAGAGCATCTCCTGTTTATGAGACTTTTCATTCCGCAAGCGGTTTCTTGAGAAATCTAATTGACTTTGCTGCTCCTACCGAAAGCATCTGTCTGGATTTTCAGGCGCGCAACTAGGAATTTTCGAGGGTATGGGTTCCAATCCAAGAAAAAGGGCAAACTACAAATTTGCAAAGAAGATACGGCTTTCCAACGCTGTTTTTCAGATTCATAAACGGAGGTAATACTGTGGGATGTTTACTGATATGAAGACCAATGATTCTTGTTGTCACTTCATATTACGGCAAAGAAAAAAAATGTTGGGTTGGAGGCGAAGCCCCAGAAAATTTTTGAGATCACGCCTTTTCTGTGTAAGGGAAATGCCCTTTGTGAATATAGAAGACACTACACACGGGGCACTTTCGTTCTTTGCTGAAAAGAGCAGGCGTCTAGACCCCAGCATCCCCCCGTAGTTGCGTGCCTCATTTTGACGCTAATTTTACAGTGGTCTTTTATACTTTGCTGGAACCTATGAAAATTTCTGAACCTCTATGCATCAATTCTTCTCATTTTTTTCTCAATAAAATTTTCCATCTAGACTGGGCAAGATTTCGGGCTGGGAACGGTTCCGTGGATCCGGGCCTAATTATGAACTATTTCCCCAAGCTGCCATTTCGAAATCTGGCGGTCAATCGGTAATTTGCGGTATGCAACATTTCACCATACTTCGTCTTACACACTTATTTAATGATCTGTTTGCCATCTTCCAAAATCATCCAGAGTTTTGTCTTTGTGGGCCTCAATCGACTTCATTATCTTTAAAAAATTGCGAATCTTTTCGTGAATTTCTGAAGAAGAGCTTAAAGTTCTGTTTTGCGATGTGTGTAAGAATAAAAGGCCGTTTGACAGAGCGACTACTGTATTTCAAAACCACAATGATTGCGGGTTAAGCTTTTGGTAATTTGAATCAAATTGAGATCTATCCAATCGCAATTTGATTAAGTGAAGTACAGACAATGTGAGACCATGAGATGTTTGAAATGTGATTATGTCTTCAATGGTGAAATTCATGGTGTATGTTTGATGGTTAAATGGCTGGTTGTATGCAAAATCACGAATGAGTGTCAAGGTTCGCTTGAATATTGACTGATATAATAACTGGTTGTCTACTGTTGGGCATCCATTAAGTGGTAAAGCGAAATGAAGAGAATCTGATATGCTACATAATTTATGAAAAGCTTCGCTGGTTATGGCTCATCACTGCAACTTAGTTGAATACAAATGGATTTTAAATGATAAGCAGACAATTTTTATAAAGAAACACTTTAGATGGAAAAAGTTAAGGAATTTGCATTGCACCTTTTGCTGTACGGATATCGAGCAGCGATGTAGCTAGCGGGGGGAATATGGGGTGTCACACCCCCATCCTTCGGTGATCTCGTTGGTAAATTTAGATTCCATGACTTCTCAGTATATGACTGCAAGCTTTTCCAAGACATAGTCGAAAGGATGTTGAAAATGCAGGCATTTCAATGAGACGCGCGCGATCGCTCGTGAGCGCGCAGGCACGCGCCCAACATATCCCACGCGCTCGATTTGCCGCGCACGCAAATCTGTGAATTGTGTTGCTAGCGAAGGATGAAATTGATAGATTATGCATTCAAGTATTATGGAAAGCGCATGATCAATGGTTTGGCTGGTAAATTAATTCACAAAGAAATGAACGAGCTGAACGACGAAAGATGCTGCTTGAAACAGACCATTGACCAATAAAATTGAAATGTGAAATGGGTATTTCCTACGTTTTCCTGGGGTTTTAGCCCCTAAACTGCCTCTGCTCTACAACTACCGAAACCGACTCCGACAAACAGCAAGCAAAACATAAAATTTGAAATTGTAAGTGAACGGTAAGCAAAAGAAATGAAACCTTACAAAAAGCTTGTGACAATAACACAAATAATGAAGTCGAGGAAGGCAAGAATGAGAGCGAATTTGATGGCGATGCTGGGGAACAAAGAGTATAAAGTATGATTTAATTGTCTATGATTGAGACTTTCTTTTGACATTATTACAGCTTCCAACTTCTTACATTTTCCGATACTTGACGAGCATTGTATATGAAACAACAGCGCGCGCAAACCAGTCCACGAGGGCGATCAGCAGCGAGCATCTGATTTACTCATTGTAAGGCCTGAAAATGCCCTTTTTAGCATCACTGTACCCCATGCAAACAAGGAGCTCTTGCGAAGAAAACGCTTCTGTTGGTAAAATTTACATGTCTGTCGGTAAATTCTCAGCTTCATCATTCCCCCCCCCCCCCAAGAAAAAGAGATCACAGTAAGAAGATTTACGAACGGTAAGAAAGATTTACGAATAATTCAAGGCTTAGGTTCATCCAGGCTTAGCCATTTGTCTACTTGGGTTTTTGTAGATTAAGTTTTATAATGTAGATAGGCCTACCAAACTTATTGATCCGTTCTGATCTTGCTTTGGCTCTATGACGAATTACGCAATTTTTATAAAATTCATTCTACAGAAATACCGAGGTTCAAAATCAATGACAATTAAGACTAACGTATAAATAATACAAGGATCAAGGTTCATCAAGATATTTAGTTTTTGTTTATTTGGGTGCCTTGTAAACTGGTTTTTTGTAATGCAGATACCACATTTTCTTCATGTTGTTTTGTCTTTATGATGAATCACTGAATTTGAAAAATTGAATCTTTTCATCTATTTTTCAAGCAACATTCCAACCTTTGTCTCCCAAGCGTATGAGAATAATCAAGTTAAAAAAAGTCAAAGTCCTCTCCCACACCATTCTCATATGTCGAGCGCCAGACGAGAAGGCAGTGAGTACCACTTTTAAAGTCTTTGGTATGACTCGGCCGGGGCTCGAACCTACGACCTACCGGTTGTAGGGCAGACGCTCTAACACTGGGCCATCACTCCGGTCATGAGAATAATCAGAGCCTCTAAATTAAAATGTTTTAAAAGAATGTTGAGGCTCAGTTCGGTATTCTCTTAAAAACGTGTCTACTAAAGACAAAATCCCTGAGGAATTTTTCAATTCTGAATAATTTATCACTGCAAACAATTGACAAAGAAATAGGCATCAAATTGAGATGATATTTCTAAAGTAGGATGCATTTTTGCATACAAAATACCAGAGTTCAGAAAAAGTCACGGCTCCATGGCTGTGAGCCTGAAGAAGATTTCTTAAATTTGTGCCAGTTTTGAGAAAGGCTCGGTAATTGTACAAAAAAATCTCACTTGAGGAAAATTAGGATGCATGGAAATCTGGCGATTTGGCATGAGGAAAATATAGGGACAATATGGTAAACTTCACATCGATGGTGTATAATGAAGAGGGTTATACATAAAGATGTTACTGCCGGAGGAAGGTTTGGCTTTTTTCTGGACTCCGCAAAATAACCCATATATTCCCTTTTTATTTCTCTATCGACTGTGCCTTTGGTCACAATTTGTGATAAAGGTTTTTTCTACCTTTAATAAGCAATTCCAATATATCATACGGTCACTGCTATAAAAACAGTACGAAAATGATACAACGGGGAGCAAAATTCCGAATACTGCTGCTTTTATTCAAGGGGAGACTGGAGACAGATGTTCCTACCGCCCTCTTTTGTGGGGGGAGGGGTAGAGCTAGCAGTATTCTCTGAAAGCTAAAATCTACCCTTGTGAGAACACATGTCTGTAAACGCAATATTTTCCGCACCACAAGAAATAAATTATTTTAATAGAATATTCCACAATGAGCCCGCAGAGGAATCCCTACCCTCAATAAATAAAAACTGCCATACGAAGAAAATTAATAACAGCGTTAGTGAATTACAGAATAGAGTGAAAAGAAAAGACCGTCCAAACCACCGAGAAGCTTTTGCACCATATTAAGCTGGATGTGCAAAATATATATACCACAGGTTGGGTACCTAGCATGATATGTATCAATTTTTATTTTACACTTGTAATATATTTTAGTTTCTTAAGCCATTAGGCCTTAATTAGCAGTAATTTTGCTATTTTGATTTCTTTTGCCTACTATAAATAACTTTTTGATAATGATATTGATGGGTCTGTCAATGATTGGAAAATAGGAAATGTTAACATTGCAAAAGCAGATTAGTTTATACAAAACATCTCCGAAGCTACACACCAGACAACTCCTATGCATGTGAGGATGTGACATTTAACATGAAGCGAAATTTCGTGATGCTCTGCCCGTGACGTTAAAATGCATGCAGTGAGTTCGAGTCAAAATATACTATGATAAACACCTTTTATTGCTTGTTTGGGCGAAAAATGAGAGTAGGTGAAATTCTATTGAGCGTATATTGACCCGTCTATCAAATCTTTTTTATCATGAGTTTATTGAAAGGTGTTACGACAGTCCGTGCGACCGCCAATATTTCACAGTGAACCTGCTTCAAATACATGGAAAAGTTTACTTTTGATGGTTTCTAACAGGTTGGAAAAGCAAAGGCTGAAGTTAGGAAATACAATTTTCCGTAGCTTGCCAAAGGATATCGGCAGGGTGTTGAATCCCCAGAACTACCGAAAACAATGAACACAACGCTACTTTTCACCGACAAGCCAAAATACTACCGACAAGCCAAAATACTACCGAAAGTTTCCGCAACAAGTGGGAATGTGAGACCTCACACTCTTACTTCGGCACTTCCGTAATAATATTCTACATCGTAACCAAAACAAAACTCATGTCTTACCTCAGTAATGATTGAGAACTTTTCTTGCTGTTGAAAACGGAACTGGGTTTGGCCGGAAAATCTGCAAACTTTCTGTTTATGTAAAATATCAATCACTTCGCATTTTTTCGGGCCTGTTTCCATGCATATTCCCGGGAAATGGCCAGCAAAGACAACAAGTAAAGTTTGGCATGCGAATGGAATAGAAACCAAGAAAAACAACAAGTGTCTCCTGACTTGGTAGTGACTGCATTCTCCAATTGCATGTAAAACTTCGTCTAGGTTGTCTGTTTTAGCTTTAAGTACAACAGAACTTCTCCGACTTGTGCTTCGCTGGACGGAAAACCTAGCTTTCCGTGCTGACATTTTTCTGGGCAGATGGCGATTGCTCTTCCCTTCTCACGCTGACAACAAATACATCAAAAATTCTCCTGTCCACTGTTTATCTTTCGCAAACTAAGAACGTAAGCATCTATCAAATTACCTTGTAATACTTTCATCAGGCGCCGTCCAATATAGTATCTATATCGTACTCCATATCGTTTTACTTGGTTTTCTTCCTGCTATCATGCTACAGAGTAGCTACTGAGTTTACGTCTTTCAAAAAGTCTTTCCTCGTGGTACTGAGAGCACAAGATAATTTGAAATTACTTGCCTATTCTCTCAAGTACGAACAGTGTGAGCAACACTTGTGTGATCAACTGGTCAACAGGCTAGCGCTTCCAACCGTTCATATTTAAGACTGGCAGACCCGAAGTGATGTATCAACTACCTCAATTAAGGCTTTGGATTAGCGGCTACTCTGCTCTGCAGCACAGATCGCATTCAATAGATAAATTCAAAACGTTAAAGATGAGCACCTGTCCACAGTACACTTGACGTTCGCCAATTAGCTAAGCCCAGGCTGTGAGGCAAAAGCTCTGTGCACAATACAGCACCAGCCGTTTCACCATATTTTGCTGTGTTGCGAATGCTGTTAGTCTTCCCTGATCAAATTCCAGCGAACACTCTTTGAAAAGACTGGTCTGGCGAGAGTCATCCGTATCGATTAACATCATAAACAGGTTTGGTTAAATGTCAAACAAAGAATCTGCAAATCAAAAGATTGCTATTACTGCTTTGAAAGAGCCTGTGTTTTCATAGTTAATATGCTGTTTCGAAGCAAAATAGTTATTCGCTCGTCTACCGTATTCGTGCAGGGGCTTACTTCAGGTTTTTTTAAGAAGTTGTTGTAAACATCATTCAATTGCGGTAATAAAAGTTCTAAGTAGGCCATTTAGAAAGGAGGCATTGCCTAGATGTACAAAAATTTGACAGGGCAAGTTTCCTGGTCAAAAGAAATCACAATTTAATGTCAGTTTAATTGAAGCTGAACAACGACATTCAAAATAGTGATGCCGACGGACATAATCGCATTTACAAAAAGTAAAACAGTGTAGCAATTTTGAATCAATGCTAAACAATATCCAAAAACGAGAACAGGACATCCATGAATAATATCTCATTGTCCTAAGGTGAAAGGGTCTTGAACAGAGACGTGCCCAGACACTTTCCTTGGGGGGCAGTGCCATAACCACGGGGGGGCAAGGGGGCTGGAGCCCCCAATAATTTCTTGTTAAAATAAATTTTTCAGCTCCTCCGCCTCAACCATGGTAAGGCCTCCTCCGATAGTGACTTCTAAGCCCCCCAAAATAAAAATCGTGGTTACGGCCCTGGGGGGAGGCGTTTTGAAAGAATTAACCAAGTACAATGTGTCCGCCATATCAGGGAAGTCATGGAAATGTAGTTTGTTCAAAAATGTCAGGAAAAATAAGGGAATTTTACTAAATTTGGAGACAAACAGGAAAATATTAGGAAAGTCGTTTATATTTGTTTCTTCAAAAATGCAATTTCATAATATACTGAAAAACAATCAAGAGAACGAATTCTGCAAGTACTTTTCTTTTCATGATGAAGTTAAAGCAGTCTTTGGTTGCTCAAATATTCAAAAGCAAAGAACGGGATACTCATGAATAATAACTCATTGCCCTTTGGTGAAAAGGTTTTGACATTGTCGAATTTTAAATGGGCAGTGATGGCTTCATCTGAAATAGAATTAGCTATTTGTATCGCTTCTTATATTAAAAGTGCGCATTAGTAGTTCAAGAAATATATCGCATACATAGCCAAAATATGTTGCATTTTGATATATCTAAACTGATTAAAATCCCTTTTACAAAAACAATGTTTTATAATCACAAAATCAATGGAAAAGCCCGAAACCTTTGTAAAACAATGTCTTCAAATAAAGTTACAAATCTGCAGACTGCTGTCTTAAAGTATTACATAACATCGAAACACGTTGTTTTATTGATAGGAAAGTGGTTTATAAGAGCCTCGACTGCTCAAACAGATAAGAAAGTTTAGTACTGGAATTTTGAGACCTAAGAAAGTTTATGTCTAATAACTGCTTAAAATGCGATTTATCTATCTGCAAAATGATATGGATGTTATATTGCTTTTCTTCTATCATCTCAACTTCTGCTATTCGCTAAGATTTATCATCATTTCAGGTATACATAGAAGTTTTCCCTTTCCTCTTATGTACATTTGCAAAACCTTGGAACTCAGAACATTTTTGTTAAGAAAGTGTTAAGAAAGTTGTGCTACTAGAATCGTGAAAAGCTAAGGAAGTTTCAGTAATGGGCCTAAAAAACATTTTTTAAAAAGACGTGTAATCTAAAAGTATCAAATTTTCCTAAAAGCAATTTAATCTTGAATTGCGAAGCCTGATATCGTTTGAAGCATATCGGTACATATCAGAAATGGAATGTGTATTTTTAGCTTCGATGCATGTCTTTCTCAGCAGGCCTATTCATTGGAATAAATATCGATTACTTGTAGTGTGGGCAATATCATTTGCTATCGCTGCGTTTTGTGATTCTGGTAACCGGTGTATTTTCAGGTTTTTTAATGGGTTTTCAATCAACAGAATCGCGGCACTGATTTTTCAAAATTCATACAGCAGGATCCCCTTTAGCTTGGAGTTATGCGCAGCGCTGTGACATTTTCTGTTTGAAAGAAAAAGTTGATTATGAAACATCAGTTTTAATGGGTTTACATCGAGTAGAATTTAGTTATATACTAAAACAGATTAGTATATATATAACTCTGTGCTTTAAGCATTAAATGTTTTAGGTACTTTCCATGTTGTTTTGATTATAAATACTGACAAAAAGTAATGCTTCACTCAGGGACACCCCCGGCCTGTTTATATGAACAGAGCTACTCGGTTGCCGAGTAATTTGGCTACCGAGTTACTTACGGCTGGCCGAGTTACTTGGCATGCTCGTATTTATCTGTGGCAGGCGAGTAACTCGGTTGCCGAGACCTCGGACAGGCTCCGAGATCTCAGCAAAATACAGTAGTGGAAAGCTCGGTTAGCCTGGTTCCCTGGCTCCAAATAAACCGACCTTTAAGCTATCCAATATTTGAACGACCAAGTATATAATGAAGCCTCCCAATGAAGCGTTGTGAAGGGCGCCAGAGAGGAGAAGAGGCCGACCTTGTTTCTAACAAAACATTAATGACAAACTTTCTTTCATGTCGGGTGTTGTTGTATAAAACAGGAAAAGTTCTATGAATACACAAGCAATTCCTTCTAGTTTTTGGATAAGGAGTTAATTTACATGCATGAACCCAAAAACCTGGCAAGAGTAGTACTGATGACTATAAAGAGGTATCTGTGGCCAATGTCCTAATGATGAAGGAGCGTAGGTCAAATGGATACACTAATTTATAAAAGCTTTAGATGAGAACATGTGTTTCTTCTCTGAGTAGAGATCAATGATGAAAATAATGTTTGTACCACTTTCCAAAGGGACGTTTTCCGACGTTCTAGAGAGCGTGAACTCAAAACATTTTTCGCTCGTTCCCCTCGCCAGTTTAGGACTTTCCTCCGCCTACGTGGGCGATGCCTTGAACTTTTAGCTTACACAATGTAAAATATTAGACGCACTTTGGAAAGAAACTTAGCTTCTACCCACAGCCAATTTATTTGGATGCTTCCATTTCTGCATTGCTACATGACATGCAATAGTCAATGATGTTTTACCCATAGTACACACAGAGGTAGATATTGGAAGTGGCCCATTTGCAGCCACACCCATATTTTTGAAGATGGAGACATGATAACTTTGTCTAATTGTGATATAGTATAGCCAACATCTACAAAGATCGCAATAGCCATATAGTAGTAAGGAAATCCATCTTAGCAATACCATACAAAATATTGGAAGCAAGGTCAATGCGTTTTGAAAAGCAAAATTGATACAAAAAGTTGGGGGCTGAGTTCTCCAACATGAACAATAATTTTAACAACGGGGGATCCACTCCCCTGAACCCCCTAGAAATCACCCCTGAGTACCCATAATACCTGTGAAAAACAATTGCTAATTAAAATTGTAATTCTTTGTGAAGGGGGTGCTAACAAATTGTTGGCCTGCCCTGCAGGAGATAGCAAGGCCGCCACTGGCCATTAGACCCTCTCTGGCCCAGAAAATGTAAAAAATTGAAGTCTTATTGCCCAATAGTTTGATGTTTCTGTAGCTTACTTAAACAATAATCAAGAATTTGGCTAGGAATTTCAATGACGCTCATACTTGAAGTTGATTATGGAAAAGGGCATTTTCTGACACTCTGGAGGACGTAGTCTTAAATTATTTTCCTGGGAGCAAGCCTCCAGACCGGGTGTTCCCGTCATCAAACATTTCGTAACTCGGCAAGAAGGGAGCCGACACCCCCCCCCCACGGAAAATTTCTAGCCATGGCCTTGGCTTCATTTTTTATAACCAAACTTAACGCAAAGCATATTAATTCAAGCCGAGTTTGCCGATACAATCTTCATAAGTTGAATATCCACGACGCTTGAAAATTCTACACCATTTTCAAAATAGAAAACTCAGAGATTAACGATGCGGCAAAGCTTAGGCGATACTAGTATGAAAATCTAGGAAGCAATATCATAAATATTAATTAATGTATTGAATAGTCTGTGCTAGAGGAAGATGCATCGTGAAATATCCGCAATCTTAAAGCTATCCTCTCCAGGATTGCAAAATCTATAGCCAATATCGTGGTTCTGTGATGCAAGAAAGTGAGTTTTGTGTATTGCCGATGCTACACTTGGGCAAAGAGCGCGCAAATCTATCTTCATCCTCAAGTCATGGCTCGGTAATTGTGAAGTAGAGGAAGGCTTTGCTCAATTAGTTCATTTCTGAGGAAAATCAGTTTGTGAACGCTCTGGTAGCCTGCTATTTGACTGGGGAAAGCATGGTAATTTTGTGGAGTTGCACAGAAAAAGTTTGGGTAGATGTGTGATTATACTATCTACATTAATGAAGTATACAGCTTCCACAACATAAAGACCTTGCATCCTAGGAAGGCCTGGCCTTTTCTAGACTCTGTTCACATTTGTGAGTGCAATTCTAGATTTCTAGTCAAGTCCACTGTGCACCTTAGTTCAGATAACTCTACATAAAATTCCCTTTATTTTCAGCACAACTTTTTCCATGTGGGGGGGGGGGTCATTCACCCATTATGTAACGTTAAATTTACCATTTTTGAGACCCCCTCCCTTTGTCGTAAGATTCCTTACTATAGCTCTCCATACAGATTAAACAATAGCGTTACAAATCAAGGTGCCCTCCCCCCTAGAGGCATTACGTAACGGGTGAATGATCTTTGGTTTTCTTTCACACACATAATAAATTTAGTCACATTTAGCCTTTCATTTGACTATTCGGTTACTCAGTCTGATATTCATCGAATAACCGATTATTAGGTAATATGGGCGTGGTCATAATTTAGGTTGAGTCCACTACAGGCGTGGTCAGACATACGGCGTTTCTAATGCAAAGTTGAATTCGACTCCTCCCGATTAATCGACTAAATGTGACTCCTCCCGAATATTCGGTCAGAGAATCCGCTGACCGAATACTAAATCCGATAACAAATATCGATTAATCTCTATTTGTTGGACAGCCCTACTTAGGAGTAAGCAGAAAGTGTAATGTATTGCTGTTGTATTTTTAGTTCATTTTACGTTGTATGTCTTGCTAATTTACCTTTGATGTTATGTGTTAAAATTGCATGTATGTGTAAAGTCCTGTTGTGGCAGTAAACCTCCATGTAGTGCAGTAACATCACTCCGGGCAATGTATTGATGTCTGTTAACATGTCCTGTGCTCTGACGTAAAATGTGTTGTTTAGTGTCTAGCGTATATTCTATGTATTGAGGTGTTAATTCAGTCTTGAAGTTACAACACAATAGAAAGGAACAAGGCGTAGTTTCATTGTGTAGTTCTACTCTAGGCCTAGGCTCTTAGGCCTAATGGTTATTAGAGTATCACCGGTCTCCAGAAGAAGCCACCAACACGTTACAAAGAAACATTGACATGATAAAAAGAAAGCTTGGACGGGCACTGCTCGTAATACCAAAAAATCGTTATGAATAGTTCTGTAACACTTGCTACTCTTAGTCCCTTTCTCGTTTACATTCTTATTTTTCTGAATAAAGCCAACCCTTACTATGCCCACAAGATCTACCCTGTATTAGTATCTATTACCATTGTGATCATAAATGAGGCACCCCAGAGGGTTTGTGTTCTCATGTTCCCTAGAAAAATTTCCAAAGTCTCCCTTATTCCCACACATGGCTTTTGAATTTTCCCTTAAAAGACATGCCAATTTGCTCCCCAGAATCCACTTTGATCTCTAGTTCCCTTTAAAAATTAGGTCATGTTCACGGCAAGTTCCTTTGCTCCCCATAGCCCCAGGGAGGCCCTCATAAATCATGATGATAATAACAAGAAGCATTAGTAAATTAATTTGCTATTAGTTTTCCACCAGAGTTACCACGCAAAATGACTGGCTAAACAGCCAGACAATTGCAACATGTTTTAAAAATCATATCGAAAGCATTTGCTTTGCTTTATCTTCTAATCAAAGCTACATTGATGGCGCTTGGACAGCTATTTCATAATAACAATCAGATTGATCCCCAACCACAGTTCAAATCATATTATGAAAAAATACAACGTTTCGCCAAACCTTTTGTTTCTTTACATAAATCTAATTCTGAAAGCAATTTCTTTGAAAAGTTTGATGTCTTCTAGCACAAACAAGAGCTCTTCAATCCCTCCTGTAAGCATAAGATCAATCTATCAATATAAATCCTACGAGCAATTTCTCAAATATTTGAAATATCACCGAGCTTTTTATTAGCCAGATAAGAATTGAACCGTAGCCTTGGCCCCGTTCCATAGTCGATAACAAGCACAACAACAGCCTGTGCAGTTCAAGAAGACTGGGTCTGAGCGTCAAGAACGACTCTGAAGGCATCCAGTGAGCAACAACGAAGTGCTTTTAAAGCTATAGATTATTACTGGAACTAGATCTGCATAGGCCATAAAACCTTGGACACCCAACATTTCTTTTAAATTATTTGACGCTCCAGGCTGAAGAGGCTTAGCCATCAATTGAATTATACAAGTTTTGTCCTAAACTCGTTATACATCGAGATTTACGAATGGATCCTCCCAAAGTATGTCATCTATCCTTCAGTAACTCCTTATTCAAAACGCCCAAATCGCATTTCCTGGATCTTAAATGCTTTTTCAACTCATTCAGCTTATGTAACACGAACTGGTTAATGCATTTGTATTCAATGGATTCTGGGAAGGTGATTTGGCAACATATATTGTGCAATGTCTCGCTTGTATTTACCCTTGACTTTAGCTCAGTAGAGGCTAGTAACCATCTTTAACATTATTGGAAGATAATACGTTATCTCACTTTGCTCTTTATCTCTCATCTAGCTAGCTCTCGTTCATTACAGTTCTCTATTCTCGCACTGAAAGTTGCTGAAATATGCGTTAACACATTACACTGACTTTATTCTCGAATTAGCGACAGTCCTAAAAACTTGCATTGAAAATGGCCTGCGCAGCTCCAAAAATGCCTTTAGTTTAACTAGGGGGTACATCCTTATAGTTTCCTAGGACCACAGCCCTGGATAACAACCTTTCTCCTCACTCGAACCTCCTCCTTCCAGTCTTACTTTCGCAAAAATCTTGCACTCTTGCAACAAAAATCAACACAAGGCTAGACTAGTACGCAAAATGGAGGTGTGACGTTACATTTTTTGCTTAAACTAATCTTTTCACTTTTTACACCTTATTCCAGAAGACGGTGCAATAAAAGACCATTTTCGATTTGTTTATATTCCAAAAACGATGAAAGTGGTGCTGTAGCCAACACAGATAGGCAGAATTGCGAGACTATCCCGATATTAGTGCCTAGGCCCCTCCTCATTGACAGTCATTTCGACGCCCCTGCAGATTCCAGGTGTTTATTTGATAAAAGTGGACGAGTAGCAGAAGGAGGAATGGCTAGAGGCTCTATAAGATGGAGCGAAAGAAAAGGATATTGTAATAGCATTATTCATGAAATAAGTATTTAAAATCCTGCTGGCCTTGCAAAAAGAGCCAGATCCTAGCACAATGACTGACAACGTGAACAGCGAAAAATTTTGGTACGAATGTTTGAAATGGAGATAAAAGACATGCATGCACTACACAAAAGTCGAGAAACCTACCAAAGGGCAATAAAATGCTAAGAAACTTCAAAAACCACTAATGTTTTAAACAAGACCAAAGCCACATTGCATGGACAGTGTGTATTGTAAGGCTTTGTAAAGGTTGCCTAATAACCAGACATCCTTTTATAGAGAGAAATCGAGAGAAAAATCTTGTTATTTATGCGATAGCTTTAGAGAGAAGCATCCTCGTAGTGTTATACAATTATGGTCTTTGTTAAGGTGAGAAATTACAAGCGTTCCAATAGCAATTGCATATCCACCATAATGTCTGTCTAATTCTCAAAATAGTAAATTTTTTTAATCTGTGGTAAAAGAAAGGATATAGCTGATGTTCTGTTTATTGCCGCGTATGATCATCACATGGCCAAGATTGCACTATGTTGGCCTCTTGCCAGTATTCGAACTGGGCACTGCTCAGGGGTTTAGCCATTGGGAGGTGTGGGGGTGCCACAATCCGAATATTTTGATTTTCGGCAAATTTGCAGTACGCCAATAGTCGACGTTGTAGTACTGATAAAACGCGACGAAAGTCTTCTCTATTGTCTACTCCTCCTAAACATCCCCTTAGCTTCACTCTTTGCCCTATTTTATTCGACAAGATTGCTTCTTTCCAGTGAAGTCCATTATAGGACTAGGAGATATACTGCATTCCCCTCTACCATTTTTGGAGAGTAAGCTTCACTTTGGTTCAACGAGAGCACAAAAGGCCACGCTGTTGTTGTAAAAAAGTTTGTTTAGTTCAGCTTTGGATCTTTCTTAGCTTCTTCATAACTTCAGTGTCAAAGCTTTTTAAGATCTTTTTGCAATTTTTTTTAGCTTTTGGGAGTTTTGCACATACCTACATAAAAACCTTCATTTGCACTGGAAAATTACGACCCTCATTCAAGATTTAAAATAAAGCTTGGTTTCCATATAACTTTCTAGTGCCGGCGACCCACCGGCAACCCACCGGCGACATTGCTACTGAAGCATGTTTCCATATACTTTTCACTCACCGGTGGCCCACTGGCGACCCACTGGCGACCCACTGGCGACCCACTGGCGACCCACTGGCGACCCACTGGCGACCCACCGGCAATGAACTCTCTTCCGTAGAGAATTTTAAGATAAAACTGTAATGAAAGTCATTTTTAGCAGTATTGACGTCAATCGAACCTCTCAAACTGCCGGCGACCCAACGGCAAACTACCGCAATCATGTTTCCATATAATTTTCTCGAGGTCGCCAGCACCGCAATAGAACAAAAGTTGAACAAGTTTCAACTTTTCTTCGATGTCTGCGGTGGGTCGCCGGCAGTTGAAACGAAGTTTTTCCATTAAATAATTCAATGTGGCCGTTGGGTCGCCGGCACTAGAAAGTTATATGGAAGCCAGGCGGAAAAAGACAAGTCAAAATTTGAAATCACATGGACCAACAGACGTAGGCCTCAAGAATCCTGTAACTTATCTCTTACAAAAAGCTTTACATTAGATACTTGCCCTTTTTTATAAGGAACCGAATTAAATGGAACTTGCATGTAGAAGGCCGAAATATTTAAAGAACTTATAATTTATACTATATATTTCTACATATTTATATATTTATAATTTAGAGCAGTCGTGGCCGAGCGAGGTGAAATGAAGAAAATGGAGATATATTTATAATTTATATAAAGAGCTAATAGTTTAAAGAAGCGTGTATTTCCCCTTCAAACTATACTGTACACATGCCATAAATATCGAGACACCTGGAGATTTCTTTGTTAAAGCACTTATAGCTTCTTAAAACAATACAATTTTTTAAAATAATGCATAATTTTTCGCTGAGATTCAATAGTCTTAAATTTTTTTGTGAAACTTCACCTAAAAAAAGAAAGGAACATTTTCTCATCTTTGTTGATGTCCTAAATCATCATAAAGTACAACTGAGTAATAGATATTGTATCCGTAGTGCACATGACCCCCCCGGTCCCCCTGGATCCACCCCTGGTAGTGCAAAAGTTAATCTACAAACAGTATTATAACTCACATATGCAAAAAGTCTAAGACTTTATGAAGCTTGGGGCTTGCATTATTACGAAATTATTAAATTTCAGCGATTCTGTGCCTTATTTTTCTTATAAACTTTTTTCTTATAAAAGAAGAGTGCGGTATTCTTCTCTAATAATGACTCCTCCCCAATTCTTTGCCTACATCCGCCACTGCTGTATTCTGTTGATATCTTTATTGAAAATATCAAATCATGGTGTCCGGTACCAGCATAAACAAGCAGGTGTAATCTAAAAAGTTATGGCAACAATTTCGATAACATATCACCGGCTGTAGGAAACATCTTTTGCGTGAATCGATTGATACAGCAACTCTCTACTTGCTTACCCTCTTCAATTGTTACAGAAAGCACCAATTGCAAAGCTTGGTGCTCTGGTGTACCGAATAATCGTCATCCCCCAATTATTAATTTTTGAGATTTTTTCCAGCCCCCCGCTCTTATTCCAATCCCCCTATTTATTGATTTTCCAAAATTTTGAGGACGTGAGTTTATAATTTGCTCCAATTGTGAACCAAAAACGAAAACCCATTACAATTAATAATGGACAACGTACCCACTTTAGTTAGAATTCCCAGGCCAATGGTATAAGTATAAGGATTACTCCACTGGAATTACTCCTACTCACAATTTAGTAACTTTTCAGATCTTTCCAGCTCCCATTGATTAAATTTTCGAGAATTTTCCAACCCCCTTCCCACATATTCTAATCCCAAAGTATTTTCCAGTATACGAAATACTTGACCTTCACATTGTAGCCTCTCCAACGTGGCCAGTCGTTGAATTATAGGCTCGTTCTCTGAGTCTGAAATCAAGCATACTCTATCTTCAGTAATTTAAGCATTTCTGTTCTATTCATAAATGATTGTGAACACGTGGCTATTCTCTTCCATTGAACTTTAATGCAACTGTGCTCCTTTTAAATCAAAATCTACATTATTTTTTTATCTTCCTATTGGCAGAACACTTATAGTTGCCCCCTACAACCATCCCTACCCCAGAATTATTCCATGCGTGACTCCATTACTACACAATCTTTTTACAACGAACCACTTTTAAAGGAATCTACATGTAGACTGTCCATATATTTGCAGGGCTTAAACTACTTACGGCAGAAACTTTTAGGAATTGATCAGCAAGTAGAAGGTACTTTTCAGTTTGGAAGTCTTTTATAACTACAAATAAACAAGAACGGTGAGCCCGTTCCATTCATTCACGGCCCTAACTCGCATAGATATATTTAGAAAACTTCTTTCAAACCTTATTTGTGCTTTTAGTCTTCGGTTTTAACCAAAATTAACGGTAAAATTCAGAAAGTTTGAGTCACTTTTATGGCACTATATGTGCAGTGAAAATTAAGGAACTATTAAGGAATTTTTAGTACTATAATTTGATAAAGGAGGTTCCAAAGTAAGGAACTTTATGAACTAGGCCCTGAGCTAGGGATCCCCTCTTCCCAAAAACAGCCTCTGGTAATTGGTCTGTTAGTATTGAAAAACAAATTCAAATCTTGCATCGGCATCACATAGTCCAAATTTATGTTACTTGCTGGTGTGGCCAAAGAGTATCTCTGAAAAGCGACGAAAGCTTCATATGTCGATCCGGGAGATTAGAACTACAGTTGCACTTTATTTTGAGAGTAAATGCTTTGTTGTCGAGGAAGAAAGGCACAACAGTTACTCTCTAGTTTGACAATGCATTCCAGCATTTGTCACTGCCAATACAAACTCGTTCAAATCTAAATTTCGTTAAATTTGCTCAAAATTGAGAGGAAACATCTTATGATAAAATCTGTGGACGGGCCAATCCTAATTCCTTATGAATTCATATAAGCTAAATTTTTGCAGCATTTGCTCGAAAGGCCATCCCATTAAGAATATCTTCTTTAAAATCAATCCCTTTCTTATCTTTACAGCGGGATTTTTACGTCGCTGTCTTCCTCCAGATATCAGAGATGTAATTTATGTAGCGATAAAAAAATTCATTCTCGAGAAGCTAAAAGACAGCTGAAATAGAAAGTCTATACTTCGGGTTTTCTCCTACTTTCAAATGGTTTCCATTCAAAGCAACTTTAAAACATGTACAACACCAGCAACATCTTAAAAAATGGAGTAGGAGGAGGAGGCTCCCACAACTTTGTGAATCTAATCAGTTGGATTTTGTTTCCATCTCAAATACATAGATTCTGCGGCATTATAAATCCACACTCAAGACCCATGGCTCCATTTTGGTTAGTTCAATTGCATCTCTTCACTGAAAGGTAAGCCCCCTAACCACTAAGATTAAGCCTCAGTCTCATTTCAGTAGCCTCGATGTCGTTTTATATGAAATCTGTTTGCTGTCTTGAGCGACCCTCTGTGACAAAGATCGCAATTTGCCTCACCAAGGTGCGATAATGTACAATAGCGTGAACAAGCATAATTTTACTTCAAGATAGGGGTAAACATAGGCCCTGAAGTAGTTAGAAATGAAGGGGACTCCAAAACTTTACTAGTTGCTGGGAGGGGGCACATTAAAGGGATCACTCACCCATTACTCAGCGCCTTTAAATCGGAGGAAGGGATCATTACGTCAAAGAAACGGTTAAGGGGATGCAGAGGTACTTTTATGCTGAGTCTCGTCTAGCATCGAACTTTGTGGCCTTTTTTATTATATTCTTTGGGATCATACGCTGCGTCTTGCTATGGGCAGACGTTTTGCCTAAAAAAGGGCTGATTGGTAATCTCTTAGTTGAGCTCCACACCCCACAAACCCCAATTTGTGCCCCTGTTTGCAGGCCATCACGTCTCATGAATAAATAAAACGTACAGGTAAACGGAAAAAGAGATTCTTTTGAAGAATTACTTCAACCCAGAATGTCCTGAGCTGTTTTTAATGAGATTAAATCTAAATTGCGCAGAATGTAGATTTAAGATTCAAATAAAATTTAAAGGAAATGACAGAAGTAAAAGAAATAATTAAATAATAGAGACAATCTAATAAGCCTCATTTATCTTATACAACAGAGGGATTAAACATAGATGAATAATTTAGAACGTATTGAATTGTCGATGTTCCTTTTCAAGAGCATTTTAGAGCAATCATTAACATTAAAGAAATCCAAAAATATTTGTGAAGCTTAATCGTAGAATTAAACAAACTTTAAACTAACTTTCAAACATGTAGCTCACCATTTTGGTACCTAACAGAGTTATGTGAGTGTTCTGAATTTTGTTCGCTTATGTTTTACAGCCGACTCCGATAGGTACAAAGTTAGCTTTAAAATATTTCAAAAACAATCCTGTTTTGGCCACATTCTGTATCAAATTCAAGTTACCTTTGATGAAACGCCTTATCCCTGCTCTTGGGCAAGACTTTTGATCAATTAAGGGCTTGCATTTGACATTCCCTTTATTTGATTCCCTTCGTGGTAGTTAGAGTTGTGTGTGATAATCAAAGTAATATTTTCTGAAGTTGTAATTAAACCAGTTCATTGTAGAGCAGTTGAAATTCCTAGCAAGAATTTCATACTTGCATTTTCCAGTTGTAGAAAGCTCTTTTTATTTGAAAGCATAAAAGCTTGCACAAATTTGTCAAGATGCACTCGAATTTCTATTTCTGATAAATCCAGGTATTGAAAGTCGATTAATCTTTTCTATAAACTAGTGAATCATTCTCATCAATTATGCAAAATAAGTTAATAGAAATAATTGAAAAAGGATAAACGATAAAGTCAACTGTTCAGAGAATTTACTTAAAGTTTTACAGTCACATCAACTTATTAACCACCTACTGTGTCAGAATTTGGGAAAATTAATTAAAAATTCAATGAAACTTTGGCATCTTCACAGGCTATACCTGGGAAATAACTTACTATAATTAAAAATCAAATTAAAGACAAAAAGGTAGACTGGCGAAATATTCAAACCACTTTTGTCTCAATCAGCTAATAAATTGATCGTATAACGAAAGAGCCAATCAATCACTAGCAAAACCAGGAAATCAATCAACCAGCAGTGTAGCCAAGAATCCAATCAGTCAGTTAATCCACCAATCAATCAATTAATCAGTCAGCTAATCAAGTAAGCAGTCAATTAATCAATTAATCAGTCAATTAATCAGTTAATCTATCACTTGATTGGTTAATCAATTAAAGGTGTAGAATGCATTATGAAAGTAGAGATGCATGTTTGAACATCATCCTAACAGAAAAGAGCATCTTTATAAGCTGTGAAGGGAGGTATCTTGCTTGAAATTTTTACAGTATAGAGGCAGGTACCACGTCTTACATTTATTCTTGTTCAATCAATCAATCACGTTTGAATTGACCTGTTATTAAATTGGCTATTATTCTCATCAATGAAGGAACTGAGGTATAATAGAAAAATAGTTAAACTATCTCACTTGGTAAATGGTTCCTTCACAGCGACACGTGACATTATCATTGCCACTCCTCTCACTGGCATGACGTCACCAACCCAGTTACTTTGGGTAGGCATAAAATACAACCAGTAAATAATCATCCAGCTGACTCTTTATAGACCGTATGTAGCGAAATAGCAAGCACTCCAAGGATGCCCCTTCAAGTGTTGGATCGTCGTTTAATAAAATGTTCATTCTAGCAACTTCACTTTCTAGCCAATTGTGGGATCATTCACTCGTTACTTAACGTGGTATGCAATAGAGAGTTACAGGACAGGAAGAGTCTCAAAAACTGGACAATTGGCGTTCCGTATCCGGCAAATGGCCCATTAGTTACATTTTAACTTCATTTTCCACTTCAAATCTAATTCTATCCTACAGATATATAATAGAGACTTAAAAGGCTGCAGTTAAAGCTGCAGAGAAGACTGGTTTGAAAACAAAACCTTTCAAACATGATAAGGCCTAGCCATGCACTGAAAGATATTGCCATCTTACGAAATGCTCCATGGATATTTAAACCAAATATGGGCCAATAAACAGAAACCCTGCTTTTCATGTTAAAAGTAACTGAGAAAATTTAAAACGATGAAAGAAGCATGCTCTCTTGCTAAATCTAAGCTATACACGTTCCTTTTTTATAAGAAAACTGTCATTTTGCTTGAGCCTCAATATTCTTAACTTTTCTCCAAATTAAGCCTGAGATTTTCTTAAATTTTTCTTAACATTTACTGAAATAAGCTTACTAATTTGGGTTAAATTTCCGTTATTAATATTGTATACTTGAAGTTGACTTCCATCTCTAACATTTTGAATGCAGTAACAACGATATATCGATTTTTGGTCAATAAAAACACTTAAGTTTGGAAATTGAGCCTCGTGATTTTCTTAAGATTTTGAACATTTGAGCCTCATTTTCTTATAAAATTTTGTCTTATAAAGAAAAGCATTAGATCGTAGCATCAGAAATTTTCCACTTGAGCTCATCCAATACAAAGGTAAAGATCGAAATCCAAATTAAACAAAGCTCTGACATAAACATGTTTAGCCTATATAGATACAAGATTTTGCATGAATCTCATTCTTACTTCGTTCTCCGTTTTCCGATGCAATTGTTCACACCATAAAGAACTTCATTGACTTTGACTCTTAAACACCGAGAAACTTCATTGTAATTTCCATCCTTTAAGGAGATTTACATTAAATAGCAGGTACTGTTTTAATAATATGGGCACCAATGCATGAAATCAGATGAGGGAAGCATGTGAGAATACCTTCGTCTCTGATTCGCTGAAACAGCCACATAAAGTGAAACCATTAGTTACTACCTGCACTAAAAGACTCTTCAGTGACTAATGTACAAGGTAATGATATCTACTTTTATTTCAGCCCTATTTATTCCTCGCATCTTGGAGCAGTGAGAGTATTCACTGACCTATACGTTGTTTTATGTATTGTTTAGCGTTCTTATATTTTCATGCAACAAACCATTAGAACTATAAGTAATGATAGCTTTTTAGATTGATCATTACCCTTTCCTTTATGAAACTCATTTATTATACATATATGAAATGTCATGGAGCATGGCATTCTCATTTTGTTGTATAGTTAAGCTTGTATTTAAAAAAAGTTATTTAATTAAATTGATTGAAGGCTGAAAACATAATTTGCACAATTTCCTGACACAGGTACTTTCCCCAAAAGGTGGCAAGAACATGCAAAAGTGGGATAATTACGCTCATTATCGAAGAGAACCGCTCTTACTAAAGAACAAATGAATCACCTAAGCACAAAAAGTTTACAAAAATAATATCTGTTAATTCATCCTACGCAATAGTACACAGTTTCAAAGAATTTTGAAGAATAATTCCACTCTAATGAAATTTCGGTCGGTCTTTTTAGATTCTAATAGTCTCGATGATGATTTAAATTATATGGACTATAGAACACAGGTAATTAGCAGCTTTTTGAGCTTCAATTTTTCCTTTACGTGTAAGGAGCTTCATTTGAATAAAACAACCATTGTAAGCGTAGAGTGAGATTAAACCTCCATCGCTTTTGCTGCAAGTTGCATTATGTCACCGTCAACACAAATACCTTTGGAAACGGCTGCATGAGAGAAGCTTAAGAAACTATAGAAAGCATAGAGGTTTGCAAGACTTTTTATGTCTCATGACCTAGATAGTATTGTTCTCAGATAGCAGTGATTGAATATTTTGCGTATCATATGTCAATGGAATTTGTCATTTTCAGCGTTTCACTATTTTGTGAAGCCGTCCTTTCGATTGAAGCAAGAGATCCGTCACTAAGATCATAATGGTATTTTGATATTACAACAAAGAAGATTATTTTCTTTCTGTTCTTTTGATAACGAAGCTACAAAAAATTAACAGGTTATCTAATATTCATGTAGAAATAACGAGAAACAGAACAATAACTCAAGTGAAGGCAAGATGCAACTTTTTCAACTTTTTCTGAATATTTACCACAACAGCTCTTTTAAGTGATAGAAGACTAAATTTAATATTCGATTTCCTGTAGGGGAGCGTATTTGAAAGAAGAGGCCTTTGTTGCATTCATCACAAAATTCAGGAAACTTTTTCATCATTGTTGAGTTGCAAGCCATTCTTAAAGGGCATGTCCCCCTAGTTCTCTCCAAGTTTGAGGAGAAATGCAGGGGTGGGATGAGAGACTTCTAGCAAGATTGTTCCTTAGGGGTCATTCACGTATTATGTCACGCAAAGGAGGTGAAGGTCTTTTGATTTTTGTGACAAAGTGTGACAAGGGGTGGGTGGGTTGTTTTCGGAGTGTGTTGTCATATTTTAAAAACAACTAGATGTTCAACACATATGGCCTCCAAATAGCAAGTTTGGCCCTATTTTAGAACAAATTTGGCTACATATCTAAAAATAATCTGGCAATCCTATTCTGATGCCAGTTTTGCCATTTTCATTTTGTCATCTTCACTATTTTCAATAAAGATACTCGTAATAAGCACAATGCGAAAGCAGGAAAATGTCCTATTGAAGTTCATAATTTGACATCACACACAGTGGGTGGGTGGGTAGTTTTGACCTCCTTGTGACAAAGTGTGACAGGGATTGGGTGGGTGTCTGAAAATGCCAAAATTAGCCTGACGTAATGTGGGAATGGTCCCTTATTACGCATGCGTCACAAGATTTATTGCGTGCTTTTGTACTGGAGTTGCAAGATGGTCAATTTCTTGCTGTAAGATTAATGTGGCTAAAAAGGATGCGACATATAAAGGGAGTAGCTTGCTAAAAGCTCCCATTTTGTTATGGCTGGCCTCTATCTATAGCTACTTATACTGGAGATGATACTAACTTGATACCTAACAATCACAACAATGATTTCCTTTCAGTAGTTTCCATACTGTGACGAAGAAAATAACAGTCCATCTATAATCCTCGTGTCCACAATTCTACACACCTACAGTGCCTTTGGAGCTTTACCCATTGGTCCAACAAATTTCAAGCCTACCTTTTCCAAACCAAAGACAATCAAATATTGCTTTCATTCCACGATGATAAAAAGCTATTGTGCTTTGTTGACTCAAACAGATCTTGAAAAAGATCTTCTGGGCACAATTGTTAATGTTGACGTCATTGAATAATATAAAACCACATCTTTTGCAGCAGTTTTGCTGCTTAGCTAAGTATTTGCATGTTTTTCAAGCCTTTTTCAAAGTCTTTTGATAAAAAAAATATGTCTGCTTATAGGCGCGGGGGTGGGAGGATGGGCGAGAGGGTTGCAGCCTTCCAGTTGGACAGCAGCCTCTTCGAACAGTTTAAAAAAACGATAGCAAAATTTCTTGACTACCTCAACAACTGTTCGCCTTAACCTTTAAAATAATTCTGCATATAGCCAATATTGAATGAATACTATAAGCAACTATAGCTGTAGTTTTTGAGAAGGTTATGCTTAGGAAAATTATCAGATAATTCTTGCCCCAGCCCCTCAAAATAACTAGCTCTCACATCATTACTGCTATCCTTGCGTGAATTGGAAGCAGGTTGCAGATAAATTGCTATTAGATTTTAATGTTTTATTGAGATGGCGAATTGAGGAGAATATGCTACCTGTTGTGATTAATAAGAAACCAGCTTGTTTTGCAAGCTTCATTCATTTAGTGAATGATAGCAATAAATCTGGTGTATAAAATCTTTATAAGATCACAGCGTTGTATAGCTGTATTACAACTATGGATTGGTCATGTAGAGAGAAGCAGAAAAGAATGATGTAGGTATGATAGCTTCCAATGTTGTAGCCTACTGAGTCCATCACACTATGTCAAAGTCTTGCTAAGTGTCGATAGGTAGTGTACAATATAATGCATCTTGCTATACCAAGGTTTTGCTGAACAAAGGTTGCCTTGGCAATGAATAATGTCTCATATCCCATATAATTTAACATGAATGCTTTTTGAATCGTGTGGTTGACAATCATGTAATGTTTCTCAACTGTCAATATTCGCATTTCAAAATATGATCGCAAAGACGGAGTTGTATGAAGCCTCGTGCATCATTACTGCACTTCGTACAGTTAAGTTGTCTTGCTAAAACCTCAATTGCATTTTATCTTAGCGGTCAAATCAGCCTGTAAAAGCAATTGAGAATGGTATAATCTAAACATCAGATAAATAAAATTTTCAATGTGTATTCTAGCGATCCAAGAAGTTACAAAATGCACCTTATGTCGTTGTTGCTTCTGTTGACAATGTTTGCAAAAAGTAAGTTTTTCACATGCTAATTACCTTTACATGAGTTCTATTGTGATAAGTAAGAGTGCATGCAAAATTGGGATTAAACTCTGAGCCTAAAACGTACCAAGAACACCCTTTTATATAGCAATAACGTTGATAAGAAGATTGCTAGGCTTGAGCTTCATCAACACCGGTGTATTCGAGTCATAAAACTGTTTTTAGTATAACTTTTTGCATTAAAGATACAATATTTATGATTCTGCTGCACTTTTACTTTGCTTTGTGATGAAGTAAGATATCAATAAAGATTTTAATATATTCCTTTGATTTTCAGGCATAGGCACACCTTTGATATTCAAGAATAATGCAAGAATAATGTAAGGCTCAAAACCAATAAATTTAAGAATAATGAGACTCGGCGAAAAATTATATATTCTGATTAAAAAAAGCGATTATCATGTTCAGTGTTTGTAAGCATGAGATTCATCTTGCCAACTGTTTTCAGTAATGATCGGTTAGAATATCAAAAGGAATAAGAACGAAAACACGTGTTCTTTTCACTAAAAAGTGGTTTATGGGTAAGTAGTGTTGGAATAGCAAAAAAGCTAAGAAAGTTCAATGTTGGATTTTTGAGACCTAGCAAAGGCGATATGTTTATTTGTATCAAAAGCTCCAATTACAAGTTTATCATAAGAAAAAGCTATATAAGAAGGTAGTATTTGACTGCCAAAAAAGTTGGATAGTTCAGTACTGGAGTTTTGAGACCTAAGAAAGTTTATGCATCTATATCTAATGAAAATTGAATCATCTGTTAGTTAAATGTCATACATGTCAAGCTGGTTGCTCTCCAACAGTCTAACATCTGTTATTTACTAGTGCGACCATTGAGTTTTGTCACTTCCATTAATGTATGAGCCTTATAATTTTTGCTAATAGAGTCTTTAAAAGAAGTTAAGAAAGTTTCAGTAATGGGGGCGAAAAAGCTTTCTAATAAATGAATATGTATCTGTGTATATTAAAGAAGCCTACCAACCTACTTAATAACTTTCAAGCAAGGCTCCCCCTTTATTAAACGACATCCAGGTATTACAACTTGCATTGAAGAGTCAGGAAAATAAACCATTGAATGCATGAACAAGTAAAGCCATGGTTGAGTAAAAATAATAAAAATCGTATGTAAACTTGAATAAATAAAGCCATTGCCAAGTGAAAAGGATTGAAAAGGTAACAGAAATGCTATAAAGACAAGCAGAAAATGATTATTTTTAGTTAAACTTAAACCCAGTTAGAATCATTAGAATTCATGAACTGCCACGTTTCAGATTCAAAGTTCATTAGAATTCATGAACTGCCACGTTTCAGATTCAAAGTTCATTCATCCTTCATGCTAAGCTTGGTTAATTTATGGGACTTTTTTTGTTAGAGCCAAATGCACAAGCGAACGATAGCTGGGTTTCTCAACAGTTCACAGAGAGGCTGAAGACATATGATAAGCGTGTCAGGCCATTCGCTAATAGTAAGTAAACATTTGTCAAAACTTAATCGCAGACCTGGGATGGTTCTGCAAGTGAACAAATTTGGAGATCACTGCTAGAAGACTCCCACCTTAGAAAAGTCCCAGATTAGAAGAGCCCCACCTTAGAAAAGTTGCATCTCAGCCTAAGGTGTATCGAATTACTGAATTGATTTATATTTACTTGAATAAGCAAAGTCCTTGTTTTAAATTAGTGAAGTTCATTCCTAGACTCCACTCAACACAATCAATTTAAACTTACATACAGTATATCTTTCTTTAACTAGAATCTAATCCAGCACAGTAACATTGAGTTGTAGACAACCACGGTGGCATATGTTGGAAAAGAAAAGGTTATCATTTGTTGAGAAATTAGATTAGATAAAAGGCTCCCTATTATTCATGCTGTGTTTTACGTACTCGTTTCATCCCGACAATTTAGACGCAAATAGTTATCAAATTGCAATGTCCATCCTATTCCAATTTTCAAATTATTAAATACAAAAATTTGAACAAAAGAGAGATATCAAAACAAGCGTTTTATTATAGATTGAAAAATTATTGATGCCAGAGACTGACTAAAATTCTGAAGACATTAGCCTTAATTGCATGAACAATAGCATTCCTTGAAAACAGGTACTCAAAACTGACAACTGGCACAAACACTTACCCCTGATGACGTTATTTGACACGAGTAAGGCTTGAAGTACAGTTCCTGCCACAACTAACATGGAACTATGACTCTAGCTTCTCTCAGTAGACAAGACAGTCCCTTATCGGTTACGGAGATTTCAGCCTCCATATGATTCGGGCTTCTGGTTTTTAAGTAGAAAAGAGTTGAACAATAGCGGTTTTAAGATAATTAAATCTGTCTGCTGTTGGATTATTATCTAACCAAAGGGTGCCCAAACTACGGGCCGTAGAAAACTGTGGCATACTGCCTGGATTTCATTAGACCGAATCTAATTCTGACAATATTTATTTTAAATTATATATAAGTGGGTATTCATTTTGCAATTTTACCAGCGCTAACAAATTACTTATAACAATAAGCTCAAAAGTACAGCGTCACTGCTTTTATTGAGAGCAATTTTATTCAAATTGTACAGTTGAGCTAAAAATTCACGAAGTATTCGTGGGTCATTATACCACTTGTAGTGTTTGGCCTGGACCCTTGCTTGTTTCTCTGGAGTTAACTCCCCAATGAAAAACTCTAGGCATCCCTAGTCTACCCACAGTGCTATCTCTGCTTGATACATCAATCAGTTCAACCAACAGCGCAAATGTCTAATGCAAACACTGACTGCTTTTGAAACACATTTGAATACATTAATAATGGGGCTCTACAATACATTCCATCGTGCGTTCTTCAATTTCATTCATTAGACCAATGCTTCTTCATATATTAAAACAAATCTCACTTAGCACGGATTCTCAACATTGAATGCAAAAAAACTGCCAAAAAATACAAATAATTTGAGAGTTTTTGAATGGTTTGGTCATATGGCTAGTTAAATACTATAACTTGCAACTTATTGATGTTAAATATATTATAACTATGTTGTTTTATGATAGAGGCAAGGTTGAATGTCTCGATGCAACTTGGAGTTATTGGTCTTGGCCCTATCGATTCAGTGAGTCTGGTATGTCTCAAGTATATATATATATATATATATATATATATATATATATATATATATATATATATATATATATATATATATTCATTTAATTACTTATTTATTTTTATCTATATTTATACATTATACACTCTCAATAATTTGGAAAACTTGATAATTTGAGTGCATCCTTCGTTTAAAACGAAAATTCCAACTCTTGATAATGTGAACTCTCAGGACAAGTGAAAATGTTGGAGTTATCGAGAGTGTCTGTATATTACTAAATGTATGTATATAGCTATGTATGTATGCAATTGAGTGTATGCATGTACGATTGCAAGCTAACTATGGATGTTATGATGACTAGCAAATTCGAGTGACTATCTAGAGGAGATTACAGAGGGTGTAATGCTTCGATCTGATGGACTTTTCCAGTTCCACTGGCTCCTACCTTGAACTTAACCTCGAAGCCCAAATGAATGAATTATCACAACCATGCATAGGGGCATCGAAATGATTAAATGATTCAAAAGTAGAGGGGAGGTCTGATTCACCAAGGTCGGGAATGAGCTCTGAATTCTGCTTAACTGTGCTGGTTACATCATCATTCTCAAAGCTTTTGGAATATGAAAAAGTGGAAAAGGTCTTTCATGGTAAATATGCCAAATCATTCTAAAGGAAAGTGCAAAACAGTGCAAAGTACCTGTGCCCCACCCCCTGATGCAGTAACAACAAAAGTTACCGACTGATTGAGCAATATTGGCCCAGTGGATGAGCTAAAATACTAATTAAATGCATGAAAATACCTTAAGGAAATCAAATGGTAAATTTGGAATTTTGGATCGGGGGGGGGGGGCTCTCTCCTTAACTACTGAGATTGCTCCTCCTGTAAGTAATTCCCATCACACAATTTATCATGTTCTTGGTTTTGCATTTGAATATTGTATTAATTTTTTTGTTGCTGTATTAACTTTGTATGTAATATTGTGTTGTAGGTATGTATTAGTTGCTTATATTGTGAGTATGTACTGTATAAGTATCTAGTTGTTTCATTATTAATTGTTAGTATTTTGAATAAATTGTATGTAGAGGAATTTAAATATGAGAGCTGAACTGAACTAAACATTCATTTTATTGTCTCAACAGGCATGAGTGTATTCTAAATAAATATGATATAGATTCATAAAATTTAGTAACTGCAACATATACTAATGGGCGAGGTGGCATAGCGATTTGAGCGCATGACTCCCATGCGGAAGGTCTACGGTTCGAGCCCGACTCGAGGTCTTGACTGAATGCACGCTCACTGTTCACCCAGCAGCGAATGGGCACCCGATGGCAACAGTGGGAGACAAAGGCGGTGAGTAAGGGAACTGTCCACACTACCGCACATTCCGATGGCTCAGGATAAGTGTCCTCTCTAACAGGCACTCCCCTACGTACGAAAGTATACGGAGCTACTTTTACTTTAATATATACTAGCAATATATACATAATTATTTTCTCTATTAGACACTGCGAATTGATGTATACTTTCGGCATTGGTGGAAAGATGAAAGATTGAACTTTGGTGAGAGCCAATTGACGTTTAATGGGGACCCAAGTGGATTGATTTGGCTACCTGATACATTTGGCTATAACACAGTCAAAACAGAAGAGCACAAAGCGCTGAATGTACTATCCAGAACAATTCTAGGACCAAACGGAGCTGTTTACATAAGTGCCAGGTATAGAGAGTTTATACTCCTCATATACAATTTGTAAGTCAGTAAAAGTTGTTCACAAAGACGCCAAATCTAGAGGAAGTCGGTGCAATACGTAATAGCAACGTGACTCTGGTGTTGCAGTTTTCAAATTAAATGCTGTATTACGATATAGCTGGGGGCCAATCTCACCCTCTTCTTAATGTGAAAGAAGGAAAATATGACCGCATGGCACTGTTAGTATTATGTGCAGAACCGGTGCAAGCTTTTGTACTGTTTCAGCTACTCAGTTATAAAACAAGCGAAGACAACTGCTATTGGCCTTTGGAAACTATAATGTTCATTAATTGTGGGACATCTTCCTTTTCAGGTTCACTATGATATCATTTTGCAAGATGGACCTTGCCAATTATCCTTTCGACGAACAAACATGCACTATCCAATTTGAAAGCTGTTAGTACGGATTAATATACAAACATACTTTATAACTGAAAAATAGAATACATGGCCTAGAAAAAGAGTGCTACAAATATACTGTTATTGGTCTTATTTAACCTTTCAGCGAAGTTTTCGATTTAAACTGCGTGAAGCTGATCCTGTCAAATAGGATAATACTGATACTTCCAAGTATTCTAGAATAAACAGAAGTGATTCAAGTATAGCTTTGCGTTTTGAACAATTCTGTATATGAAAGAGTGCTTGGTTGATATGCAACTGTGCTCTTCTATTTTAATGAATGTTAGGTATTCGGTGAACTTAAGGATGCTAGGAAAATGTACTTGCTTTCTGTTGCATGATGTGTAAGCCATTCATGCGCCTGATTCTAGATTCATACACCGACCGAGATATTCATCTGTTATGGAAAGAGAACGAACCTGCTCTCGCATACAGACCGGACCACGTCCAACTCTCTGGGTATGAAGTAGTAAATGTTAGTGGTCGAAGAAATGATATTCTTTATCAGAGTGGAGGTAAAGAAATATATATTTTAAAATGCTTTTCACTTACCTGGTTTATCTTCATAGCTTAGCTCTCATGCATAGCTGCAATTCCGAAACGTGCTCTGCAGTCCACACCAACTTGGAATTGTCCTGAAATATTTTATTGAATAACGGACTGATTTGAAAGGGAAGCAGCCTTACTTGAATGCCCATTGGTATTTAGCATTCAATTTCGCTGTTTGAAAAACAAACTTAATTGAAAGCAGCCAATACCCAGGTGGCAACCAAAAACTATACGGTAGAATCTGACGACAATGCCTTTCAATGGAATGCGCAATGGATACGTTGAATAAAATGAAATATTGTGTGGGCATTAGCTGTGCCATCCTTTAAATTCTTATCATTTCCCATTGCATGTAAACTCTTTTTTTATAAGAACCAGTAAAATTTAAGTTCAGGCTGACTATTCTTAATTTCCCTAAAATTTTGAGGCTAAATTTTTGTTAATTTGTTCTTAAATTGGTAGGGTGTAGGCAGCCTAGAAAGTAGACAACATTGGATATTCTGATTGATTGAAGGGACCATTAGTCAAATGCTACATCGGAGATGGTCTCTCTTGCATATCAATGCTTTTTATTGAAAGAGGTTTATGAAGAATTATGAATAGACAATGTTAGCGCAGCATCTAGTTCGTCAAGTGGAAACCAATTCGTGAAAATCAAAGAGAAGTGACAAGGCTGCCAATTCTCCTCATGGTAGCAAGGAAAGGCCATTTCATGTCCATATGTTAGTGGGAAGCTTATGTATCTTGTTCATAATACATTTTGTGATAGTGTTTCAGCCTGAAGTTTGTTACTAATGTGTTCTTAATTTTTGCTAAACTTCAGGCTCGTGTTCGTATCAAAAGAGTGTAGCTATATAGTACCAACAAGGATTCACAGTTCATACAAAAATCACCACAATAAATGAAAAATATCTTTGCATTAATTTTTCGACATAAGTTTTAGTAAAAGCAATCTGGCTCAATGCCTAGTATCAACAATTTGTTAATTTTTGGCCACATTTTAGTTCAAAAAGTTTCTTAAACTTGTTTTTAATTTAGCGAACTTTTTTAGTTTAGCTTTACGCTGAACCAGGTACCGAAGTCAATACCCTGTTTGTGAAACGTATTTTAGCTCTTTCCTTTCAGTTCTAAAAGTCTCTTAAATTCTAAGGTGTCCAGCTTATGAATAGGTTTCTTTTGAAAAAACGTGTACCTCAGTTTCTTACGGCGTAGCATTCCAGGAATTTAAATGACAAAGTCAGAGATTACATTAGAAGTCTTAAATTTGATATTCTCTCCTTTTAACAGAAGTCTACTCTGCGGTATTGGCTGAAATACGTTTAAGGAGGACATTAACGTACCACCTCTTTACTGGATATATGCCGAGCGTCTTTCTCGTTGTTCTGACATGGGCTACGTTTTGGATTCCAGCAGATGCCGTGCCAGCAAGAGTCACGCTAATTGTCACAAACTTCCTATCAACAGTTTTTGTGATTCAACAAGAGTTGGGCAAAATAATTCGTGTTGATTACACAACAGCAATGCAGTTGCTACTTATGGCCAATTTAATTTTTGTCTCACTTGCTATGGTCGAGTATCTCATCGTGCTTAATATCACAATTAAAAAGAAGGTAAGGATAAAATAATATGCTTGAGAATTAATGCTTATAGTTAGTAATGGTCACGGAAAAATATTGTGACCAATGCTCTTGCAACATGGCCGACTTTTGACCAACTTCCTTGCAGTTTCAAACATATTGGGGGCATGGGGCCCCATACGCCCCCCAATAAGCACAAAGCTGACAGAGGCAGAAACAGACACACATGATGTAGAAGAACACGTTTTTAGACGTTCAAAGAGACGAAACTTTTCCTAGAAATCTATTTATCATCATAAAAATTTTGAGGTTTAGAACGTATTTGTATAAATGCAGGTTTATATGTATTGCATCATGTTTTGCATTAATTACCATCTAATTTTTACGTTGTAAGTAGAAATGCCATGTTAATATCAAGCTATTTTGAAAGAAATTAGCCGTCCATTTGAACAGTGTTGTGAAGCAAAGCGAAGATTGGAGTACAAACAGACGCATCATACGCAAAAACAAACAAACAAACAAACAAACAAACAATAAACGTATTAATGATATCCGTACTATTATTCCAGAATGAACTTCGAAATTAAAAGGAAATTCCGAGGGATTGTCTAAAGAGTGTTATGTATTAATTCTGATGTCAGCGCTCCAAGGTGAAAGTTATTTGATTTCAGTAGAGCATTGACTTCTTCCTAAATGTGCGCCAAGTTTAATTATGAAAATTACAATACAAAACTCCTAAATTCAATGAGCATCCGTCTGCTTCCAACGTCATAAAAAATAGTTTTCAAAACACTTCTAGCGAAGACGTAGGAAACCCAGTCCTCTTTAAAATACGCAATTTTATGAAGCCTTGTAATTATCATATATCATCTACATTCTTATAGACCAAAGATATTAAATATATTTCAAATGGACGCACTAATGATTGTGTATTGGAGGAAATGGGCGACGCAAATGGCAAAAAAGAAGAAGATAATCAAACAAGTGAAGATGGATATAAAAGAAAGAGATTTTCAATTGAAGAAGTCCACAAAGTTGACTACTATTGTAGAATAGCAGTTCCCATTGTTTATGTCATTTTCCTTTCTGCTTATGTCGGATACTATAAATCACGGACCAGATAAAGATTGGAAAATGGTATAGCTTATGCTCTGCCTCATTAGGCGGAAATACTGAACCAAAAGTGTTAGGCAGAGCAATACTCTTGGGGGCACCCAGTACCTTTGTGACCAGGCGGGAACCCAGGAAACCGTGGAAATTCCACGTGGGCCCTTCAAAGATGAATTAATGTTTTAGCTCGATCATTGAGCCCCCATGACAATAAACTAGCCCCAATCGAATTGCTATAATGAATGAGTCCCATTAGGTTTCTCCGCCCTACTTTTGGGCCCACAGCGTCCCTGTAGAGGCAGGGGCAAAGCCTTGGGGTTTATTGTACATAGGTGCGCAGTGTACCCAATGAGTTATCCTTGCCTGCCTAAAAATATAAATTAGGTGCCATGAATGGCAGCGTATAAAATATATAATTCATGATAAGATCATCATACATAAATTTAACAAGGTTCAAATGTGAAACGAAAAACCACCAACGGGGCCTCCTTCAAAAGATAGTTCCACCTTATCTGTAATTCTGCTATTCTACGCTTACTATGTTACTCATTCATCTATGATATTGAATTATTAAGATAGTAGAAGTGAATAATTATGAAATTAGATCAACGCATTTCAATGGCTATACTGAGCGTCTAATTCTAATTGCTCTGCCGCAAAAAATCACTATGATCGGCCCACATACAACGAGCCTATTGGCTTAGGGCCGGAGTGGGTAGATGGAAGGTTGTACCACTATCACTGTGCTTGGTCTCTTTGATTGCAGGCACTTTAACCATGATTTTTAGTGTGGCTAATATCAATGTTCGTAATACATGTAGAAAGAGTGAAATCACACGGAACATCTTCCTCGACAAGGAAATAACCAAGAAAAACTGATAACACTGAAACAAAAATGGACTACGGCATTAGGACTGTTTCATTTTGATTCTTAGAAAGTTGCTTCTCTTTACAAAAGGAGTAAAATACTGACAAACGATGCATTTTAGTGACATTGGCCAGATTCACATATAACGGTCACAAAGCTCTGCAGGCACCGTACATATTGAATGTAACTGTACAGTCAGTTGTAAACAAAGTGGGCTGAGTTATCTTTCTCAACGAGGAAACTGTGTGACACAAGTACTAGGAAATAATGGCGACCGATATGAAAAAATTACAACAAAATTTTGCGAATTAAGACAGCAATATCAACAAAATGAAACGCATTACAAGAAAACAAAAGAGACAACATAATCGAAAACTACATGCAAAGAAAATGATCTGAAAATAATCAATATAGGAAAGAAAAAGCCTTCTAGAAATTTCAGAATATTTAGTTATCTTACTTCACTATCTAAGCGGCTGCTACATTAACTATAGTAAAAACTTATCAGGTGAATCAGCTATAATTTGAGCCGGAATGGCTGTGAGTGATAAACGGGGCAGGAGAAATGTTAACATTCTACACATGAATACATTCAGTATCTAATTAATGCTTGCTTAGCTTAAAAGCTACTTAAATAAAGGTTTACAAATGCTATTCAATGCACTGTCCTATCCTCTTTTTCAATGTCAAGCCGAAGTATCTCCAACACAGACATTGGTTTGCCACACAAAGCACGTGGTTTGATAAATTACAAATCACATCTTCCAAGATAATGTATCTTTCTACACACCAATGGTTTTTTCAACGTCTTATTGAACACTTTTCCCGCAACGTTTTAAGACTCCCGGCACAAAACAAGCCGTGGCAAATTTTCTTTGTATTTTATCAAAAAACCAAGCACAGATTTTGACAAGCAAACGTCAACAAAAATATGAAGTGTAGTTCATCTCATGGTCTTATAGCAATTCCAGCAAATTAAGCAAGCCATGTACTTTCAAATTCGTATGAATTTTCCACCGGATGACTGTCAAATCTACAAATTACTGGACTTGTCATATTAGAAAATGCAATAATTGTCAGAAAATAAATCATGTATAATTGAATCTTCATGTCAAAAATCACAAGATAATCCAGGGAATGGTCATTTGAGAAAAACCTGTTTCAACAGGAGTACACTTGATGAAATCTTCTACAGCAGCCGTGGCCTAGCGGTAATGCACTCGACTAGGACCAACACGGTCCTGGGTTCGAGGCCCACCGCATGCCATTGGTGATGTCAGGAAAGGCATCCGGTCCTAAATGCTCGCGCCAAAACTAAAGTCCTCTCAGAGGCTCCCTCCAAGCACCAAGGAGTTGGGGGAAACGGAGGTAAAATCGAGAGAAATCGAGTGACACTTGATGAAATCTTCTCTTAACATGGGGCATTATTTAAACTTGGTACCTTATTCAACTTAAAACATTCTTGCACCGCAAGGTCAGTGCATGCAATAATACTTCATCTGTACTACTTGCCAAAGGAATCATAACAGATGACATGATTGGCAAACAAAATCGTTTATATCTAGACTTCTGCCACTCTCTTCTTCGCATAGATTGACAAGGTTGAAGAAGTAGTACACATTTTTTTATAAGAAAAAGGTTTATAAGAAAATGAGGCTCAAATTGTCAAAATCGTAAGAAAATCTAAAGAATATCAAGAGGTTCAATTTCTAAAATTTAGCATTTTTATTGGCCAAAAATCGATGTTTCATCATTATTGCATTCGAAATGTTAAAGATGGAATTCAAATTCAAGTATACAATATTAATAACGAAAATGTAAGCCATTGTAGAAAGTTTATTTCAGTAAAAGTTAAGAATAATTTAAGTAAATTTCAGGTTCAATTTCGGGAAAAGTTAAGAAAATTGAGGCTCAGGCAAAATGATGGTTTTCTTATAAAAAAAACGTGTATTTAACATTAGCTCAACATATATAGGTTGACGATTATCTCACTCATCCAAAGACAAATTAAACTGTTTATTTGTGACTTAGATCATCGAAATTTTTAATAGAAACTCTCTGGGATCTCACACGAACTTCAAACATTTGTTAACAACAAGCTTGATCGTGAGATTTCGTGGATAAGGATTCTATTATGGTATAAATGATAAAGAGAACATAAAACAAAGCAACACAAAGAGTTTTCATGAGAGCAAAAGGGGCGGCTATTCGTCCGGCAAAACTAAGCAACAGTTCATAGCTTGTCCATTTTAACCGCATACCGCTTCCTTTCACAGTAGCCTAGACCTCGTTCTAGTGCATGTAAAGGGCAAAAGAGAGGCACAACTATTTACTTGTGCTTTGCTCGTATCAACTTACGCAACATGCTCAGTTGCTGTAGGTGCTGTTTGTTTGGCTCGTCACCTGACTTCAAAATGACCACGGCACTTTCGACTTGTTCAAGCAGGCTGTCAAGAACGCTGGCCATGTGAGTCGCGGTGATATCATGACTTGTGTCCAAGGCCTCTATAGCCTCGGATAGATAGCTAGAAAATAAAAAATGACAGTAGAATGAGGCTGATTAGCATTGAAATTCAGTAACACATTTTCGAATATGATGATGATGATGATGATGATGATGATGATGATGATGATGATGATGATGATGATGATGATGATGATGATGATGATGATGATGATGATGATGATGATGATTTCTAATTTCTTAAACATCATGGTTAAACATTATCATCATCTCTTGGGTTTGCTATTCAATTCATAGAAATTCACTCCAAAGACAATATTAATTCCAAACATTAACACATTTTCCTTTCAAAGCAGAAACACAATGAACAGTAATATAAGGGAAAAGAACTGTGGCCAGTTTGGCTTGCACTGAGATAATGTTAGCATCGGCATTTAGGGAGTACGAATTATGAACATTAAGGTAGTATTGCATTAAGGTAGTATCACAATAAGGCAATATCAAAATAACGTATTATGATTCCACGGCCTTTCCAGCTTCACGGCTCTTTATTCTAGTCTCAATAATTATATTCTCAAAATACAATAATACCAGCATCGTAACAATCTGCTAAAGGCCTTTTTCTGAAAATGAAGTTTTTCGTGCTATTTTCGGATGTGCTTATTGGTTAAAGGCCTTTTCCCTTAGTTCCGGTTTAAGCGCATATAGGCAACTTTACATCCAAAACATTTATCACAACACTTTGATGATTTTCCTGTTTTTGATCAGCTTATTATGCAATACTTACTTAACTTTCAGTTCTGTCTCGTTTGTTAAATCAATGGAAAGTTGCTGTATGAGAGATAATATGATTTGCTGCTCCAAACAGCTGCTCTTCTTTGAGAAAAGTTCTTCTGCATCAATTCTTTGGCATACATAAAGAACGAATGTCAAATCCACCGCATTCAACGCTTCCTCAAACGCTTTGGCATATTCGTATTCCGATAGATACGTATCAAGCTTTTGCTGCAAAATAAGAAGATATGTCAATGGTATTTTGAAAGGATCTGTCACTGGTAGTGCCTTTTAGCGTCTAATGAAAAGATTTTGCAATGGTATTGTCGGGTTTATAAATGAATGTAAATTGAAATTGACTATGATTCTCGTCGTCGCCTTTGTTCTTCAATTTATCATATTTACTAAAAGCTTGGTGCAATGATAGCTAAGAAATTTAAAAATCACACCTAGTGTTCTAAAAGAATGCAGCAAAAAGAAAACAAGACAAGCAACAAAGTGGACAAGGAAGTAAAATTAAAATAGGTACAAAATAAAAAGATGATAATAAAAGGTTTTTCAAATTTGAAAGGGGCATGAAAATGCCACGCTCGTACAGCAAGACTTTAAGTTTAAACGCCTATTTCATAGTTATCATTTTCACCCTATGCTCGACAAGCATAAATGTGCTCACTATTTTAGAATGTACAAGTGGAAGTGCTCTAAAATCATACCAAACGACTTTCCATCGACTCTTCAGTAAATGAGTGTTCAACTGCCATTCCTTGCGTAAGGGATGTTAACAAAGATTTTACTTGACTGAAGGAAGATTCAACTGTTTCCAAGAATGAGGGGAGAAGAGTCTTGGATAATCTATGCTCCAGTGAGGTGCTAAATTCACCTTGGAATCTGCAAATGAAATTAAATTCAACACTTTTTACATGAGTGCACTCAATTTCGCATAATCCGGTCACACCAAAGTAACATTCCGATACCAAAACAATTTTATTCCAACACTATAGGCACGAAGTTACTACACATAAAGACAGCTACAAAGATAAAGAGATAAAAAAGAGAGACGAACACGGTGGCACAGTCATAGAGGCACAGGCAAGAGATACCAACAGAAAGGCAAAGATACAGAGATGTAGAAAGCGAGACATAGCGAGGGACACATAGAAAGAGTGACACAGAAAGAGTGAGATAGGGAGGCATATGACTTGATGCAATATCACATTATTTAAAAATATTAATGCCTTTAAAATTAAATGGAGAATCGAGCTTCATGCCATAAGAACATTCAAAATGATGACAAGGAATGCTGAAAATACTAAAACGAAAAAACCAGAAATAACAAAAAACAGTAGTCATGCCTAAACTTGACTGTCATGCTTGACTCATTTCACAACAACAGAAATTGTGCGGAAAAGCGATTCCTGATAATAATGGATCTTCTTCATAACAGCAAATTTGAGATCTATTCTTTGTAAAGCAAAGAATAAACATAGAAAATAGAAAATAGGCTGTAAAATTACAAGCGCGAATACATGATGGTCAAAGCATACAAAAAATAACTGAAAAACACAGTTCTGTGACAATAAAAATAATTAGAAAACTCTTTCCATACGTGGTAAATGCATCAGAAATCTGCTTCTGCATTAGGATTTGTAAATTACTTTCGATTCCAGTTAATCGATCGGCTGTGTCCTGGAAAGTTTGGCTTAGATCTTGCATCTGCTTGAGAACAGGATCACGAGATTCAACTTGTTTTTGCTTTCTGGTTTCAAAGTATCCATCCATCTTTTGGAAGTCTGTTGAAAAATTCAGGAAATAGTCAAATCAATGACTGCTTGTCTAATAGCTAGCGCTGATTCTGCAAAAACCTGCATTAAACAAAACTGTTGTGTGACTGACTGATACCAGCACTTCTACCATTGTCAAAATCTATTTCACACCCAAATGACCAACACATAGCAATTACTAACAAGTAAGATCAATAGATCAGGAAATGACAGAAGCAAAAATTGCTTACAGCTTCTTGTGCCCTTTTCGAATTCTCTGCTAATTTGGGAAAACATTTCATTGCAAGATCTCTCGTATGAAGGTATGAGTATATTTCTGAAGGCCTTTTGGTATGCATCTGGTAGTACTCCTTCAAGAATTGTACCTGCATTAAACCCAATTGACTCTGCGACGCTCTGCAATTGCAATGGTAATATGCTAAGTGATGAAATTTCAATTCCATTGACAACTAAAGCATCTAGAGAAGAAACCTAGAGTCCTAGTAGTGTGGGAAAGTGCTTTGTGTTCCTGAAATCCCAATGATGTTGTTGCTCACATCTAAATATTTGCACATAAAAAATAGAGAGGAATGTCTTGGCAATGGACTTGCAAAAGATTGCAGTTTTTGTGCCTCCTAAACAATAGTAGATATATTCCTTATACCATCATGCAACATGGTGTCTGGCATCTAACTATGGAAACCATATCTCTTTTTGTATGGACCACCACGGCCATACCCTACTGGAGTTTCCAATCGGTCAAAACCCTTACAAATAACTAGCTTTCCTTAGGAAATGTGAAATCACCGAGTAAAACGATAAAGGTGATGTGCTCAAAAACTGGCAAAATGCGCCGTCCTTATCTATACTACAATATGTGTAAAGCTCTGCTCATTGCAATACTGAACAATCAACAATAGGATTACTACTAAAGCGAAACGTGTAATTATTTACACTAAGATCTCCGATTAACACTAAGATCTCCGATTAACACTACCTTGCTTTTGACCAGAACTGCCATTTCATCGCGCACCACCTTCTCTAAAGCTCCTAGCCTCTGTTGAATAAGCAAAAATAAAAAGAATGAAGAGTTTTACAATCAAACACAAGATCAAAAAAGAGGAGGAAAATTGAAGATATTAAAGGTATAAGGTAAAGGTAGTTCCGCGGCGCTCCCCGCTCGCGCAGATTAATGAGCTCTGGGGTGCGGCACCCCATACCCCTATGGCTACACCCCTGAACTCACATATGTACTGGTCTTTCAAATTATCGGATAGTAACTGAAAAAGTATACCGTAGAAAACTGGTCTGAAACTTGATCCATTGTAGCGTTGACTAGTTTTTGCACATCTGTAGTAAGAAAGGATTGAAATGAGATTGAAATTGAAGTTGAAATGAGTCATCTATCCGACAATCCATCTTGTATGTCATTAAAAGAAAATTATACCAAAAAAAACCAATAGGGTTCATATTTCGATGATAAAAATGAACCAAAACCGGAAGAAATTTTAAAATTTAATAAACGAGGGGGTCGGAATTTGAGAAATGTTCCAAGCATGGGGAAGAGGGATGGAGGGATAGAGTATGCGCTTTCTAACTCAGGTAGCAAAATCGCTATATTCTCAAGTGCCAAATAAATGGGGGTCCTAATAAAAAGGGGGACCGGAAGAAATTTTAAAATTTAATAAACTAGGGGGGCCGGAATTTGAGAAATGGTTTTAAATGATTATAAAACGATGGAAAGAACAAAAACAGGTTGTCACAAAGCATAGAGCTAAAATATATACAGAAGCATTCTACTTTGTCTTGAATATTGGGCGTGAATAGCACTAATAAAGAAAGGAAATGACAAGAGAGGTTCGTTAAATAGCCAGTTTCCTTAAAATTAATAAACGGGAGGGTCCTAAGAAGGTCCGGGGGCTGGAAGAAACATTGAAAAATTAAAAAGCGGGGGGCGTTTATTTAGCACCTGAGAGTAACAATTAATGTATATCATTCAACACTTTTCGGTAATTTTTGTTCATAGATGATAGTTGACTGTAGTGCTCATTTGCTAAAATAATTGCGAAAATATCTCGCGCTAAAATCCAAAATAGACATTGCTTAAACTCCCTCTTTTTTGGAAAATCTCTAACATGAAAGTTCAGGCAATAAAAACGAGCACATTTATAGGGTTTTCATATTCCTGACGCCCACCAAGCGACAAAATCAACAAAACGAAAAAGAACTAAAGCATGGTTACTTGGCGTTAAGGAGGCTCTAAATTCAGATTTGATGGATTTTTCCAACTTTGTGCCAATGCTTGTATTTACTGCTTGAAACATAGCCTGCATTTGGTTATCTAAAGTCTGTTGAACAGTTGACTGCAGTAATGATGTAATGGAATCCACCCGCTGAGCTGATATGCATAGTCAAGGGGCAAACAGTACAGTAGAGAGCAATTAGATGATAAACATCTAAAAAATGCCTCTAAATGATGTAAGTAATATTCTGCTTTCATTCCAACGGTAATATATTTCATTGATATTAGGAATTGAAAAACAAAATTGAGGCAAACAGAAAAATTCAAATTAATACAAAATAATAAAATCGAACGTCACTTTTCTACAACAGTGACAAAGAGGCTACAAAAATGCAAGGGAAGGCGAAAAAGGAAAATAATAGGGTAGTCTGGGGGTAATATGGGTCACCGGGGTAACATGGGCCAACGAGGTAATATAGGTAACCTTTGTTTTTGTTAGTTTCTCACAACTACGCGCCCTAATTTTTTCATAGATGCCATTTAAGATCACGTCAGCAATTCTTTTAGCAGGTAGCGTTAATTCTTTTCTGTTTTCGAAAGTAAAGAACGTGGAGGAAGAAATCGTTGAATTGAATTGTTGAGGATCAGAACATAATTAATTAATTCGATAATTTGAACTTTATGTAGAACTGTGATGAAATATGATTCGAAACATGACAAGTGGTGGAAACTAAAGAAGAATACAGCTATTACCTGAGGATAATAAATATTTGCACTTAAAAGAAAAGAAAGTCATATTTCTGCATTCGCTAAGCTACTGGAGTAATATGGGCCACCCAGCTCTGGCTGGTATTTCTAGCAAAGCGGGAAAATAAAATGTGCCTTGAACGATGTCTTGCTTTAAGTTTTTAGTTGCCTTCGAATTCTATGCAACTGTAAGGCCTTGAAAACTATAATTCATGAGCCAAATCTTTGCACTGGAACTCAATAGCGTAAACTTAATGCATCGAGAATATTTTGGAAAGTGCTATCAAGCATGCTCTTCATATGATAGAGACTGAAAGCAGTGTTATACTAAATGTTTACTTATTTTGTTATACAGCAAAAATTCATGGGCTGTTTTTATGCACGTAGAAAAACCTTTATTCTTTGCTGAAAGCTGTGACCCAAATTGCCCCGGTAACTGTTTTGAAAATGAGGTCTTGAAGGACTTCCTAGGAGAGAAAGTCCACTCTACCCAGTCAATATCTTCCAAATAAGCTGTCAATGTGTCAAATGCTCTAATGGTTGAGAGAATGATTACTCCCTGCGCTATTAGATTAAAAGTTCAATCTCAAAAACCCTAAAAATGACCTATTTTACCCTGGACTACCCTACTGAAAAAGTTTCAATATGTTAATAGATAAATCTATTTACAACGAAAGAAAAACATCAACAATGATTGTAGACTTAAATAGTAATTATTCCAACAATTAGTGAAAAAACAAAAAAGGATACAAGTCTTGGAAATATCCTTTGAAATTTTGTTTATATTTGTAGCTGTGCTTTTCTGTATTTTATTATTTTCACGTTCATCTTGCAGTAATTTATTAAGCTTCTCATTAATTCTCATTTGTTCACTCAATTTGGTGCTGAGGTCTTCTATTGTTTTTGTCAGCTGCGAAATGTTATTTTGCTGGTCCTGAAGCATCTTAAGTATCAAACCTGTTGGTTGTGTGCTCTGCAAACATAAATTGCAAGCTGATATGAATGATAGACCCTTTGAGCATCTATCATCAATCAAGATGCAAGTGCCATAGCAAAATGCTTTGAAAAGAACATGGTAGATGAACACAAGCGCGCATAAGGACGCATAAGCACACACAAGCACACATAAGCATACACAAGCATAAATAAGCATACATAGGCATAACCAAGCACACCTAAGCAGAAACAAGCACACATAGGCACAAAGAAGCACACAGAAGCATAAACAAGCACACGTAAACACATACAAGCACACATAAGTACACACAAGCACAGATACAGACACAACACAGACACAACAACTGCGAAGACACAAGCATATGCACAGAAACACGTACAGGTACTGCCATGCAGAACATCTAAAGAGTGAATAAACAAAAGGTGTTTGATTGAGTAAAACCTTAAGCTTGATCTGCAAAAGAGGCTACGTCGTGGCATTGTTGATGATTTAAGTACAAATGACCTATGTGCCGATGGAAGCAGGATGTGTAACTGATAATGCGATGTCGAGAAGTTAAAATACACACACCTCTTGAAATGTTGGCTTCTTTTCCTCACTTGGAACGCTGCTAGCATAATCAAGGTCAAGTAAATTTCCAGTTTCGACAGCTGGGGTACGCTTTGTTGATATTCCCAAGTACCGGGATGAGAAAATGTCATCGATATCAATTTGTTTTTCCTTCTTTTTTACTACCCCACTTCTCTCATCAAGTGCAGTCGATGGTGATATACCAAGCTGTAACATTAGCTTTTCACTATCAGATTTGCTAGAACCTTTCAGTTGGCCCTTTCTGTCCTTACTTTTTGACTCATAAGTGGCTGAAGTGCCAGTTTTTGTAGAGTCTTCTGCACTTTCTTGCGTGTGCTGGCTTGGTTTTTCTGACCGTTTGAGAATCGTAATAGTTCCTGGAACTTTTTTCACAGACAATTCTTTAGGATGTGACTCCTTTGTCTGGATTTCTTGTGCAGGAGCATCTCTAACTTGTGTATCCTTTGGTGCCGCATCAACTACTGGTGACTCCTTCATTGACAATTCCATGGACTTTTCTCTGTCAGACGTTTCCGTGGGAGTCCCATCGACAATGCTGCGATTTCCTTCCTTGTTCAAGTCATCTATCTGCTCATTCTCATCTGGCAGTATAACAACATCGTTTGATTCATTTTCATCTTCATTAATCAAAGCCTCGTCACCTGCAGTCATTTCGTGTTCAGCTGCAGAGGAGCTTTGACCAACTGAGATTGTCGTAATTGAGCTTGTGCTGCTGTCAGCATTCACTACAGCAGATGGGACGTTAAGAGTTGCTGTGGCAAAACTGTCCGACGAATCCTCATGATTAGAGCGTGCACTCTCTTGACTCTCAGCCATGTCAGACATTGCATCTCGCACAGCTTAAGGAGCATGAAAATGTCACAATGGATGAGGCGAGCAAATGGTTAATGCATGCAATATAGCCTTATTCTGAAGATATTTATTGTAACACGTTGAAACATCAGCATTCAATGAAACTTCTATCAAATCCACCCTCTTTAGCAAATAGTCTGATAATTTACGCTCCCAATCCGTAACAATCAATCCTAATCCTAAGGGATTCTGGAATTTCATGCCAAACAATGGAGTATTTTGCATGGCGGCGTAGATACAATGATTCTATTTTACAGTAAAAGACAGATTTTACCACTTACACTTAAATAGTCTAATTCGGTCAACATATTTGAAAGATATGCTAGATTAACATGAAATTTGACTGCAACTGTAAACTACAAACGATTCACATTTTAATGCAGGTTTTTACTCTTTATTTTCGATTAAAAAACGGTAACATATCGTGCAGCTGGCCATTATTTTACACTATGATTAATAAAAACAATAATGAGATTCCAAGTTGATGAAATCAGATATAAAACAGTGTCTTGTACTCAATGGTATATTCATGCAATAACGAGGAAAAATATTGATAGTGGTGTTGATACTAGAACTCAACACTTTACTCAGCACTACAATCATAGCGAGGAAAAATGAAACCATAAGAATGCCTAGTTTGACAACCAATTAGCCCTGTAAATCAGAACATACGGACCATGAAATTATAGGCATGTATGTATGTATGTATGTATGTATGTATGTATGTATGTATGTATGTATGTATGTATGTATGTATGTATATATAAATATATATATAAATATATATATATATATATATA
>OLMO02000006.1:2037277-2070764 GCA_900291935.2 Cassiopea xamachana | reverse complement strand
TATATATATATATATATATATATATATATATATATATATGTATGTATGTATGTATGTATGTATGTATGTATGTATGTATGTATGTATGTATGTATGTATGTATGTATGTGTGCATGTATGTTCTAATGTATATGTAATTTTGATAGCGGTCAGGTCCTACAAGGGACTTTCCTGATCAAAAATGCACTTTTCCTTCTCAAAATACCAAAAGCTTAAGGCAAAATCTGGACTGCAATCCTGCTCTAGCAGCAAGTAATTGCCACATACTCACATCTTTTCCAAAGCTTTCAAAAGAAGGCTGCTACTGGCGACTTATCGTCGCCTACTTTTGTCTGAACTGCCGTCTACTTTGACTTAAAATGACGTAAAAAAGTACAAATAATGGGTGGCCCTTCATGAGACACAACAGCCTATTATTCATGAACAGCCGCTTACTCTAAATATCATTGAAAGCTCTGATTTTCCACAAGTATAGCCAATAAAATGGTAGTACAACTTACATATGTGGTCCTCCGAAGATACAGCCGTGTATACGGACGGTGTAGGTGGTGGAACAGAACAAGATGGTGTGTACCGGATATGAAGTTTCTGTAATGCCCTAAAACAAAGCAATCACTCTAAGAACAACGGGACAAAAAAAGCTTGAAATTTTTGTATGTAATATACAGTCCACAGCAGATCTCTTTAAATTAATTTATTGCAAAAAAGGCATCAAATTAGATTCCAATATACTCAGCAATAAAAAACAACATAACATTTGCGAATAATCGATATGAAAGTTTCTAAAACCAGAACAAATGATTACAGAAATAAGTCTGGTATATTGTTAAGGAAGGCATCATTTCACAAAAATTCTTAAAACATAAAAACAAAACATTGTGGAATCAAAAATGGTGAATATACGATGACACTGACTTATCGTGAATGGCAAACATTTTCAACGAAACTTGATAATCATTTTCTTTGCCACCAGCTGCGAAATCAGAAGTATCTCCATTATCTGCAAGGATTCCATTGTGATCTGAGTCATGAGTATCTTTATCTTCGCTTTCTTCTTCGTCTTCATGCTCACCTTCAATTAGCTTCTTCACTGCTTTGCTTTGGTACAAAGAAAAAGACAACATAGGTTGTGTCAGGATACATTCTGTCAATGATATGAAATGACAAGTTCCTTCTTCCGCATTTTGAAACAACTGAAGCACGTACAAAACCTGAAAGATTAATAGACAATAAACAGTGAATTTATAATAAGTTAGTATAAATTTTCACGAAACGCTGAAATAAAAGTGATAATCTCAGAGACAAGAAGTTTACAGAGTGACAACTTAGAAAAATCCAAGCAGCTTGGCAATTGTTTAAGAATAAGTAATAACATATCTCTGGAGAAAAGGTACAATCGGATGTAAACTAATTAGAGCTTTAACGTTAAAGAAAGAAAAATTCCAAAATCAGTTAACCCTGGGTATGCTAAAATGTCATCATCAATAGTTGGTTACAACTATAGTTGTTAAAAACTAATTCAAACCAACTATTAAAACAAAGTAAAAAACCAAATATTAGACTATAATACAAATGGAAAAAGAAATACTTACTTACAAACTGAGCAATGACATGCTTTGCAATGTCATTTTACGATCAATTTAGAAGGGCGTATTTATTTATAGATCTAAAAGTAATTTGAGAAACGAATACTGATTGAAACTTGACAACCGTCCAAAATAGAGGCATAAGCTAACCTGTCTTGTGACGTCTGATAGAATAAGAAAGGTGCCTGACTCATCTAAGGCTGCCTTTAGACGTGGGACTGGATTTCTCCTGAAATATGAAAAAGCTAATTCAATCACAAAAAGGTATGAAAAGGTAATGATGACATGGAGAAATACCAATGAGATGACAATTGCTTTATAATTCAGCAAAAGCGCACGTTAAAATTTCATTACACAATAGTAATTGTGTAGTTACGATGCTCTTATGTATAAAAACTGCGCTTGAAAAGCTAATACAACAATTCAAGTAAGATAGACTATTTTGCATTTTTCAAGTTATTTATTGCAAATTCACTTTCAAGAAAAGTCTCTAAAAACTCACTCTTCCGATGGACTCATTTGTGGGTTTTCAGAAAACCTAAAAAGGATAAGATCCACTAATATTCTGACTTCTAGAGAACGTACAGATCGTAAAGAATATCAGATAGATTCAAGACATTTAGAATGACACCATCTGCAACTGCTCTTTAGGCCTAAACTTGATGAAATCAATATTTGACATAGAAGACAATATGTTTGGCCACCGATTTACAAAGGAATCTCGCTGTAAATTAAGAAAACGTTATGCAAACCTAGTCTACAATTTGTTTCAAAATAATCTAAATAAGAAATCTCACTTTTTCACCTTTGGTAGTTAACTGCACTATCTGCATGACTCAATTTATGGTTTGAAATTAAGTGCAGTGATTTTTTACATTAAAGCAATGATTAAAAGCGCAGCAACTTCAACTTACAAAGGTAGTAACAGCGGTCACGAGCCTCATAACAAAACTAAGAAAAAGTAGCAAACTTTACCTCAATGTCTGTAAACATGTCCATGAAACAGAACACCAAACTTTTAGCTCACTATTGTATCTAGTACCAGTTACCAGAAATCTCCAAGATGAAATATTCTCTTCTTGTGCCAAATGATTGTCACAAAAGAACAATGAAGAGACAGGTTCTCCATTGTGCGGCCGCCATTCATGTAAGCACCTTTGAGAAATGCAAATCATATCAGTCAAAAGTTGATTCTTATCGAAAAAAGTAAAATAATTAATGATTCGATACATGAAAGGCCTTGCGTGCATGCATCTATCCAGCTATCCATCCATCCATCCATCCATCCGTCCAACCATCCATCCATCCAACCATCCATCCATCCAACCATCCATCCATCCAACCATCCATCCATCCAACCATCCATCCATCCAACCATCCATCCATCCATCCATCCATCCAACCATCCATCCATCCAACCATCCATCCATCCAACCATCCATCCATCCATCCATCCATCAACCCTTCTGTTCATTCCAGGACGAATACTTGAAAGAGTGAAAGCTTGCTGGAAATTCCTCAATAGATAAAAAATCAATGAATGGAGAAAGTTTAAGTACCTTGGGTCTTCTTCTTCATCAAAGCAAATATTCCACATTTTAACAAAACCATCTAGACTGCATGTTGCAAGAACTTCAAGGTTTGGTGCTATTACTATTTGTGTAATTGGCTGTTGGTAAAAGAGCATTGAATTTAATTACATTTGGCAAAGAAAATCAGTATCAAACCCATTACAATTATAAAACATGACCTCTGCCTTTATGGAGTCATAATTGACATCACTGGCGAGAAGCTCAGGCCTACAAATGTGCCAAGTTTACAGGTAAAGAAATAATCATAGTTAAATAAATATTTTCACAAATAAAATTTACTTTTCCATGCCCATTATGAATGGTCTTTTTCCCATGAAATATATCTTCAAGCGTCCCCTCGTTTCCGTGCTGCTCCAAAATTGTGCGAATAGACAAAACTTCGGCCTTTTCATTGTGCGTTATTGCTAATATCAAATCAGTGTTCTCATCATCGTCGTTTGCATCATCAAACATTGAAGGAGCCCATTTTACCAAACTGTGTTCCGTTTTGTGCATATTACGTCTTATGAGCTCCACCAACTGTTGATATCTTATTAACAATCAAGGACGTTAATCATTCCCATCAAAGGGTCAACAGCATAATGTAGGGAGTCACCAGCCTCCTGCCCCAGCTACTAACCAATCTGGTCCGTGCTTACGGACAACTATACAGCATTTCTTCGAAAAGAAATACCGTACATTTTTTGACAAGGTACGGCCTTTTTTACACCTTAGGACACTTGTAGTCTGTCAGCCTTTCTTTTCCCATAGCAGCCTCAAAACGGAAGAGGATTACCTAAGATAAGATTCTAAATTGCTTGCATCTGGCCCCAGCATGGGTAATTGTGTAGTATACATAAGGTGCCTCGAGCCAAGTCTCGCTTGGCAGTCCAATGATCATTCTTAGCCCGTCCAACCAGAAGCGAGTAAACATCAGGCTACAGCACTAGGGAGATAAAGTCCGCGCGATGAAGAGCTGGCCTTCCACTCTGAAATGCTGGTCACCCATTAGTTTTCTCTGTAAGAGGGACTACCTAAAATACTTAATGAATATGGAACCAAGTTAGGCCTCTACCTTTAACAAAAAGAAATGCAGAAGTAACTAGCGATTCCTAAATAGTTTGATAATGTTTCCATTTGCTATCTAACTAACCCCTACAACACCTTAACTATCTTCTCAAGCATAGACATCTAAAAGTGGTGGCAAATCCAAAGAAAATTATTAGCTATAGTCAGGCTACTATTGTTAGGAAAACATCTAAATGACCAATCAACAAATGAATTTAGGCATATTAATCAATCAATCAACCAACCGATCAATCAATAAATCAATTATTTACTCAATCTATCACATAAGAAATCAAAATAAATCAATTTTGCAAACCATCTAATTAAGACGGATACTGAAGCTGAATAAAAACACCCAAGTAGGCTTTGACAAACCATCCCTAGGTACCACTAAATTGTGACAACAAACTAAAAAATGCATAAAGTTGAAGATTTAATAGAAAAGGATACTTTAGTTCTCCATTTGCTTCAAAGATTGAAAAAACTCGAATATTTCCAATCATATCCATGCACGCTAATTGGTTATCATCAGAACCTCGAAACATAATACACGTAACTTTTCCTTCAAAGCCTTTCAGTAAGACTCGTGTTGACGTTTTATGACTTATCACTCTGACTTGTTCATTCTTGCCAGATTTACTTCCTTTGAATAAAATGAAAAAAAGAAGCTACAGCAGAATTCCAAGTCTTCCAACAGAGAATGAAACCTTGCAGCCAAGAACGATACATACTTAAATTTGCATTGAAACTACAGCAAGTCAATTTTTCTAATGGTCAACCTTCAACTAATGGTCATTGGAGCAACTAAACTCCAACCCTGGGGACAGATCTGACCCCAGCTGCTACCCAATCTGACCCCAGTTCTTGCAGAAAAAGTGCATGGTTTTAAAGTAATACACTGTTTTGGTTTACATTTTGCTGCTTTTGTTGTGGTATACCAATTTACCAATTTCACTTTTCCCAAAGCAGCCCCTAAATTGAGCTGCACTATGCAAAACAGGGTGATGTATTGGCAGCATTTGGCTCCCACATGGGTAATAAAAAGTGACAATGACCCTCACGCCCAAAAATGTTGGTGAACCCTGCTCAATAGTATACAGGGTTGCCACTGATATTTCAAGACTATATTCCACGATTTCCCAATACTTTTTGTGAAATACTACTCATTTTCCCTTGATTTTCCCTGGTAGTCTTATTATTTCTTTCCAAAGATGTGGCATTTGGGAAAGCCTTGACCCTATTTCTGGTAGTTCAAATTTTTGGTTCCAAAAAAGACAGAACTGCACTTCAAAATGACTGCACAGAACAAAGTGCTGTAAAAAAGAGGAACACTTGGTAATTGTCACACTGAACTGGATGTGTGACTAAGCATAGAGAAAGTTGTCACTCTAAAATGACACAATAGTAACTCTATGACTTCCCTGATTTTTCAAAATATCTTTCTTTTTCCCCTGACTTTTCCTGACTGAAAATAAAATTCCCTGATTTTCCTTGATTTGGTGGCAACCCTGAGTGTAAGTGATCTATTCAAAACAAAAAGTTCTATCATACCTGAAACAACATAAGCCACATAGGTTTTATTGCTTGCAACCAATTCACCAAAATAATATCTTCGCTCCCATTCAAATTTGGAAACTTGACTTATCCTGACCTGTTCACAGTGGGGGACAAAAAAGATTCATCATAATGCTACATAATCACATTTTAGCTTGTCTGTTCCTAAATGCTGCAACTTTCATTGTAGAAAATCAGTCACAGTATAAAAAGTATCTGAATTATGAGTTAATGCAGTTTCTCAATTATTCAGAAGAAAATTTGATGGAATTCAGCTACAATAATGCACCCTCTAAGGATATGCATAACATTTGTGCAAAAAGCTTTCCCTGACCAATAGGATGAATATTTATATATACTTTTCTTGATTTAATCTAAAATTCTATGCATTTTCCCTGGCTAAATATAAAAAAGATTTCAAATCTACAAACTCTTTTTGATAATTAGTCAAGGAAAAAAATTTCTCAACATGTTCAAAAAAATTGTTTGAACAGACTTTTAAGTTTCATCTTTCTACGCCTTACTATTCAACTAAATTATAAACAATGTCATGTATCATGTACAGATATACAGTCATTAGTTGGCATTACACAAATATTCAAGAGAAATAAAAATTCCCTGACTTTCCTTAACTCTTCCCTGACCATACAAACCCTGAATCTACACATTAGTGATTAAAATGCTTAGAAAATGATAAAAAATATTGTCAACAACAAAAATCATATTATAAAGATAAAACTGTTAACCTTGCTGCTTGCACTATTGCATGATTCATCTAATTCAGATGGAAATATAGTGACATTATTTCCATATATAGGAACTGATGATTGGTTGTCATCTCCGGTGCATTTGCTAAGACGCAGAAAAAATAAGTAAAGAAAATGATCTAGCTTCAGAATGAGAACAGCACTGCCATTTATAAGTTCAAAAGTATTTAAATCAAGAGAACAATTTTCAAGCTACTGAAGCTAAATGTATCCAAGATTATAGCTAACGCAACTCTCACAACAACAATAAAGCAAAAGCAGTATCTCAACATTATGCTAAGGGGCATAACAAGAACTGTATAGCAGGCCCTGAAATGAGCAAATACTAGGTACTTGATTGATCAAGCACTTGACCAGGTTCCTATCTTGTTATAGTTTTCTCATTCTATGAATTAAAAATTTTGTACCAAGGTGTGGCTCCCCACATAAGAACTCACAATTTCAGTGAAGAAAATGAAATAATACTTTATTTTTCATAAAGAAATTTAAGGAAAATTCAGGCTAAATCTTTGTTATTGCCAATCTTTAAATAAAAGCAAGTTTGATCAATTCTTGGAGCTTGAATAACTACACCAGTAGGGCTTGCAAGGCAAGTATTGATGCATTCATGCACAATTAAGCACCTCTCATTTTGGGGTCTGCAACAGAGCCAATTACAGCTTCTCCTAGAGCTCTTGACTACAATCATAAGCAAACCAAATTGGATATAAAATTTAGATTTTGTTTGTAAAAGTAAAAACCAAAGACAATACTACAATATGATTTCTTTTTGAACATTTTCTCAAATACGGCAGGACCAATAATAAAATTTTATTCACATTTCTAAAGCTATACTTCTTACATTTCCTGTTGTATTGGCTTTAAAAGACTCTGAGGATCCATTGATTGCAAGGAAGAATTCACGGCCATCATTAAAATCTACAACAGAAAGCAAATGGGCTATGTATAATGACAACAGAAAATTGTTCAAAACCCTGAGTTTCAGACACCTACCTGTGACACTGTGCATTCAATTCTGTCTAAAGTTGACATGACTTGTAAAAACACATCAATAACTATTGAAAAATAGAGAAATTTTCAACCCACCCTATTTATTTCAACCATCTTATTGGGGTTTCAGGGAATTTCTAGTCCCCTACTATTCTAACTCCCCCCATCTATAAGGTATTCAAGAGTATATCGATGAAGCAGCAACTAGTCTCGATCCAACATATTGCTTGTTATTTCTTTGGTGTTATTTTCATATACTGCAGCCTACAATTAATTGCAGACTTTCACAATAGCAGAAATTTATCCATGTCTGTATTTCAACAAAGTTTTAAGAAAACTCACAGAACATCTGAATGCCAAAAATCCATTAAATTTTCATATCTTACATTTAGACTTTTGTCAATGTTTTTTGAATACAACCTAAATTTCCTGATCAACATAGCATCTATGGCTTGGCATTTGTAAATAACCATGTGAAAATTAGGAATCAAAATGGTACATCAAAACAGAAGTGTTTCAAAACTTTCAAGATTTGACAACATCTTTCACTGGAAGTATTGCTTTCTGCTTCTAATATGAAATGTTACATCTCTAAGTTCTAGATATCATGGAGGCTTGCCCTGTCCAAACTAAATTGGAGTGTTTGCAGTGAATTACAATCTTACTACAAATCTCAAAACAAGGAGAACAATGAACAACAATCAATTTCTGGTGTTTTAAACTGATAATGGCAATTCCAATACAGAGCCCCTCAAAAATAATGAAAATTCTGATACAAGAGACAAATTAAGTAATGAAAAAGCCATACAAAACATTTGGAGCAAATGTGGAGGAACGAAAAAACACAAATTTGTTGCTAATACAAACTTAATGCTATTTCACGAAAATTAAGGTAAAATATGGGGATAAAATCCTAGAGACCTGTGCCTTATTAAATTAATAGACATAAGAAGCGCACTAATGGCTAATCAAAATGCCTGTATCTTTGCATCTGAAAATTTACAAATAAGTTCATATCCACATTATAAATTTCTCAACTTACTCTTTTTGTAGGTGATGACATTGTGCTGCTTGCTGACTCATGAACACTAAAACAAGATGAGGATGATGGATGATGACAAACACCATCTATGACTGGTGAACATCAGTGATGATAATTATTTTGGATAAATGAAAAAATCAATCTGCATGCAATGATAAATTTGATGATGATTTTGAAGTTGATTGTTTTGATAATAATGGTAATGGTAATCATAATGGTGATTAAAATAGTGGCTATTAAGTGATTACTTTGATGCTAAAGGTCATGTGACATCGCTGATGAACCAAAACCTACTTGGTAAGACATCATTTTGGCAACAGCCAAGTTTTCTGAAGTTGGGGAAAATTGAAGGCTTTCTACATAACAAAAATCATGATGAATGATTAATAATGATAATGAAAATGGCTAAAAGTAATAAATAATAATAATAATAATAATTCACAAAATAAAACTAACAAAATAGAAAACAAAATAAATTATTACTAAATTTACCAGCATACCTTATACATCAACTATACTTCAAGCACAAAATTTGTTAATATATGATGACTAAGATGTTAATTGTGGATAAACATGTCTATTCATAGTGTTTGCCAAACCAGGGAACTCATTTTCCTTGGCTTCTCAATATGCTTACCCTGATTTCTACCCCAATTCACCATATTCAATACATCCCATGAGCAAACACCACATACTACACTAAGTACAATGCAATCATATCTAAGCAAATATTAGTTTATTTGAGCAAAGAAGTGCACCTTAACTTCATCATGAAAAAAGAAAATCATTAGAAGTTTTATTTCGTACTCTTTCTCTGGCATATTGTGGCATTAGTTTACTGAAGAAGCAAAGGTACACCATTTCCCTGATATTTCTCTGATTATATCTAGATTTAGTCAAATTTCCTGATTTTTTCCTTAAGTATTCTAGGTAAAATGCATTTCTCTGATTTCCTAGATGTAGTAGACACCTTGATATTACAACATTCATAAGAATACCTAATACTCTCTTTGTTATCATCTCCAGATTCTGCATTGACTGGCTGGGATTTATCTAATGAAAAAAAACAGAGATTCATAAACACTTTGATACAAAAAGCAGTATTTTAAATGACAATGATGAATGTTTTCATTATTTGACACATTGGTAGCCTCCTACTTGGAGACTAATACTATAAGGCAGGAACATGCTGATGGGGGCATGGGGGTGTTGTGCCCCCAATATTTTCAAATTTGCAAGAAAGCTGGTCAAAAGTTAGCTAGGCAGTAAGAGGGTTGGCCACAGTATTTTCTGTGACCTTTCGTTTTAGTAACAATTTAGTAACAATAGTTGGTAACTTGGTCAGAACACCCCCCCCCCAACAGAAGGTGTCTCAGCACATCAATGCGATAAGACAATCTGCAGGGTTCCTATAGGGCAATGAACTATTGTTTGGTTTCAACTATACAATGAGTCCAAACAATTTCTTACAAGGTATTGCTAAAAGGCATGCTCTCTCCTCGATTAGGTTACCTATTGAGAGAAGTCCTCCTTAAGAAATTCTCCTCCATACAATTTCTTTTCCATCTAGTTTCCCTTGTATCTTGTATTGGTATTTAGTTTCCCTTATATCTTGCATTTAGTATTTAGCTTCTCTGTAATTTCTTTATTGCATATGGTATTTCCAATTTAATGCTCATTTGACTGAACACTGAGAAATTTCAAGGAAATCTAGAATTTTATTGTACATTTTTCAAAGCGCAAACTTAAAGTGCACCATTTTCAAGCGCACATTTGTACACTTATTTGTCGTGAACACCCAAGATTTTGGCAAACAATGGCATACTCTGGTTCGCCTTGAAGCTATTGAAAAAAACAGCATGAACTTTTTACCGCATTTCAAAAATAGCAATGTATTGTCTGACCTGACTTTGCAGTTTCAGCGGCATCTGTTGACTCTCTATCCTCCATTTTTCAAGGTTACATCACCAAAGATAGTTCCCACCAGCTATCACCATATGCTTTTCACTTCCACGAAGGAGAACAATACTGCCTCATCATCAAAATGAGGCTGCACGTTCCCTACATTCCTTTTGTAATGTTATATTTCTACACGTTTTTTATAAGAAAAAAGTTTATAAGAAAATGAGGCTCAAATGGTCAAAATCTTAAGAAAACCGTCAGAAAATCACGAGGCTGAATTCCCAACATGTAGTGCTTTTATTGGCCAAAAATCGATATTTCGTCGTCATTGCATGCAAAATGTTAAAGCTAGAATTAAAATTCAAGTATACAATATTAATAACGAAAGTGTAAACAATTTTAGCCAGTTTATTTCAGTAAAAGTTAAGAAAATTGAGGCTCGGCCAAAATGAAGGTTTTCTTATAAAAAAAGCGAGTATTTCTAGTTCTGTGTTTCGTATACTTTAAAGGAAGACTCTGTCGTGGGAAGAAACTGTCACAAGAAATAAACAGTAACGAGATAAATCTCGCGACTTTTTCGACTGTTTCTTCTTGCAAAAGGTTCTTGTTGGTCCTCTCGCGACAGTTAAGTCCCCTGACTTTTAAAGTCTTGTCAGAAAAATTTTCTACTCAATTTCATGCCTGAAGTGGAGATGAGCAATGATGAGGCTGATGAATATTCCCTAACCATCCAACGAGCCACGGTACGATCATTTGCTCTATTGGTTTGTTTAAGATTTGGATTTTATGGGGGGAGAGAGAGAGAGAGAGAGAGAGAGAGAGAGAGAGAGAGAGAGAGAGAGAGAGAGAGAGAGAGAGAGAGAGGAGAGAAGAGAGCCAACAAATGTTACTCTCCAAGCAATTCGCGACAGCTAATTATGTGGACAGTTAACACAGAAATTTTTAAGCATTCACGACTTTTCCACAGTTTCTTCCTTTCAAGTTACTTACATACTTCTTTTGTTTCGAAGATGAAATTTTTAGTGGGACTCAGGAAAAATCAACAATAAACTGTCGTCACATACTGTCATAAAATATATGAAACATCAACAAGTAAAAGTGTATTCATGTTCCCAAATTGCAAACTAACCATTCTAATTTTAAATTAGCTTAGCTATTAATTTAAAGCGCAAGGCTGCTAATCATAAACTGCTGAGTTCGCAGAAATACATTTGAACATGGCTGCAATCAGGGGCATAGATAAGGGAAATGTCTGGGGGGTGCCAACCCCAATTTGCCGACGAAGAAGACTTCTCTCAACCCCAATTTGCCGACAAAGAAAACTTCTCTCAAACCAAATTTGCCGATAAAGAAGGCTTTCCTTGCGTTTCAACTTTGACCAGCACTAATGCTGTACTGCAAATTTGGGACCGACAAGCCAAATGTTTGGGGGGGGGGTACGGAACCCCCCACCCCCTATGGCTACGTCCCTGGCTACAATGCATAAATTTCTCCATTGCAATTAGGCCTTGACGATCATATGTTGTTTTGGCAAACACAAAACACAATAGGATGGCCAGCTACAATATATTAATATATCGTACTCCAAATACCAAGGTATAAGTATCTAAAACAATGGTTCTCAACCAGGGTTCTGCAGAATCCTAAGTTTCCGCTAGTACAGTCTAAGGGTTCTGCAAGAAGTTACGCTAATGGCATGATAGACAGTTATTTGTAATTCTCCTATGCAGATGTTTAAACAGGGATTCCTCTGGCTACTGGAATGTTTCCCTTGGATTCCACGCGAGCAAAACAGTTGAAAACCACTGACGTACATAACTTAATGCAAGATAAAAAGAAACATGTATGTATTCCCCAAGTCAGGTCCATTCGAACTCCTATTATGTGCTACCCCAACCATCCTACAACATCTTCTATAATACTTTCTTGTTTCTGTTATTTTGAATGTCTACCAAAGAATGCATAGAAGCAGTATTTATGCATACTCATTCAGGTAATTCATTTTGAAACAGATGATAATTCTATTATCACTGAAATAGTTAAAGGCTTCACATCCAAGAATAGAGCTGGATTGCGCAACAGAAAGGAGCTACAAGAATGAGCTGAATCTTGTTACATTGCTAAATAAAAGAAATATCCAAGTGGATAAAAATTTAGTATTTGCTGTACAGATAAACTTTCAATTTGCGGTTTAAATATTGTGCTAGGCATAACTTTATGTCGTAGTACTTTTCAAACATTTTCATTTAATGTCTTGGAAATGCTGAACATCTTGCATTGTTGGATTCTGGCTCCATTTACTGTACCCTGGCATGATTCCATTGTAATATAAGGCTTCTCTTAATATCTTATCCTAAAAATTAAATATCGTAATAAACGTGCAAGAAACCAAATCAGAATTTATAGTCAAAAATTTGGAGAAGTGGAATAAAAATAAGTTCATCAAAAATAAGCATTGGATCAGACTTTTGTGTGCCATGCTTTCAATTAAAGCTCAGTGAGTGAGTAAATTTTGAAACATCGACCATGCATTAAGGCAAGTAAATAACAGTTATTTACACAAGCAATCATCAACCAACATTACCTTCTTCAACTTCCATTCTAGTTCAGCTTGTTTTTCTATGTACTTTGTTTTGACAGTTCCCTTTAGGGAAAACGATAAAGAAATAAAAACGAAAAAGTAATGAAAGATAAATCCATAGATAACGAAATAAATGCAAAAATGAATACCAAGGCGATGCCATGAACAGACTAATAATCATATATGGATGAATGTGTAAAATAATGGGTGACAATAAATACAACAAACCTCGGACATTTTAGAGCCTTTAGTTTTACAAGTTTGCTGAAATAGTGCTTTGGTAACGTCATCCAGTCCTAAGGGAAGAACGGGTAAAATTTCATGGATAAATCACTGTACAGGATAGGACGTTCACTCTTTCAAATATTCAAATATTCCCGGGTATTCATTAATTAAATTGCATCCCCTGACAGATCCCCATTGCCTAATAACGCTTAGCTTTACTTGCTTGTTCTTTAATGGACCACCAATTCTATCAACCACTATATGATGTTGCAAAGCATAATTAAAAGATAGTACAGGGCATCCCCTACATTGCCACAAATGAGCCCTTCCCTAGTAAAAACGCAAAATCTAAAGCCCTTAACCAATAATTTGGCTCTCTGTATATTGATAATCATAATAATAAAATTTGTCAAAGTTCAAGTCGTTTTCATTTTTCTAGATATATTCCTTATCCTCACGTGGTCAAGGGATATTTAGATCGAGGTTGGCTGAGAAGGAAAATAGGAACTTAGCCCAATAGTCAGATTTCGTGAAAGGATGCCCTGAGACAGGAAGTGTCTTCTTCTTCACATGTCCCTCATACCCCTTCGCACATAGCATGTGCTCTGACTAAGAAGTTAGCTCTTTGACTACTGCAAAATATTTGACTGTTAGAGCAAAAAAAAGGGAGCTATAGGCGACAACATGTTGGCATAATTCATAAAAACAAATTTAAATTTACCTTCAATGTCGTCGATGCTAACTGTGGCCATAACCAGATATGTTTCGGAAATAATTGAATATTCCAAGGGTTCATTTGTAGTTAAGCTTTTCTCGCCGAATGAATCTCCTGGTTCTAGAATCCCAGTGATCACTTCCTTACTCTTCTTCACCTGAAATTCCGAAAGCAAATTCTCTTATACTGCAAACAGTCAAGTGATGGATATTTATCAAAGAGAAATAATAATTTGAAAAGGAAATGTATTAGACTTTGAAAGAATCAATAAGCTTGATTCTGAAGTGAAGAATAATTGATTCATATATATATATATATATATATATATATATATATATATATATATATATATATAATTTAAAATTTGCAGTAGCATCCATTACTGTTTGTCAAAAAGTGTATGGAAACCGTTTTTTGATGTTGCTTCATAAAATGTCAGACCAATAAATGCTTTAGCATAACAGAAAGTGCAAATAAATCAATTTTGAGTGTGCAACATAAAAGTAGGAAATAAAAATTAGGGCAAATGGAACATGAGCCGTTTCCATCAGAGGTTGTTTGTTTTTCTTGTGTCCACTTTGCAATAAGACGGTAAAACAACAAATGCTGATGTACCATTAAAAAGGGTTAATATTCCGATTCTACAAGTATCAGCTAATTTAATCAAATAATCAGCTTCGTCAATTTAAAGCCAGATACCTTTTTACCATCATGATTCGTAGATAAAACTGACAAGACTTTTCTCAGCAGGCAAGAACCTTCTTTAATAACGCAAACCCTTTGTGCAACAGTTCCCTCTAATCCTAAAACTGTTAGAAATAGTGAAAAATGTTTAAATCTAAATTGACCAGCCATTAGACATGAAACAAAAACATTCATTTAAAACTCATGGCACGATGTACAACATAACGCTATTCATAATATTTATACCTAGATCTAGAGAATCTCCAAACTTTGAAAATACAATTTTCTTAAAATAAAGGAAGTCAAAGCAACTTGCCTTCTCCTGCAGGTACTTCAACCCATTGGAAAACTTCTGAAATTTTTTTCAACGCATGATTTGGCCACTCATGAAAGAGCTTGCAGTTTTGAGCGAGATGCAATTTGTTTCCATATTCTTCATCTTTGATTTGCTACAAGAATGATCAGAAAGTAGAAAAGATTGCTGAAAGACTCATATATTTCTTGGAAATCGCAGATGAATTATAAATTTCAAGTTGTTGTGTAAGGAGGCACTTTGTATTATCGGTAGAACTAACAACGAACTTGATTATTCTTAGAGTTTGCCCCACGATTTATTTTCAGAGCTCCTCAATTCCCCTTTGTTTATTTTAGTTCCCTAAGGCTCTTAGTCACGTATTCTTTACTTATATAATAGCCTGTTTACCATAGCTCTCTTGTTTTGATAGTTCATTTTTCCTTATTTAGGCAATAATAGTGTTTTCGCTGGTTGGTGGTATTCCCCAATTAGGCATTTATGTTTATTTCCATTTATGGTCTCCCCGTGAGTTTACTTTTCTTGATTTTCCACTTGTTTTTTCTCCAATTTCATTTATAAAACCTCCCACTGGCACTTTTATATTAACTGAGGATGAGACATGCTGTCTCGAAAATTTTTAACATCGTTTATGTCTATCGGCTAAGTCTGTCTTAACATTGCTTATGTCTATTGGCTAAGTCCTAATTTTATGGTAAGTATGTCGAAATAATGGAATGTCGAGGTAAATAAAGAGGAAAAGATGTTTTTCGTCGTGGCTATTCTCTTGAAAGACTCACATAGATGCAAAATAGCTTCAAATAATGCTGTGGGAATGACTTTTAAGAACCTTACCTTGGTAACTCTGTCAAAAAATGTACTTGAGAACCTCAAAAGTTCGCATTCCTCCAGAGTGACAACAGATTTGATGCTTTGAAATGAGATGAAAAAGTAGATAAGGAAGAAGAAGAAAAAGATGATCTCAGAGATGTAAAAAGATAGAATTCATATTCAAGATTTATGAAAGACGACATGAACTTGGTATGAACAAGTATACCTTGAATTATCTTCATCATTGATCGTTTCAAGTTGTCCAAAATGATCACCTGGATGAAGCTAGGGAATAGAAGCGAAGAAGCCCAAATCACTCTATCACTTATCACAGCTGTACCTATATCGCGGATATCACTGAAGGCATTGATAGATATCGTAATGACCAAAGGGTGATCGATGGTGATTGAAAGTAGCTCTATACACGCCATTTCATAAAGTACGAGTTAAATTACAAAAAATTTTTTCATGTTTAAGGAATCACTCAACCATGTAATAAACAAAACTATCTATCAATCAATAATTGAATCAATCAGACAAACAATATCTCAACCACCAATCAAACAGGTTAGTATACCAAGCATATTCAACCAATCAAATCAATAAATAAATAAATCAATCAATCAGCAAATCAATGACTGCTTACCATTGATGCTTTTCTTAATGTACTGCTGTCAATTGTGTAATCTGGCGATAAACTTGATTCCATTCTTGACAACATTGGACTCTGATTCAGTCTGTAGGGTTCATTTGGAATACAAGAGCCTTTTACGATCAGGTAAAGCCCAGAATCACCGAAGACTGAAACATTGAAAAACAAGATAGCTCTAGTAAATACATCGTGACAAAGTAAAACGTATGAAAAAGTGTTCGAACGCCGAAAATGGCAACGAAATCCCAACTTTCAACAAGCAAACTTGGGGTTCTGTTCTTATGAAAAGGGAATTTATCCTTGGAAATACTCACCGGTAAAATGCGGGTCCCATTTCTCCAAATGAGCTGATGAAACCAATTTTTCAAGCACTTTTTTAGGCACATGTGACAGACAATTGACACTGAGTAAACTTTTAAACAGCTGATAATTCTCTTTTGAAGATCGCTCATGTGGCCTAGATTTGAAACAGATACCATTTTTCACATCTTGCTGTGAGTGAAAGTGTTCCAGTAGTAAGTTGCCCCTTCCTTTTCAGTTTCACTTTCATTTATTTACCAATCAATCTCAAATACAATGTTACAAACTAAAGCAGCTAATCTACCAATCAATCTCCAATACTTCCAAAGCATCTAGCAGTAAGATATCAACTCACATAAAAAAGAATATCTTTAATCTGTTGCCTGGTAAAAATTTACCCCAAACTTACATACAATAAAAGTTCTATTAAGTCCCCCTCCCTAATTAGCCTCAACCTAGAGAAAACTGATCCTTTCAATGGAATCTGAAAGGAAACAGCTTGTTCAGAATGCATTCCAGGAAAATCAATTGGTCCTGATGATTCAGATGAAGTTGGGAATATAATGGTTGACCAATGTCTAATAAACTTTCAAGGTTGCATAGGATTTTTAACAGAAGTAATACAGACAGAACTTGAGTTAGTAATAAGCTCATTCTCTCTAATAATGCATGAATATACTATTTACTTCACCTACCATTACATTAATTCTTTTAACTATTATAGAAATTTCACAAACAAAGAAATACTTTTATTTCCATTCATGCATAATAGCATGACTTACTTAACTAATTGATTATGGATTCATCCATAAGTCCATCAAGTCTAATTTGGTACACCAAATTTTTGAAGCAACATTTCACTTATACATACAGTTTCTTGCTGCTCCTTCTGACCTTTTTCATCAACTCTTCCATCCTTGCATCCTTACTAGGACTTGATCTGTTTTTCCGTAATTTTAAAAGGTGATCTGCTATATTATGACTTTCATCTGCATGAAAAAAGCTAAATTAACAATTTAATTATTTCAAATCACAAGGATGCAGCTATACAATGCAATGGGGGCACATGTGCTACACAATTATTGAATTCACCTTTATGGAAGCCCTGCTTGGGGGAAGAAAGATGCTGAAATGCTGTAAAATTTGAAAGTAGCAAAACATTCTAGTGAAAAGATTTAGATACCTTTTTTTGGAGGAGGTTTTGATATTCTCTGCTGTTTTTCTGCAAGTCTGGAATGGAAGTTTTTTTACTATAGATCAGAGTACTCACAACAATAGTAACATATGGGATTCATATGGAAATCAATATTGATACAGATGAAAAAGCCTTGAATGAGTTATAGATAATGTGACACATTTCAATACCTTTCATGCACATTCGTGTAAGACTTTGGATCCTGTTGGAAAATGGAATGATAATTGTTCATGAATGTCTGGTGTGCATCTTCTCTGGATACTTTCTCCCTAAAATAAAGTTGATGCAATCCCAGTTCATAATTTAAATGACTATCATTCTTATAAGTAAATGCTGGAGAAAATTAGATTATTTTAGGTATTAAAGGGACTAGGAAATTTTTCAGAAAAGAGTTCAACTGTAATGCTTCTAGTAGCACAAAATAAATAAATCAATCATACCTTTCCTCGACTTCCTTTGATAGCAAAAGTAGCTTCTCGTAATTGATACCCCTTCTATCGTCAATTGGAGGCACTTGAAAGTAAAAAGTGCATGTCATTAGGTAAGTACAAGTACAAGTTAATCACAAGTTACGCAAAGCACACATAAGCAAATGAGACTGCAAATTGAGACAAGGTGAAAAGCTAGGCATGAGTTTGACAAGAAATTTCGACAACGTCAGCAACACAAAACACTAGTAAAAAAGAAGCATATACTTTTTGTGATCACATCTTACATTTCCTCGGCACAAAGTCAACTTTTCGTTCGTTTTTGGCACTTTGCATTGGTGTTATAGTGCTTATGTTTTCCATGGTAATGGCTGCCGGATTGAGTGTTCAAAGCGAATATCAAAAACATTACCAAAGAACTGAATCTACCATTTTTATCTCCATGGTAAACATTCCAAGCAACAACAACCACAATAATTGCTATGCGCAAAAGCACAAAGAATAACAATCATAGAGAATGAATAATGGCGGCCAATTTGGACGAATCAACTGCACTACAGAATGCTGAGGTAAATATACAAATAGTAAAGTGATACAAAGAAAAAGCAGATCATCTGATATACACAATAGTTTTATGTTTATAGGCTTAAAAGGTTATTGATCTGTTTTCTGCAATGATTTTGTTTATTTCCAGGCTGCTGTAGCTTCTTTGTATCACTTGAGGGATCATTATTTAGAGAAGCATGGAATAGAAAAGGCGAAAGATAAAGCATCAGATGTGGATAATATGCTAAAGGAAACCCTAAATACTCTGGATAAGCTACAATGTATGTGAAATTTTAAATGCATTTTGATCAACCAGTTGTGATCACCCAGATGATTCCAAACCGCAGATTGACGTTTTTGGACGATATGTTCGGTGTGCAAAGGCAAATTGCCCCCTGTGCACAGGAAGAGGTTGTAGTGTGTTGGTCTCAACCAACAAATTTGATTTAGGGTGCCTGCAATTCTAGAAATAACATTTCATTTGTATCATATTTTATTGTGTTCTAAGGTTGCAGAAAACAAATAGGGCCACACCCATATATTCCTTTGTGGGCACGCCCATAGTCTAGCCAGTGTCCAGAAGTATCAGTACAGAAATGTGTGCTCATTTCATATTATGCAGACAGAGTTATCATGAGTTTGCAACTCACAAGTTAGAGTATTATAGATAATGCTTATAAGCCAGTCTGCAAAGCATGACAGTTTGTGATAAGATTTTTTGTGCAGAGGCAGAACGTATCTGGGTGTGTACAAGCACATAGAACTGGTGGGCAGAGTGTGCATATACTCAACTTAGACATCATCCCTGTAGAGTGTTGAAAGCAGAATATCATTTCATTTGGACAGTTTTTGTTCCCAAGGAACAATAGTAAACTGTCTGACTGCTTTCCAAATCTCTTTGTTCTTATTGGCAAAAAAATATACAGTACACCTAAGTTCCCATTTACACTATACCATTTTCACATAAAAATGGTATGGAAATGCTTTCATATGAAAATGGCATCATGTAAATGCTATAGTATCTTCATATACAATAGTTGTAATTTTATACCAGTTAGGAAAACGGTTCGTTGTAGATGGTAGGCTAAAATGGAACATTTCCACTCCCTTTTTGCACGAGAACAGTGCAGTTTTGTGAGAGTAAGACTATCAAGCCCTTTCTTATGTCATTTTGTAAATATGTTTGTAGATCTACTTATCATTTTATATTGTATATGCATAAGCTAGTGGTGGACACTGCAGCATTTGTTGGAGGGAGGAAGATAAAAGTGTTACAGATGAAGTCACAAAGCAGTGCATTTGTGTCTGGAGAAGTTATTATTTGGCAGGGGGGAGGAGGTTGCCCCCTTGGTCTCCTAAGTGTCTGCCATTGGTATAAGTGACCAGCACTTGAGCATAATTCTACAGGCTATATATCCATGCAGGTTTATCTTACCTTTCCCTTTTGAAATTCTTTTCTCACAGTTTGCATTGACAACAAAGCATTATACTTCAGTCTTAGAGGAAAAGCATTAAATGTCACTACAAAATATGACACACAAGCAGTTGACTTTTTGTCAAAGGCAGTAAAACTTGATCCATCATTAACAGAAGCATGGAACAATCTTGGAGAATGTTATTGGAAAAGTAAAGACATTGATGCTGCAAAGAATTGCTTTACTCAAGCCCTTACAAAAGTATTTTTAAACTTCAATATTTTCAGTGCTAACTCTTTTGGAATTTTGAGGTATAATATATATCTGAATAATTTAGTGATTAGGATTCTGTAGCCTTTCCTTATTATTTTTGTCTCTGTTGCTCTAAAGTTTATCTTTAATCCCCCATGTTAGAAGTCTGGTGGCTGCTTGACAGAGTTCTTGCATTAAAATCAAAACTTATAATGCAACCTAGTGGATCTTTGATTTTAGAAAACTAGTAGTTCTTAGTGGCTATCATGATTTCTTGCAGAAGAGAGAAAAAGTGACATTACGAAATTTATCAATGGTGTTGCGGCAACTTGGCAAAGGTTCACTGCTACATATTAATTTGGCTCTATATTTAATCTAGCAACTTTCATTTTCTATTTGATGTGCAATTTATCAAAAAGGCCTGTGATGAACAATTGTTCCAATTTTTCCTTATATACTAGCTGAGCCAGCCTTGCTTTTTAGCAAAGGTAGTTCAGCTACTATAATTATTTTAAACATAGCCTATAGATACTCTAGCACAGTCTCAAAACCCCCTTCAATATATCGTCTTATAGAATCAACAGAAATATTGGAAAATGTAAAGGAAAGTGTTAAGATTGCTAAAGAAGCTGTAAGCTTAGATGTAACTGATGGAAAGTCATGGTGTATGTATTTCTCTTTAATTTTATGTGGTTTTTCGTCTTGCTGGCAGAACCATCCTGTATGCTCTACTTTATTTATGATCAAAAAGAAACATTCTGAATCCATTTATTCAAAACTTCTTTGAGTTAAGAGTCTCTACAAATAAGTATATATTGATTCATGCGTTGTAGTGAAAAGTAACATATACAATTGCATTCATGAAGGAAAATGATCATGCATGTTATTTTCTGTGGTTATAACATTAAAATTATACAGTAAAATAGATGTTTATTTTCTTTTTTAGTTGTTTTAGGAAATGCATTTTTATCACTTTTCTTCCTTGGTGGTCAAAGTCCTAGTGTTTTGAAACAATCAATGGCTGCTTATACAAGAGCTGTAAGTTTCCTTGTACAATTCAATTGAAATCAAATGCAAACCTGCCATTCATCACTAGGTTGTTAAAACATAGAGTAGAATCCAGTAGTAACTTAAAATTGTATAAAATAAAAAGGAGGTATAGTTTGAAACTAAGATTTAAATATACAAAATAGTTGTTTCATTGAGTTGTGCTCAGTTGCAAGGGAATATTTTCCCAAAGCATGACAAAAATTGTTTGTATATTGCCAAGGAACCTGTAATATTATCAAATATTACAAAGTAACCTCACGTATCCTACTGTTCTTTTCAGGAAAATGATATTGTTGAAGCAAACAACCCAGATTTACATTTCAACAGATCAATGGTATGTAAATGTATCTTCCCCTTTAAACTCTCTCTTTACTATTCAAATAATAAGTTTCCTTTATGTTCCCTACATACTAACCCATATCTTGTAATATCCTTATCTTCAGTTTTACATTTAATTATGAAAAACACTTTTTAATTACACCTGTAGGCCTATAGCTACCAAGAGGAATACAAAATGGCTTTAGATGGATTTGGCAAAGCAGCAATTCTTGATCCTTCATGGAATGATCCACAAGAGGAGCAAAGAAAGTTAGAAGTTTACCTACGAAATATGAAAGACTATATTGAAGAAAAGGTAAAATATATAAAAATAGAGTTGAAGATATTAACTATAATAAGCAAAATAAAGTATTTGTGGCCCTACAAATAAGTCTTTGTTTGGCCTGGCAAATTAAGTAACTAAAATTTATTTCCTAGCAGCAACTGCTAAGAACCAAGTGAAGTGTTGAATTTCTTTTATAACATGCTAACTGTGTCAGAGATTTCCAATTTTTGATTGCAACTGCCCCAGTTCTCTCCCTATCTATGGCGTTGTAAAATGGAAAAGTCTAGAGATATGAAGATATTAACTGTATAGTGTTCTTTTTCCAACTAAAATTATCTGAAAAATAGAAAAAATGTTTCTATTGCTTTGCTGTTTCATGCACAGGAGTCCTACTCTTCATAATTCTTGATCCTACTTCATTTTTCAAAGTCTGAAATTTTGTTGTTACAACAGGGAAAGCTGAAACCAAAAAAATTGCAGAATATGGTTCGGGCTTTGAAACCATCTGATGCCGGTCCTTATGGAGGAAAAGAATACACGAGTCCAAGTGGAACAGTCATGCCAATTGACCAGGTCAATCTAAAGGATTTGAAGCCTGAATTGAATGCTGGCAAAGTTGTTGTTGGCAAACTTGCTGCTGTTGTTCCATTTGTAAATCCTGTTCCATAGTAAGTTTTTGTTTTCTAGCTTTGAGTACTGCTATTCATGATGTTTAAAAGTTGGATACATGTGTCATGGTACACCACACTGACATCATGTAGGGAGATTTTGTCAGACAATAATGCATAAGTGTACTTTTGAATATCAATCACCTCTTTTCAACAAGATCAGTGTGATGGCCCAGTGGTTAGAGCATCTGCCTCACAATTGGGAGGTTATGGGTTTGAGCCCAAGCTGAGTCATAACAAAGACTTTAAAAATGGTACTCACTGCCTTCTCATCTTGTGCTCGATAAGTGAGGAGTGAAGAAGTTAAACACATGGAGCTACCAGTTGACAAGCCCCCTGCTGTAGCCTTCACTTCATTTGCAGACATGTGAGCTAGGGTTATGGAAATGGAGATAGGCACCACCCTATGCGCCTTTGGTACAGGAAGGACTTTGACTTTGCTAAAAGAAATTACAATTTGAACTATCCAATCTTGCAACTCATTGTATTGAATTAAGTGAAAGCATCCAAAATTCTTCAAGCTAGGTAGAGAGTACAGAAGAATGATGCAGTTTCTGCTATTTATAACATCTTTTTGCTATTCAATAAATTCTTTTAACATATGTCTTTTCTTATGTTTTGCTTCAGTTCTCAAATTCCTCATCAAGCAAATAGAAATTCCTGTTGCATATTTTTCTGTAGCAAAATTAACAAATCATGTGTCTGCCATCTTTCAGCTAATCTTCAATGTTATTTGACAATATCATGTCTTACTGAGAAGAGGTTCTGGAGTTCTACAACTTTGACTCCTGCCCTCTTTAATGTATCAAGTCATTGCTGTCTCAGTGGTATTTAATGTAGTATCATGCAGTATTAATGATAAACAATAGCATCAAACTTTGTATTTGTTTTTGCATTGTTTAATTACATAGATATTAAGTTAACTTTATTCTCTTTCAAAGCCCTTTTATTTTGGTGGATCAAAATTATGATAGCATCGCTGTCACTGTTTTCAATCTCCGTGCTGGAAAAGGATTCATTGCTGGAGACTCTATTGCTATTCCTGAACCATACATACAGGAAACAAATGTCACACTAAAAAATGGGGAGGTCAGTAGATTCTGGGCATTGTTGAAATGTACTTTGTTTTTGGGGGAGTGTATTGTGGTACCACAATGAATATGCAGGGTTTACTTAATAATGAAAAACATTAACTTTTTAGAAAAAACAATCAAAATTTATGTTGCATATTCATTGTGGTACCACAATACATTCACTCAAAAACTCTTGAAAGTTATACATTTTTGTAAGTGTTATGGCCTTGTTCTTGGACTCCTTATCAGAAATAGAATTATAAACAAATTTTTTATAGCAGCTTTTAGGAATTGTAAAGCATTTGGTCTCCTAATGAAGCTGTTCTAGATGCAAAGATGAATTATTCTGAGGCTATGCTTTGCACCATAAAAGTAAATTACATGTGAATTGAACAGGCCTGGATTCTTTTTAGAGTTGGTATCACAACAAATCCAACTAGGCATTTGTATTTAATTTGGTTTACATCCTGGTTCTCTGTTTTAGGCTATCAAGTTTAGGAGCATACGAGTTGACAATCCAGTAGTTATGGTTGTAAATAAACGAAAAATTGGTGCAGAAAAATTGTCATTGAGTGTTTTGTCAGTTACCAACAAGAGCGAATAAGCAATCAAGTGAAGAAGAAATGGAGAGGCAATTAGTACTGACCTCTGAATTACCAGAGTGTAAAAAAGTGGAATTATTCTTGTTAATGTCTTGACAAAGTTCAAGAATCTAGGATAAGCTATAAAGTTTGACGATTGCAATCTATGAAACTTAAAGAAAAGAACTCCCTGTCAAACTCTGCAAATGGTGTTTCTACAAAAGGGTAACAGATGATTTATCATTTCCCAAAGGTGTCCGAGACTATATCCTGTTAGTTGGAGAGTTTCTTACATCAAATAAGGAGCAAATTTGATGTAGTCAGTAAATTCTTCTCATTATTGTATCTACTGAAGGAGGCTCATGTCAATCTGCAGAAGTTAGAGAGTGGACAGCTTTATGACATTATGATAATAGATGTTTATTATGTAGACTGTTCTTTCATGTGTTATTCATAAAATGAAACAAGCTCAGTCAAATTAATCAAAATTTGTCTATCTACACACCTCTGTGATTCAAGTGGAAGCATGCCTGTGTAAAATTGCCACTTGCCACAAAGAAACACTCATGTAAAACTCAATACAAAGTAGTAAGATACTGATGAATATGTCATCAAATTGGAATGAAAAGCACAAACAATGAAATTGAAATGAATTTCTTAGGAGAAAGGGGGATACTTCTACTCTCTCGCCGCTGTCTAACATCTTCATCTAGTCACCAATCTAGCTCTAACAATTTCCACCCTAGTCTTCTTCAGAAACAAAACACTGGCCACCAAAAGTATATACAGTACTTATGAGTGAGACATTTAATAAAACAAATTAACAAACAGTTGTCCAAAAAGCATTCTATAAGCAGTATTACTGTCTCTAGATGTCCATATTAGGATTCTGAAGTAACAAGTCAACATATCCAACCCTCCTGATGTCCTTCAGTATATTCTAAGCAGAAAGATTGGTCAAGAACTTTTTTCATTCTTAAATAACTTTTCTGCTTCTTTTAGCCTTGGATTATATTCATAAGTTACTTCATCTCCTTGTTTTAATTGCCGACTGTATTTTTGCTTTCGCTCTTTTTCTCTATATCTAACATATGCTTCAGCTTGTGCATTTTTATATCCTGAAATAAAAAAGTTCATATTAATAACTTATAGATAAATAAATATAAATAAATATAGATATACTTATAGATATTAATAAATAAATAGTTCATATTAAAAGTTAATAAAACCAAGTTCAAATTGAAATAATCAAAATATTCTATGTTCTCTAGCTGTAATAAGAGTAATGAATGTCAATTTTTAGTCTAAAAAAATAAAGTAGCATTATAGCTAACAGAAAGTGCTGTTGACAAGAGCACTAACATAAGAATTTGAAAATTAGAATGATGGCAAATAAAGTTAACATTTTCCTCTTGAATTTCATTATTTGTCATCACCCTTAGTTTCCAATTCATTATAAAGCTGTGCTTTCTACCAAGAACACTGACATAAAAGGAGTAATCAAAAATACTGCAACTGTATTTAGGGATATTCCTAATGGTACAGATATAATTTTAAAATGCATGCTTCTCTATGACAAAGGCTTACAAAATCCTCAATTTAAGGTGAGAAAGGGAGAGGTTAAGATGTCAAAACTTGCAAGAGACCTCCTGCCATCACTTAGATCACATGACTTATATCTATTTACTTTTTGATGAAAATCAAAATTCAATTTAAAAGTACAAATAACTATCACGCTATCTCGCACAGCTCTTCCAGCCACAAGCAATGACTTACAGAATTACAATCAAACTTCACCTACAGGTAGGTTTGTTTAAATTTCTAAATTAAAAGAAAAAATACACACTAAAGGGCCTATATGCAGTCCCTTCTTGAAATCTTCTATCAAGAAACATGGAATAGTAACACAAACACTTACCAGCTTTGAGATTTTCCCAAAAACTTTCTTCTTTGGGCTTTGCAATTTCCCGATGCTCAACTTCTGGCAAGTTCACCATCTTCCTTATAGCAGGATGTTTTAACACAAGAATTTGGCCAATAGAATAGAAGTTTGATGTCAGCCAATAAACAAATACAGCCTAAGACAAGAAACATTAAGTATTCCCAGAGGTGCAGATTATCCAGCTGAAGTAAATAGCTAAAGGTGCTACAGTGTAAAATTAAAATATAATTTAATATTTAGCTGTGATGCAAAAAATTATAAAAAATAAACCACAATTGCACTGTCAAAGTGGTTGATTCTTACCAGTGCCTTTTTTTAATCATTTACAACCAGACTAGCACATGTCTGTGCCTGGCTAATGAAATGGTGCAGTGGTACACATTGCTTTGTTGTCGTCTTTCTGCATTAAGAGCCATTCAAAAATTGCATATGCTCTGAAGGGGGAGGGGGTACCCAAAAGGTGTACAAAAACATACAGGGGAGAAGGAGGCTATTCAAAGAATGTACACGCTCATGCAATATTCATGTGATATTTATTTGCGAAGGATCCCAAATAAATAAAACTGTCTTTCAAGATTTTAAGTGCAAAATAGAATTCTCATTGATTTTAAGAGCTCTTGGGTATACATCAAATTCTGCAAAATTTGAAATTACTGAGATAAACAACAGTAGCATGTCTAGGAGGGGGTTGTGATAATTTGAAAGTATGTACACTCAAGGGGGGGTACCTTGAAAAAATTCAAGGGGGTCCAAAAATCAATGAAATTGAGTGTATATATTTTCTGAATGGCCCCTTGGGGTATGCTTAAAAGAATTGCTGATGCCATTTGTAGCCAGAACCAGATGATTTTATGTTCATTTCTGCTATGAACTACATAGCAAATTGCAAATTTTATACTTGTTCTTTTAAATGATATGAAAAGTGGTGATATTAAAGCCATGGAGAAGAAGACTCAGGCGCCACCTTTAGTATCTACTTTCTTAATTGTAGGATGTCGGAAATCTTTTACATACTTTCACAAAAAGTTTGACTGCATTATCACCATTTTGCTCAAAGCACTAAATATCTGTACATTTTCATATGTTGTGATGTTATTTTGAGCTTTGATGTATCATTTCTGCACTACTGATGAGCAAGCTTCTAATGAAATTATGTTGTGTTGGGCTCTCAATCTTGCAAATCAAACAACACAAGATAAAGACAAAAAATTAGAAAATGACAAAAATTTAGAAAGCCCACCGCTGGAAATTTAGCAGTTAGTGGTATGACAAGGAAAGCCATAAATCTCATTAAATGCTTTGTTTTCTGCATCTGCTCTGAAGAAACACCCATTTCAGTTCCAAGCTGGAATTTGAAATAAACAACACTATAACTGTATGAAGATCAAAGTGCAGGAAAACAAAAATATAAATGCCCTCCAGTCCAGGATAGGAGGGTGGAAATAAATTGAGTGGGGGGGGGTGGAAAATGCTGTAAGTAAAACAACTAAGGGGGAAGGCTGTAACTGATGGCAAATGAGGAAAAAAACAATATATATTACTAACAGCAAACTTTAGAAATTACAACAAAAATGCCCTGTCATGTAAGTTTTGAAAAAATATAATTAGGTGGGGATCTCTATTCTAGACTGGAGAGTAAATGAAGTTTAATGATTGTCATTTGCTAAAATGGAGGAGATCCTCACATAACTATCTAAGAGTCATTTCTAGATTGTGAGTGATTTATATAAGCTATTAACAGTCAAAAAATAGCTTGTGACTTTTCCAAGAAGAACATCAATTTCTATCAAATGAAAAAGCATATCAACAACATGGACAAAAATGAACAGAAACATTTCCCAATCTGGCCTCTCTGTAAAGACGTTAGCAGGGACATAACCAAATGTGAACCTCATGGCAAATTTAGCATCATGAGGTGCAATTTAATTGCCATGGATTGCAATCTGGCTAATTTTCAAGAAAGAGGTGCATGACAAAAGATACACATCCCCAAATTGAGGTCAGTCAAAAGTCAAAGTCCTTTCCTGCACCCAATGGCACATAGGGCAGCTCCTATCTCTGTTTCTATAGCCCTAGGCCACGCGTCTGCGAATGCAGTGAAAGCTACAGCGGGGGGCTGGTCCACTGTAACTCCGCAGTAGCTCTGCGGGTTTAACTTTCCCACTCCATTCTCACATGTCAAGCGCCAGACAAGACGGCAGTGAGTACCATTTTAAGTCTTTGGTATGACTCGGCCGGGGCTTGAACCCACGACCTACCGGTTGTGATGTAGATGCTCTACCACAGGGCCATCACTCCAAATTGAGGAGCATACCTTAAACAAAGAGGTATGCCTGTCCCCTATGCTTTGCATCCCTGGACCAGCAAGAAAGAGTATTGGGTTATGATGCATGTATTGCATACCTCAATTGTTACAAGCATTGTCAATGCAGAGGCAACAGGCAAAACAAAATATGGATCATAAACAGTCAGATCAGCAAACCACCCCAATCCACCAGTTGCCATTGATTCAACAGGAAGCTGAGCCATCTTTCGTAGTCCAATGAAAAATGAAATAAACAATGGCAACTGCACAAGTGGAACAATCAAACCCTATGAGAGACAAATGGTATTTACTTCCTTGAAGAACAACTGGTAAAGACATTAAATATTGTAACATGACAATATATGGGCGTTTATAAGAAGGAATTTTCATATAAAGATACTGTATGCATGAGCAAAATGACAACTGTGGTGATTATTCACTAAAATGGTATTTGCAAATGGGAAGAAAAACAACTTTACATTTTGAATTAGTGGCAACACTAATTCAAAGGGTGTTTAAACTCTTACAGAGAACAAACATCAGCAAATAATATAATGCCATAAAATATAATAATCTACAAACTTTTAATGGATGACAATCATTCTCCTTAAGAAGTTTCTGCAATTTCATGGTTGCCATCGATTTTTTCATTGTATCCTGGCTATTAGATAGTTCCCTCATCTCAGCTTGAACTTTTTCCAATTCTGGTCTTATTGCATTCAGTCTTGCAGTGTTCAGTTGCCCTTTCAAAATCAATGGCAACATAACTGTTCTGAAAGCAAGTGTACATATTGCAATGGAGCCCCACCATGGCAACCCAGCATTAATGTGAAGAATTTCCAGTAATGACTGAATCATACCAACTGGTGTATTTGCACATAAGCCAAGACTTGAAAGTGAAGGTTCTACCCCAGTTATGATTTCTTGGCTTGTTTGTGCGATATCTGAAACATTCTGAACACCACTAGAAATCAGTGTCTCCGGCATATCTTGCATGGCTGTTGGTAATACTTCTTCAAGTGGTGCTGAGGAATATAGGGGGTCTAAATAGCCTTCTCCTCCTTCTGCAGATGAACCAACTTCTGTAGTGGAAATAAAACATCAATTAAGTTAGCTAAAACAAACTACAGGAGAAAAAATTCCTACAAAAAAGGAAAAATAATATCAGATCAATAAGGCCTAATGTTGCAAGTCCAAAAATACAAATTCAAAATCTCTTTCTTCTGCTGAATTATCCTGTTTGGCTTAAGAGAAATTCTCAAAAATAAATATCTGAATGTTAACACCTGTTTACCAATGTATAAAAATAATCACAACAAAAGTACATCAAGCAATTACAAGTGAACCAATGGTAAACACTAGTAGGAATGTAGTCCTGGGGGGGCTCAGGAGGGCCAGCCTCCCTGGCTAAATCTGTTGAAAATTTGGGGGCTCAGCTCCTATTAGGATGCCAAATTATTGAAAATTTTTCTTAAGTTTCTCTACTTTGCTCATGATTTGCAAAGTCATTTCAATATTTGTTTACTACACAATATAATGCTACAGGCTAGCACAAATTTGGTGTTTATTGGAATATTGAAGAATGAATTGGAGTTATTTTGCATGATTATAAAAGGGTGTGGTCTCCAAAATTCAGTTTTGAGCCCCCTCATTAAAAATTTAGCACTTCAATCAGATGCATAGTATGATGAGAAACAAGTACAACTTAGAGGTGCCAATGATTGAATATCCTATCCTTACTGATACTCCTTATATTGTATGATAATGCTCACATTTTATTTATGAATATCAAAAGCTAAATCACAATAGAAAATATCAGCTTGCAAAATTTACAATGAAAAGAAAACTAAATATTACCTCCAGAAATGCCACCACCACTAGAGACACTAGAAGAATTCAGACGGGCTCCACCAAGCTCAAGTTTTGAAACAAGTAATGCACATGCTGATGAATTATAAGGTGGAAATGCAGTCACTCTCACTCTATCAAAAGTTGTCTTTCTTTGTTGATCAAAAATATTTGAAAATACTCTTGGTTTGCCAGTTTCTGTATGGAACTGTAAATATTTTAAGAGATTGGTAATTTATTAAATTTAAAAACTTTAAACTCAGTGAGAGTATGCATATGGATCCAGAATGGATGGCTTATGTACCATATTACCATAAGGAAATTAATCACATAAAAATGTGCATAATCAAATTAGCAAAACGGAATCACCTGAGTAGTCATCTGGTGACCAGAACAGTGTCATGCTAGCATCTAATAAATTTTTGCCAAAAGCATGAAATGAACAAAAAGTAAGTCAATTTCATAACTTTGAACTTCGAAAGGCTTCGATCCAAGTACCCTGAAAAATTTGCATGTTGCACAGCTGTTGCATTTTCCATTAGGCCTCGCATATACAAGTAATAGGCCAAGGGATATTTGCGGCAAGTCAGCATGAAAAGAATGAGTACTAATGTCTGTATTTTGCCAATCGGCGGAAAACATCCTACTAAAATAACTATTACCATATTGACTGATTAATAATCTGGTTTGTTACAGCAAATGCAGGGTCTTGACGAGTGCGCAATAGCCCCCCACCAATCCTTGCGCATTGTTGATTAGCTGTTGAGGAAAGAATACAAAAACTACATTTTATGGACACACCTTTCGACGAGAGCCTGACCTCGCATTATTGAAAGCAAACCTAGCTTGTGAGCCTCTGAATCTTGAAAAATTCGCTCGGCAACCGCCGAATGCACGTGAAAATGAGCCAACCATTTTGCACAAGCATTGGATGGAAGCTCAACAGCAACAACCACAAATGTTCACCATCATGTGGCTCCTTCGTAGCTTAACTTCCCGCGATATAGCAGCTTCCCGCCAATGGTTTCTGCCCTGTCTGTAGTATTTAGTTATTGATCAAGCTGACTTGCGAACATGCCGATTGTGGATAATCAAATTAAACTAGATTTTAAGGATGTTCTTATTCGACCTAAGAGAAGTACAATAAAGAGTCGAGCGGATGTGAGTTGTGTGTTGACTTTTTATTGTTTAGTTACAACCATGGAGGTAGATGGATGTGTTTTCAAACTTATAGCTTTTACACTAACGTATTATAGCTTGCTATTTACTTTTGTGAGAAATGACAACCAAGAACATCTTTTTGCCACTGTGTCAAAGGGTGTGGCTGTCATTGATTGTATCCAATGTACATTTTCAATCGTGCCCACACTTATATTTTACAGGTAGAGCTTGCACGAAAGTTTATTTTCAGGCACGCTAAGAAAAGTTTTCCTGAAGATGCTATCCCAGTTATTGCCGCAAATATGGATACAGTTGGTACATTCGATATGGCAATAGTCCTTGCAAAGGTATTTTAAATTAGAAGAAGCACTTTTTGTCACTACAGGCCTGGTGGGAAAATTAGACTCATCAACAAAAATTTAGAATACATTTGGTACCCTTTCAATTTCTATCAATTTGTAGTCATTCAAATTCAATTTCTATCAAATTCTAGCATGTTTGAATCTATCAATAGTACTGATTCATTTGTAGCTGTGCAGTGTTATGTAGCTCTTACATTATTTTGCAGAGGCTATTTTGCGTTGGCAGCCACTCAAGCTAAGTAGGCATTGAAATACACGTCTGTTTTTATAAGAAAATCATTATTTTGCTTTAGCCTCGATTTTCTTAACATTTCCCGAAATTGAGCCTGAGATTTTCTTAACTTTTTCTTAACTTTTACTGAACTAAACTGGCTAGAGTGGTTTAAACTTTCGTTAATAATATTGTATACTTGAATTTGAATTCTATCTTTAACATTTTGAATGCAATAACGACCAAAGTACCACTTTTTTGCTTATAAAAACACTTAATTTTGGGAATTGAGCCTTGCAATTTTCTTACGATTTTGACAATTTGAGCCACATTTTCTTATAAACTTTTCTCTTATAAAAAAACGTGTAATTCAATCTGCATTTTCGTTTTCACAGCATAAAGTCCTCACAACAATCCACAAACACTACACATTGGAAGAATGGAGGAAATTTGCAACAGAATATGAGGATTGTCTCCCTGTAATTAATAAATCAAAGTTATTTTATTGAGAAACATTTGCTGAAACAATCCATACACACACACACACACACACACACACACACACACACACACAGATGCATCCATTTATACAGTACATGTATATGCATATCAAGATATACCATAAAAACTCTATTAACTTAATAATTAAGCTCCGCTCCTCTAGTAAGCTCCCCAATTCAAGCAAAAGTTGCAAGTAATCCCCCTCTTTATTAAGCACCTCATCTCATGAATTAAATGATTGAATGGGTTCTTGAGCCATGCAGAATATTGCCTGATGACATCACATGTATAAAATCTGGCCCATGCACAGCATACCTTCCAACTTACCCTCAATTTCTTTATAACCTGCTGACCAACAAGGTAACTCAAAATACCTGCAAGAAAGAAAAGAAGTTAAATTTGTGTGAATTATGCTAGTTTATATTACATTAATTTAGTACATTGTTGTAGTCAATGCAATATTAAAAAAATATAAATCACAGCATTGCGATTATCTAAGCTTTTGGTAGTAGTCTATTAGCTAAAACGCTGTGTGCATATATATATATATGTGTGTGTGTGTGTGTGTAATATATATATATATAT
>OLMO02000006.1:2011938-2037246 GCA_900291935.2 Cassiopea xamachana | reverse complement strand
TATATATATATATATATATATATATATATATATATATATATATATATATATATATATATATATATATATATATATATATATATATATATATATATATATATATATATATATATATATATATATATATATATATATATATATAATACCTGACCCTCTCATAACTTCTGAAAAGTTGGAAGCTATGGTACAGCATTACCTGTGCTCTTTTTAGAAACCTAGTGAATACTGATTTTATGGAAGGAATCCAGAGGACATTGTTTGTATAGAAGCTATTCCAGAGCTATCAGTTGACCCTGTTGATTCAGATGAAGCCAGTACATTTGACTAGTTTGAATAAGCTTTCAAAGATGCTAGCACCTATTATTCACAAGAGGCAATGTAGAGGGAATGCAAAAGAACATTGTGTGAAATTTTCACCTTGAGTTAATAATAAGCCCCTGAGGCTTATTAGAGCTTTTATGGCCTCATGTTATAAAAAATTCAGTCTTCTATTTCTACTATATTAATTTAATTTTTTCAATACCATTTCAAGGCTCTAGTCTTATAGATTATTTAGCAATAGTTTGGTATAACTTGGCTTTCTGAGATGAACCACTGACTTAAATGAGCCCAATCTTTGTTATTTCTAGTACTGTATTGTAAGTGCTGGAATGACCAAGAAAGACAATGAGCAGCTAGGCCAAATCTTAGCAGAATTCCCACAAATTCCTGCTATTTGCTTGGATGTAGCAAATGGTTATTCTGAGCATTTTGTTGATTTTGTGAAAGAAGTGCGTACAAGACATCCTGATCACATCCTAATGGTAAGTACGTTCTTTTTTCGGGCACCTGGATTTAATCATTACATCAATCCCTGGCACAGTTTAGTCTATTTTTGTGTATTTATTATAAATGCATTTGAGTCTGGAGTAGATGGGCAGGGGAATAAGCATCCAGGCTGGAAATTCAGAGGAAACCAATTAGTATGTTAGTGTTAAATAAGTGTCCGGACTAGATCTGACCCCAAGAAAAATAAATGGGCAAGCTGGAAACCATAGATTTTTTTACACATTTAGAGCATTAAAATACTGATATGACAGAAGATTTTTTCACTCCCTGTTCATGAATGGGATAACACGTTTTTAAACAAAATTTTCTGTGGATTTTTTATTCAGGATAAGTTAAAGGATTGATGTGATTTTTGAAATAACACCCTCTTGGTTAGTTTCCTTTTAATGACAATGTAGTGTGGAATTAGCAGAGGTAGGCTGGAAAAAATCAGAAATTTAGAGGCATGGACATCTATTTCAGACTGCAGAGCACATTTTTAATTAGATTTTTATGATAATAGTCATTTAGTACTTTGAATTTAATTACTTGGATTCAATAGGTGATTCCATTATTTTGCTGCCATACAAATAAACAACTTTGCTAGAAATCTTGTTGAAATGAGCCTCACTTGAAATTGTAGTGTTGTGTTCTAAACAATTGTTTGATCTTATAAGGCTGGCAACATTGTCACAGGTGAAATGGTTGAGCAGTTGATCCTTTGTGGTGCTGATGTCATAAAAGTTGGAATTGGCCCTGGTTTGTTATCATTTTGTCTTTATATAAATTCTTAAAATGCATTAGTATACATGTATTACAATGATAGACAATAAATTTCTCCATAGAGTTTACCTGTATCCAACAGCTGTATTTTTTTGAATCCTTATAGTTCCTAATTAGCACAATACCATTCAGCTTTCTTGCATTTCTGGTAAGCATAACTAGACATCCATATTGCTTTTTAAGGCTCTGTATGCACAACAAGATCACAAACAGGAGTTGGTTATCCACAAGTCAGTGCTGTTCTTGAGTGTGCTGATGCTGCACATGGTCTTAAGGGTCATATAATATCAGTAAGTATCAATATGTCTATGGAAGCATCAACTAATTTTCATTGCTGCACTAGACAATGTAAGCTGCTAATTTAGCTGAGAATTACAGAGTATAAGATTTCACATCAGCAGTCAATGGTGTACTGGTCTGTTACTAGCATTTTCTTTGAGAAGCCGGTATACACTTGACTTCAATTCAATGATCAAAAGCATCCATGTTAAGCCCATGTAATATTGGTTAACATGAGGTGCTGAAGCTGATTATTCGTAAATATTCCATGCATTGAAAAGCTTTTTGAGTTAAGTAAGTAGTCAATCATTAATAATGATTTCAGCTATAAGGTAGTTTGATATACATAATTCCTTTTTTAGGATGGTGGTTGTACATGCCCAGGTGATGTGGCCAAAGCATTTGGTAAATACTGTAAATTTTTGGTTGTACTCTTTTGATATGATTTGAAACAGCCATAGTGAGCAAGCTTTTGGCAATGTTGTACATGTGCAATTTGGCTATTGCCTTGTGATCAGTGTAATAATATTGCCATGTGTGTATGTCTGCTAGATCCTTATTGTCAGTATACTTTTATTTAGGTGCTGGAGCTGACTTTGTGATGCTTGGTGGTATGTTTGCTGGTCATGATCAGTCTGGTAAATTCTGTTCAATGCTCTCTATTATTGTAGTGTAAGCATTTTAAATTGGAGAAAGGAGGCTATGTTTCTTATAACTATTTCAAACCCTGTTAACAAGTAGGGTAAATGAGCTTGTATAGGGAATGTCTTTTGAAATTGAGAATGACTTTGAGTCATATTTTTATGGGGCTTCATAGCATATTCCTTTGTCACTGGATAAAAGTGGGTCTCTAAAGGTAACCCTTTTTGTATTGGTGCAAACTGCTTTGCAACATGAGTAGAGACATTTTAAATTATTCCTTTCTTTTAGGTGGAGAACTTGTTGAAAGGGATGGGAGGAAGCTGAAAATATTTTATGGGATGAGTTCATCAACAGCAATGAGGAAACATGCTGGTGGTGTTGCAGAATATAGGTATATTTTTTGTTTCAATGATTTCTGTGCTTCTCTTTATGATTTGTTGACTCTCACATACTCAGCATCTTTGATGCTCTAAGGATTCTACTTCTTGTTTCCAAGTAGCTTAGAGTGGGATATAAGCTGCTGAAATCCTTTAGCAATAGCCAGTAAGGTGTTAAATAAATATCATCAGCTCAAATGTAATTGTTTGTGGATTTGTCCCAAATGATTTGATAGTTGAAGATTTTGTTTTTATGTAATAAATTAAATTTTCACTTGAAAATATAATTTCAGTCACTTTATAAGCAGTTGGTTTTTTTACTTACTCCAGCTTCAAAAGTAAAATCTTATGTTCCACAAATAAAAAGATTAATCCCAAAATTAGGACAAATTTTTTTCTGTCTTTGAAGTGCATTTGATTTTGCTGATAGTAGATGTTTCCAGATTTAGCCTTATTTTAGTAAATTTACTTTTATTTTCTCTGCCACAAGCACAACATATGAAATTATTATAACTCTCCTTTCCAGATCATCAGAAGGAAAGACTGTTGAAATTCCATACAGAGGTGATGTACGAGACACCATTCTTAATATCTTAGGTGGCCTTAGGTCTGCTTGTACATATGTTGGAGCAATAAAATTGAAAGAGCTGCCAAGGAGGACAACATTTATCAGAGTTACACAGCAATTAAACAGTGTTTTCAGTTAACTAATTAGTACATTTTTGGCTACATTATATCTGAAAGACATTTTGACTATTAGTTGATTTGAAGACTTTTGACTAGAAATGTTTTTATTCCTTAAGGCACGTTGACTGATGCCCAAGTGTTCTGCTTGTCATCTATTTCACCAGCCTTCAGCATATGATTTTCTGTCATTCTGCTACAATGCTGATAATCCCTCTTTACTAGGTCGACTTTGTGTTCCTAGTTATATGGATCAGAGCCTAACATAAGTTTGGATTTTGAATCACTTTGTGCAATTGTAAATCTGAACTGTGTATCTGTACTTAGGGGAAGTGAAGACTTGTAGTTAGATCATTTCTATTCATTTAATTCCCAAAAAAGGATCAAATTGCAAACAAAATGCTTTTAAAATATAAGAAACAGAAAGGAAAAGCTAACCACTTGAGATAACATTAAGATTTGTTCATTTTTGGATAATGATAAAATTTACTGTTATGCTGTTTTGATAAGAGCTGGATAGTATAATTCTAAGAAAAGGACATGCCCATTTTCTATAGAAATGTGGCTCTTTCAAAATTCTAGCCAAATCTTTCAAAAGTCATGCAACCCAGCCTACAGCAGATCTTTGATGAAAGCTGTAAGCATATATGTAGGGAATTGGCTGTTAGTTACGTGCAGCAAGATTCTGCTCCTTTTGGTAGAAAGAAATGCAACCAGACTCTCTAAATTGCAGTTTGAGAAATGTCAAATTCTTGTAAGGCTCCGGCTTGAAATTTGTATAGGAATTGAAGTAAATAGAAAACACATTCAATCCAAGGATGACAAAGATGGATGTAGTTGATTTGTAATTGTGACAAAATATTCACACAACAAACTATGAGTAACCTTTCATAATTCCAAAAAATACATACAAGTCTATCAGCTGTTCTTTGGATTGCTTGATTATTTGATATCGCAAAGCAATGCCACTCCTCTCAGGATCCAATGATCTGGGTGCTGCATTGTCCTTAAATAAAGATTTGTTATGTATGTAAGGTCTGTTCGTCTTGGTTTCTTATACACTGGACACTGGTACAGTCGCGAATCTTTCTGACAAGTGTTGTTCACGGCATATATATGCACAACTGGAAGAGCTGTTGATAGGACTTTGGCATTTTGCTCATTAAGTTTGCATCCACGTCTGTCCCAGCCTGCTCCATCTAAGTACAAACCATGGACATACACTCCTTCCTGCAACAGGGATAATGTCTCATCGTTAGCAAAGATTAATTTAAAATGCGGCTATCATTAACATTTATTGGGTGCCGTATTAAAGAAGTGAATGCGTGCTTAGGGATAGGAAAAATCTACGGAACTAGTTGGAAACGAAGCCACTCATAAACACTAGCAAGGTTGTCTTCATTTCTTCCCTATCTTTGTTATTGCTTGCTGGAACATCGTATTTATTGCCAACATCGGAAGATGTTGAAAACGCAAGCGCAATCAAGTTTTGTTCTGTTTGCAATTTTTAAACACTATTGAGCACAGTCAATTGACTAATATGAAAAAGTACGAGAGTATGATATCATGCATTTTCAAACTTCATATTTCAGCAATTTAATCTTTTTTATGCATAGACAATATCTTTTTTTAATAACTGTAGTGCAATAATTGCGATACGTTTGAATGATCAAAGAAAACTATGCCTGATACAAGTTTTAACTAAAGACCTTATACATTCATTACCTTATACATTCATTACGCTTTATCTTTAAAGAAGAGAATCTTCCTCAACTACTGCTGGAAATTTAATTCTAAATATTGATTCCATAGAACGTAGTCTGCAGGCTTTTACTTCTTGATGGGACGACTGTAATAAAGCCTATACTAGCCATAGTTTAGAACTGTCACACGGAATAATTTTGTACTAGAAAACTGTAGAAAGAATAATCCACTGCATTAAAGTGTACCAATCATAAAATAGGTACATAAAATGTGGACCTGCGGAGGAATGCTAATATCCTCCTTCATGTGTTTCAGAACATCATTGTGAAGTACAACCGAATCAAGTGCCCAGCCTTTATGCGCACGTGTGACTTCTTGTCGCATAGCTGTTAGGAAACCTTGTGGGTTGAAGAAACCTGTCATCCAGAACACATTTGGACGACCATTGAATATCCAGTTATGGAACTGGTTATTTCTCTCGATTAGTTCAGTAAACCAGAAACCAAGTGTTGATGATTCCCATGAAACCTAATTGGTAGAGGAAAAATATGAGTTTAAAGCATTCGTGAAAAGGAAAAAATAGAGTTTGAGCTAACACCCAATAATCAAATCCTCCTTGGCATTTAACAATGCAACCAACTACTCTTTACTTTATAAAGCCGTGTTGTCACATTGATGATTGATAGGGAAAGAGTAGTTTGATCTAATCAAGAGGAACAGTGCAGTTTGAAAGCAGATTTCAAAGAAAATCTAAGCTGGAAGTGAAATGAGAGAAATAGCATTTCCTTCATAGAAAATGTAAAGTTTCCACTCTTTTATTCCAAAACATAAGAATTTTAAGGTGAAAAAGGAAACTTGGTAATTTTTACGGAGAATTTAGCTCAATTCAAACCACCTTCCTAGGCGAAAGTACAAAATGCATAAAATCATATTGTACATATAAGAACTGTTTGCGACTCATTGGTATGAAATTCTGCGTATTAAGGTCTCCTTTACAAAAGCATTTCAGCTGTTGTTTGATAATATATTTCATAAGCAGATTTAAGAAGATGTTATTAAATTTGATATTGGAAAAGGATTTATAAGGATATTTTCTTTCTTCAAGTATTTAAGAAGGCTTAAGAACCCTGAATAAGCATAGCTTTTTTGTACTTAGAAATTTATCCTGAGCACTGATACCTAACAAAGAGCTGAGAAGTACTTACCTTTTGCCACAAATGAGGCACGCGGGCGTCGTACATATTATCAAGTGCATCTCTTAGATTCTAAAAGATAGACAGGAGCTTAAGAACTTTTTACATGGTTAGAAGAGTTATCCACAGTAATTGAATCTAAAAATAATTGCGGATAGCTCTAGCAGTTTATATCAGTCGATTTTCTTCATGCATGCAAAGAAATCATCAATGTAGCGCTAACATTCAATTCATTTAGCATCTAAGGAGGTACGTACATCACTCATAATAATTGTGCCCTCAATTGCCAGTTGAAGATCAGTCAATGTATTTCGAACAACCGTAATCACCCGCTGCATTCGATCAATTTCTTGACGGAGGAAAATGTTCATCGATGACAATGCACCCATCTTTTGTAGCCTTCCCTTCACCTATCAATGCATGTCAGATATTTTGAGAGTTCAGTCTTACAATATATCTTTCCATGTCTGAACATTTGAATAGTGAAAGCTTCAATTCACAGGTTAAGCATGAATGTAGCTGATATCACATTTAACTATTCATGTTGGTAGATACTAAGTTTCTAAGAAGTATAAACAAATAGAACTAGAAATTAATGGGAAGAGGAAATATAAAACTTAAACTAAAATTTCGTCGTTGGATATCATTGCGAAAAAGTTTCATGTTGTTGCATTATGCACCTTTCTTTCACACAAGCTCTTCGTCGGCGTTTATCAGGATGCATCACTCAACGTGTTCGTTTTCAAGGTATCACTTCACTGAGATTACTATATAAGACTTTTGTACAGGAGTAGAAGTGGAAATACGCGCATCATTATATACATATAAAGAGGAATTATGAAGTATGATTTGGGTAGAGTTCTGTTGCTCTAACTTCACACCCGGTTCCTTTGAGCTGCATAAAAAGTGTCATGCGTTATGTTAAGCGCTAATTTCTTTCGCTACTCGACCGAAGAGTCCCAAATTTCAAAAGTATGCCAGCATGATGTGCCCAACAATGACGTACACACCTCATCTAAAATTAATCATTGTGGTAATGAATTGCTCTCTGAATGCAACAAAACTCCAAAAGCAACACAGACGAAGACTGCAAAAGTGATCTAACGTACCTCGTGTGGGATATAATCAGGTGGAAGCTTCGATAGCATGTCTGAAGCCAGATTCATGACAGTGGTTTCACGTGTCTCACCGCCACCTCCTCCGCTGTCTTTAGGTTGAACATTCAGGATGGTATCTAAAATGCTTTTGGCTCTGTTGCTCTGGTATCTTACATGAAGAAAATACACATCATATGCCTTCAGACGCCAGGGTTATATGTAAGCAAAATGTGGACCACTTCTAAAGAGAGGGCTTTGTAAAGCAAAATTCCCTTCTTGTGAATACAGAAGCAATGTTTATGGAGAGAAACATAAAATGAAAATGCAGGTACCATATTGAATAGAAAAGCTGAAAAGAAAGTTAAAAAATTGACAATAATGTATAAGATGTAGTCGAATAGATGTGCAAGCGTCTATGAGTTAGGAATAAGCATGCAAACACTATAGATAAGATTCATGGCTGGTAGATGTTACAATGAACAGTGGATGTGCCAAGCAATGATCACTTAAAAGCGTTTGAATTTGATGGTGGGGGAGACCAATTCATAGAAATCCTATGTGTTTGAGCTTCAAAGAAAAGCTTCTCAAAAAACATAATCTCATTACGTTATATCTGCATTTGCATGCAGACCAAAGACTTCAGGTGTGTCCATTGATGGAAGATCTTGGATGGCTTCACGGAATTGACCAATCACCTTCACGTTGGGAATGGTGTAGCCTTTGTAGAATTTGAAGGTTGGCTGAAACATGTGATCACCAAACCATACCTGAATGAAAGGTTCAAGTTAGCATTGTGATGCAATTATGAAAGACCCTGATTGAACAGTGAAGCAGTGAAATAGCAGTTTCTAGTACAACAGCATGGAAGGTTCATATTTTTTGCAAACCAACCCAGAGTTCCAACTCAGCGTACATCCAAATGCTCAATTAGCATGTTGCTGCTTAAGGCTAATGACAATTATAGACACTATGCTACTTTCTCATTAGAAAACAAAAACATGAATTGTCTTCAGATCCTAGTATTTGACTCTTCTTTACCCTGGCATATGTGTTGAGCAATCTTTTATCAAAGTCGTCCGTCACACGCCCACCATACTGGACCTCTCCAATCATATATCGAACTGTGCTCCAAGATACAGGCTAAAATCGAAAGAAAAATATAATTGATAATCGTATAAAAGGAAACAAGAGCGATACTTCAAGTGTAATCCATAAGAGGCAACATATTGTCTTGGAGATATTTGATCCACGTAATGTCACACAGCAGCAGCAGCAGCAGTGGCGTAGCATCAGGGTATTTAAGGTATTCACTGAATACCTTACAATTGTCAGAAAAAATAAAAATCTGCACTGTTTATGGCCATTTTGATGGCAAATGTAGTTGCCTTTCAACCTTTCGCTGCTTCAGCGTTCACTACATTGACTTTTAGAAGGGTTTAGCCCTTCTAAAAGTCAATGTAGTGAACGCTGAAGCAGCGAGGCCTTAAGAGAGAAAGAAGAACTTCATTTTAAACTTAAATCTGTCACGAATACCCAGTGAATACCCTGGACGGTGCTCAACCAGTCAAAATGCTCCATTTTAATCAATAAATTCCTCCTTAATCGGCGAAAACAATGGCAGTGGACGTAGAAAATCCTTCAGCTTCCAGCCTCGGTTAGTGATTGAGCAACAGTCAACAGTCGCTCGTAGCCGTAGTAAAAGCGATCATGTCTGCTGTCGAAAAGGATGTGAAAGTATTTATGGAAGAATTGAAAGAGAGTCTCGTGGTTGTGTATTTTTCAGTAACCAATCAATAATTGTACTTGTGCGCCATTTTCTGGAGTAGCAGTTGTGAAAACCATTGATAGGTACGTTATTCATTAACTTAAGGTGCCTATGGCCGGTTTCTTCACCGTATGAATCTCTTGCCTTGGTTAGGAAGGGTAGTATAATGTGTATTTTTGCTGAAGTGGTGAATGCTAATAGATTTCAAACAGCTCCCTCGAGTTCTCAAATTCATTGGTCTTTTAAAGTTCGAAACATTTGCGTACTGTTCAGTTAATATTTTTGACAAAGTCATTTTCTACTACTTCCGCTGTGAATGTGTACTTCCTGTTATCCGATAGAACAACCTTCAATAAGGGATGTTTACTAAACAACCTGTTTTGCTATATTTATGCTCAGGCTCAAGGAGCCACACCCATTCACACCAGGCCACACTCAAAAAGCTTCTAGAAACTTATTATAGAATACCCAGTCGAAGAGGTCACGCTACGCCACTGAGCAACAGTAGGGCAAAACAGTGTATTCATCATTTAAAAGAATATTTTTCTTGCGTAGCTTAATTCGAGGGATATCAAATTCACATATTCCATCAAAAAGTGCCTGTTAACATTTAGTACAACCAGTCGTGCCGGCATAATCAAACAAGCAGACGGCATGATTTAGTAATCCAAGGATATTTGATAGTAAGCCAGTACATTCGTTCGCAATTACACTCCAAGGAACTACAAATTAACTAGCTTCTATCTTACCATCTTAGGATCTAAATCATCCAGATGATTTTGAATAAACTGTACTGTTGCTGTCATGTCTGACTGATTGAATTCATAAGGAATGTTCCACCCAAGAGGACCAAACTTGCGTCTCTCCTATATATGAGATTGAAGAAATATAGAATTGCCATTAAATTATCTTAGCATTCTCAGACCTAATGATATGCAAAATAGGAAATGAGTCAATTTTTCAAGTCATAGGGTGCACAAATCAGTTGATTTTGTCAGTCTTGCTCCATTACACTTCGTCAAAGTGAAATAATTATTGCATGACAATATAAAAAGGCATAAGAATGAAGCTGTAACAAAGACCGAGGAGGAGAACATATGGCTAGTTTTGAGCTAGAGATACCAAAATCTTTAAGAAGACCACCTGTACAACAGTATGAAGCATAGCAACAGCATACAACATTGGTTTCCATTGAGGCATAGCACAAATCTCCAACTGATCTGATGTGATGCCAGCGTATGTTCTTTTCAAACCAGCTTTAATACCTTGAGGTGGCTCGTTGGTAAATTTTATTGAAGTCTAAAATGAAGATTTGAGTGTACTCTTAGGCTGTAAATATAGACTAACTGTATCTTGACAGCTGTTAAAGATATTAACAGTAAGAAAAACTTAGGCATTGTAACAGAGGGGCTTGATTTTTATGCACCTGAAGTAAGCCAATCGGAAATTTTGGGTGCTCCTCCGTCGTGATCCATATCCTAAAACTTTCATGTGCAGTTTCCATGGCTAGAATAGTGTCCAGTAGTTCATCCATGAATTCTAAGCCAAGATGGCAGTTTTGCAAGAGAACCCAGCCTCCCTAAAACCAAAAATAGAAAGTGATATACTATAACATATTAGGCACATGTAAAACATAACTTTGATTGCTATAACACTTACGCTTGCCATACTGTGTTCGATTAACATTGATTGCTATAGCACTTACGCTCGCCATACTGTGCTGGACTAATCTTCTTGCATGAACTTCTTGTCCTTGTCCCATTGAAATAGCTCTGCATTCTGCAAGCAAAAACAACAACTTCAAAAATATTCAGACTCCAGTTTGCTCTATGTTCTAAAATACTGAAGGGCATTACTAGAAAGCATGGTCTAGAAATTTGGGTTTCTCAGATAGGTTATTGCAATTAATTGATTGATTTGAAAGAAAACAATGCAACTAAGAGAATATTGGTCTATACCTTGCCATTAAGGGGTATTATTTCAATAAATGTCTGAGTTGAAATTGAAGGATTATTCAGTGTTTTCAAATACTAACAAAGAACTCCAAAGATGCCATAAATGAAACCTTTCATATTGAAATCTATCAATTTAACATCATAATCATTAAAGTTTCTCATTCACTCTTTCATACATGCAATACCAAAAATTTCGATAAGAATATCATTCTCCTACCAAGGTCTTTTCTTTTCGCTAGGCCTTCAATAGCACTTGTTGGATCTGAACCCATGGATAGTAAACCAATCAATGGCGTGCGTATATTGCTTTCTTCCCATGTTGTCTCCAAATTCAGAATTACTCCTTCAGCATATTTCTCACCAGCCGACTCCGCTATGTAGGCTCTTGCCTGAAATATTGTTCTATCTGGGCACCACGATCTACAAATATCCAGGTTCCTTTTCATTATCTTAATCAAGCTCCAACAGAATTTTGTATTTCTTGTCAACATCATTGCAAATAGTTATCTAGCAAATTTTAAATAGCAAAATAGCACCAAAAGCTGAACAGTTTGAGAATAACAGATCCTTTATTAGAGCATTTAGTTTCTTAAAGCCAAGAGTCACACTACGTCATAGCTGTACAAATATGGAAAGCCACTCTGAACATAAAGCATGCGTTTGCTTCTTGTTGAAGCTAGTTAACAGCAATTAAAGTGCTTTGTGCAGAACAGTGACATAATACACGTTTTTTTTATAAGAAAATCATTATTCTGCCTGAGCCTCAATTTTCTTAACTTTTCCCGAAATGGAGCCTGAGATTTTCTTACATTTTTCTTAACTTTTACTGAAATAAACTGGCTAGAGTGGTTTACACTTTCGTTTATAATATTGCATACATGAATTTGAATTCCATCTTTAACACTTTGAATGCAATAACGACGAAATACCGATTTTTTGCCTATAAAAACACTTAATTTTGGAAATTGAGCCTCGTGATTATCTTACGATTTACTTAAGACTTTGACGATTTGAGCCTCATTTTCTTATAAACTTTTTTCTTATAAAAAAAACGTGCATACAGCATTAAACTATTCACCATACCCTGATATACATTACCTGATCATTAAGAGTTTCTTGAATGTATCAAGTGAATAATGATATCCATCTGGTAAAGGACATTCCTCGGGTGCATCACTATCATACCAGTGCTTCCAAATTGACTCACCAGCTTTTATCTGAAACATATGCTATCTATCAATAACCCTTGTAGTCCATGCCGTTGTAAAAATTCTTGATCTAAATCTGCCAAATAGCTGTTCTTGGGATTCATTTGTGCTATGTCAGCTACAATTAATTACTTTATAGGAAGAAATTGTTGCAAGAAGGTAAAGTTGCGGGAAGAAAATGTTGCAAGAAAAATCTCGCAGCTTTTGCAACTTTTTCTTCCCATAACAATTTCTGCCTTTAAAGTAAGTTATTAATTATATGATACTAGGTGAAAAATTTGTAATAAATTGTAAACCAAAGAATAAAAGGGAGGAACAAGTACAACAGCTTTTTAATATTGCCAATACTATTTTGCAAGAGTAAATAATTCCCAACAGTACAAGACACCAATGCAAGCTAAAGCTGCGAATCCTAGAACAGCAAAAGTAAACTGAGGGTGAAGTGGAGAAACATTCTAGCTGACTAAATTCTGTGTCAATAATGACTCTCTTGCACACTAAGGTTACTGGGCAAACTTTCTGACTCAATGCTAACTACTCATAAGGAAGCAACTTCTAACAGACATATTGAAACAATAACAAAGAACACTAACTAAATAACTTCAAGTGAATCAAGTACTAAACCGGGCTCTTGTATAAAACTGAACTATCATGGTTACTAAGCTAATACTATTTATCAAACCTTGTCTAATATCCCAGCAAATGGACCAATTTTGCTAAGTTGGACTAAATTCAGCCAAACTATATCTGAGATCCATTTAACTGGTTTTGGATCCACTGCTTTCAGATCCAGAGCTGCTCCACCTTTGCAAAATTAAGGCAAATAATCATAAAATGACAACTACATAGATGAACGAAAACTGAGCCTTACTAAAATCCAATTGCCATTCATTCTATTTTTAAATGTATATATTGTAAATAAAACTCAAAAATTCCCGGGAATTTTGCAAGTAGTTATCGAATGCACTAAAAGAAAATGTATTCTGACAGCTACATAAACACATTGTAGTCAGATAAACACATAGAGCACAATAGCAACTTAATGTACAACCACAGTAAACGCTTTGATGCAAAATTTCTCTAACATCTCAAATATATCTATGCAAGTGAGCTTATATATACGATCTATCAAGAGAATAATCAGCAGAAATGAATTTCAACGAACCTTTTATGAAAGTTTGGAACTCTCTCTGATCCACTGCACCTCTTTGTAGATCGATTTTCAAACATGTGAGCAAGGTAAACATAAATTTATCTTTCTCGTATAATCCTCGTGCTGCGTATTTGAATGTTTCAAATGTCAAATAGTCTATTATGTTGTTAATTCTCTTTGATGGGATTGGAGATTTCTCTGATCTATAAAGGTATTATAGAAATGATATTTGTAGAAGGTAGAATTGTACGAGTGAGAAGTTACACTAATAATACTGACCTGCAAATGGGCCGCCAATCATGAAAAGGAACCTTGAGGACATTAAATTGTCAGAAAATACAGGCCACTAAACTAATTACAGGAAACAATTCGATGAACCGAGTATGATAGGTTCGCCATATTATTGGTAAGGAATGCTGTTTCGCCAGAGACAGTTATGTATGATTATCGTTGTTCCTATCTTATCGCTTTGAAAATCATTAGAAATGTGAAATAGAATTAAGAATACAATGTCTGGAATACAGTTGTTTATCCTTAAGTATAAAAAATATTGAAGGGACCACACCCTATAATGACCACGCCCTTTGATTATCACACACATTTCACTGCAAAGAAGTGACTATTTTACCAGTTCAGCACAACAGCGAGCAATAAAAAACGTGATGATAGTGTGATAAAGAGCAATTGCATAAAGCAAAGAAGAATGGCATCTTGCTGGAGAGCCCTCACTCCACCCCAAACATTTTCTCATTGAATTTGGGGACGAAGTAGAAAATAGATCCTGGAGAGAACTTAAGAGGGCAAGTACCCCCAGCTAGTATGAGCAATTCGAACAGGAATAGTGGAATTTCGAATACCGAATCTTCAGCATCCAATATTCGAATAAATTCGAATAATTTCGAATAGTTGAAGATCAGTTCTCAGTTCAATTCTCAGTTCTCACTTTAAATTCAACTATATATTCTAAAACAACTCAAATTTAAATACATAAGTAAAACTTTAGCAATAAGTTTGTATGTAGGGAATTTTTAAGGAATGGTTCTCTTAATAGAGGAGCTAGTCTGTCTGATGCTTAAGAAATCAAATGCTTTATCATTGCTAGAGCATTCAAGTTCTCAACACTTTAAGTTGCATTTTATTTGTGTTGCTAAAGGGCCTAAAGCGGAAAATGCCCTTTCGGTATTACAGAAGGTCGCTTCACTAAACAGAGTATCATGCATACTTATTCCAAGTTTTCTGACCTACTACTTTCTAGCAGGTTGAACACCCCGTAAGTTCACTTTCTGTGCATAAAGACAACGTAAAGTAGAAAATATGAAAAATAGGCTAACCCAAGCAATGCAGGTCAATGGCAAACCTGGCCAGTTATGTTTAGTGGTAATGCTATTGAAAGAGATATGTGAGCTAAAGACAAGGAAATAAGAAGAAGGTACGAATTATCAGCCAACAAACTGCCAACGGCGTTCTTCAGATTGAAATTTGTCTGGTTCGAATGAACAGCTGCTGTTCTTATTTCCTACTCTTAGGAAGGAATACGCCAAAAATTAAAAACGAAATGTGGGCAAAACAGTTTTGCATACGGGAGGGAGGAGGAGGGGGTGCGGCTTGGAGCCCTTTGTCAAATGACTGTAAGTCAGTTTACACTATTTCATCCCTATGATGATGCTTAAGACCATGCTTGCATAGCCACTATGTATTTACATACTTCTTACTTTACGCGTTATTTTATTTGATATTTTTGATAATTATTAACTGTGTAATATAACCACTTATCATACATGACGTGAAAGCAAGACGGTTTCAGATAGAACACAGGCATAAAACACTTAGCACAAAGGCAAAAGTAGATCAGAATACAAAATAACACAAAAAAAGATATGAAGACGCATTGCGCTAGAAATTGGTATCCTAGTTTGCTTTTGTTACGCTACGAAGTTAAACTTTGAAAGGAGACGATAGTTGTTGTTGATTGCAGTTTAAAAAGTGTGCTGGAATCCAGTTTACTTTCAATCAAATATTCGAATATTTTTCAGAAAAATATTCGACTTTCGAATAGCTAAAAATCATGCGAATATTCCAATACTAAGCTATTCGTCTTGCCCAAACTACCCCAATTCCACCACAATTAAGTCTAATCATAAAGCATGCAAGAAAGAAAATTGTGTGCCATGTCGGTATTAATGAAATGTGGAACTTAGTTCAGGATATGTATACTGAAAATTCACTAATATTCTTTCAGTTTTATAGAGAATTATCTCAAGTTCGTGTTCTTCCTACTTCAATCGTGTACGACTAAGCATTAAAATGAGATAGGATGTATATACTTGAATGAATATGAATGGCCCAAAGCGGAACTATTTTAAGCAAGGCATACAAGAAAAAAGTTATTGAAACAAACCTAGCCATAGAGCTATCAAATATTGCCAAGAATTGCTGCAGCGATGTTTGATACATGACATTAACCATGCTCATTTCGACGATCAAAAAGTACATAATGCTGCCCCGCGTAGCAACAGGCCTAAATTCTTCTCGCGCATCGTTAATTTTCACTTCAGTTTCACTGGCAACAAAAAGCTTCTCACTGACTTCTTCTGCAGTCGATTTCGTTGTTTTTAGGACTTCGACTAGAGACTCATCGTCAACAAGTGAACCCTGTAGATGGGGCAAAACTGTTCAATGCAATATAGTATTACCCATGCATTACCATTAAAATTTTCATGAGTAGCCTTTAAGGGATGATGAACAAGGAAGTATTGTGGCAACAGCGTGTGTCTACAGTGCGGTACGTCAATAATTCGAGGTACACTCGATCCTTCCAGCCTTGACCGAATGCCTACTATCTGCTCACCTAGCAGCGATTGGGTACTAGGTGGCAGCACTGGAGATAAAAGCGGTGAGGAAAGGGACTGATCACCCTACCTCACTTGCCAATGGACCAAGATAAATTTCTTTCAAACAGATACATAAAAAAGCATGCAGTACACTTCATTGAAAGATGATATTAGAATTGTGCACAATTCTACGGTTGGGTAAGCATTAGAATTCATTGGATAAATGCATAAATTACAACCCTTGCTGTAAGTAAAATAGCTTGATACGTAATCCTAGGTCAATGACTAACATGCTGTTCTAAGACATACATGATATATCAACCTTAACTCATACCTGTGTGCTTGTAAGCCTAAAAAGCAAATTATCTTCTAGCTCTTTCATCTTCCTTTTGTTTGCTGTGATATCTTCGATCAGCTTTACACGCTGCGATTCTAGTTCCTGAAAGTATAATGCATTGTCAAGGATACCATCAATGAAGCTCTGATTCTACATAATATACGATGTTTATGGCTTGGATGTCATTGCTACTAAAACGTACTTGCACAAAAATAGTCTATTTCCTCTTTGTAGTCGGGTGAATCTCTTAATTCTGCATTAAACAAAGGCTATTAAAATTCTTGCCAGGTATTAGCAATTACTAGACTACAGATAGCCAGTTGGAAGAGTAGGCAACTCACCCTCAGCTATAAAACACCATCTCTAGTTGAAGGAAATGTTCTAGCGGAAGCTTATTTTTTGAAAGGAATCGATTCAAGAAGATGACAATGATATGGCTGGAACCAAGTACACACAGAAAAATACAGAATGAAAATAGAAATAGCACTTCTGGAGACCTGTTTCTCTGTGTTGATAACTCTGCCCAGCAATTGATCCTCTAAACCTTTAATTGTCACAGTAAAATCGATTATTGCACATTTTGCGCTAATCTATGGAAAGAGAGAGGGATATAGCTTGGAATGGTTGAAAATGGAAATTATATGAAGGCATATATGGTGTATAGTGTCAAAGTTTGAATAGTGACACATGTGTATCTAAAAGATCTTCGTAGATAAATATTTACCTCCGGAGTGTATGCAGGGTTGGCAAGTTTTGTTGTAATATACAAGGTAAAACCCTCCATTACATCGACTTCCTTATCACCAACTTTCACCTTTGAAAATAATGCAGCTCATGCTAGTTAGTTTGTCAGTAAACAAGGTACCGAAGTGAAGCAAGCTTATCTTTATCCCATATATCATTAGGTACCTTGAAGGACTATGACTCTTGCTTACAAACTACCCTGTAAAAATAATACTTTGCAAAACGTACAATACCAGGAGAAAGATAGAAAAGAAGAACTGTGTATGATAATTCAATAATAAAGGCAAAAAGAAAAGTAAGTCCTTGCTCAGGGCCTGTCAATTTTCACTGACGACCTGAAGTGCGTGAAAGATTTGGCATTCTCATTATTTCTATTCAGATCGTTCCAGAGTTTAGCTTCTCTACAAAAGAAGCATTTTTAGCCACACTAGGCTGTCAGAAATGATGCATTATGATACGTGCTGGGCCATGAAAGTCAATGCTGAATATGAATATGAAGCTGTTTAACTGAGTTATACACACACATTTTTAGATGTTGGACGTATACACCTCTTTTCTCTTTTTATAAGAAAAATATTATAAGAAAATGAGGCTCATTTCAAAGAAATCTTAAGAAAATAATAAGGCTCAAGTTCCAAAGCTCAGTTCCTTTACTTGCCAAAATCAATATTACTTTATCTTTAAATTCGAAATGTTAAAGCTAGAATTTAATTTAGAGTTTGAAGACTAGTAAAGACAGGGGATCCCGTTTGAGTCAGTTTATTCCAGTAAAATTAGAAAACATCCTAGGAAAATCTCAGCTTTAATTTTGGGAACAGTTAAGAAAATTGAGGCTCAGGCCAAAAATTGTTTTCTCATATAACAGTACGTGTAATGGAACAAGCTGAAAGTGATAAGTCAACAAGATAGGCAGCTTCAACTGTCAAGTGAAGATCATTGCAAAGAAAACCACTACCAAAAAATGACATGAACGGCACTGAACCTTAAGAGTTGATCCTTGTTTGATGAAATTTTTCTGAAGAACATTGTCAAGAGCTGGATCCAGCTGCTCCTCGATATCTTTGAGCAGAAGTGGCCTTCCAAGGGATAAAGCATCCTCTAGATGTGTTCTGAAGTATTTGTTGTTCAGTGTCGTCACCTTTCACGAGAAAAATTGTAAATTATTACTCTAGGAAAAACAACTTGTTTGAAAAATGCTGAAACCTAAGAAAGTTGTTTTGGAAAGGGTGTACAATCCTATGTGAGAAGAATCTTGCAATAAAGAATAAAAACGTTTAATAGTACCGTTAATTCGTTTGATCTTTCTCTGTTTGTTATCCAGTGCTTTCCTTGAGTTTGAGGATCAATCAACAAAGGATATCTTGTTGCTTTGGTTACAATAATTCCATTTTGCACAGAAAGATCATCATTTGGTAAACCTTGCAGGTTCCATTCTCCAATCTGTTTCAAACGACAAAAATTCAGAAGCAAAAGGAGATATTGACAAGATATATTGAAAGGTTGAAACGACATGACTTCAACAGAATATCTGCAGCAGTATGCAACGTCTCTTTTTGAAACAGACGACTTCAACAGAATATCTACAGCAGTATGCAACTTCTGCGTTGCCACATGGATGTGTTCAATGAACGTGTTTTTCTTCCTTCATAGAAATGATACCATTATGAGTTGAAAGATCTCTTTCCAACAACAAACAATGGTTAGGAAATAACGACAAAAGAATAAAAAATATCAAGTAACTACTAATTAGTAACGACTAGCAAACAGCGAACAACTATCAACATAATTTGCTTAATTGCTCCATCCTTCGCAACATACAAAAAGACTGTGCTAGTATTTTCATGTCATGCAAATGTTTCTACAATCTCTAAGGCCTTTCTTGTGAATAGTAAATGATATAAAAATGTAAAATGATTACCGTAGCATTGTCAACAAGCATAGACGTGATATTTAGATTTTCACTAAATGGAATCCTCTTTTGATAAAGAAATCTCTCCCAGCTTTTCTTAAGCATTGTTCTGAATGACTGATTGAAGGGACCGGAGTATGAAAGGAATCCGGTGGCTAGGAGAACATCACCAACTAATCTGTGATTAGAGAGAAGAGGCTTGAGAGAACACATGGTACCTATCGTGCATATAAACATTCAAGATTTTAATTTGCTGGGATTCTAAGCAGCCACTACAGTATCATTGTCAAGTACTGAGGCCTGGGACTCAATCGTTTGTAGGGGATTGGACCCGAATATCAATATGTGCTATTAGTGACTCATAGTTTTAGTTAGTAGCCTTTTTCGACACGATTAACAACATGTTTTCTGCTTACTATGATTTATGCTTCATTGATATGTATATAGTTGTTTGGATATAATCAAGTTCTGTATATTTTTACCAACTTGCCTACTCTCTGGACTACACAACCATCTTGTTTCTTATACTTCATAAACGATCCGATGATGCATGACACAACGATCGGATGCTTAAAAGTATTCCTAAATTTTCTGCCATCTTAAACGTAAACCAAATGGAAGTAGACTATCTCCATTCACTAAAGGTGAAGAAGAGCTATTTGTGGGTATGTTAGTTTTATTGGCACCTAGGATACAAGAAAGGTGAATGTCATGTGCAACCTCGAGCAAAAGTGAAGGAATAGTCAAACCGTCCTATCTGTTCTTCAAATTCACGACTTTGCTCTGTCCAACGGCTTTTCTCACCACCGAGTCCTTCAATAAGGGCAGATGCTGCTTGCATTTTGTTTTTTGTTGCTTCAGCATCATCGAGTAAATCCTAGAAGAGCAAATATACACACTATCAACCATGGATGAGGGTAGCTAGTATTATACACTGATTTGAAAGCTAGAAGATATTCCTTTCGGTATTTTAAAACTCATTTGCTTTGCTAATCAAACGTGACTACTAACGATAATGCTTCAGATATCAGAAATCTGCTCTTAAGTTAGGGAATTGAAAGGGATGATAAAAAAGATTTTCATTTCTTTGACATTAATGGACAACTAGAAAATAATCGGCTCTCAAGAGCTGCTTTAAAGTAAAGTTCAAGAAAGTTTTCTCATTTGCGTCATCATCATATTCCTACTTATCCGCAGCAACTAAATGATCAGGAACTTCACTGAGATCACCATGGACATAGGAAAGACAGTAACATCTCAGAAGACGACTAAAATTGCATGGCTTTAATCAAAACTTTCATAAAACAATCCACAACTACACTCTAACGATTTCATGCATCTGATTAAGTTTCCCTATGCCCTAAGCATACAACTCTCAAAGGCTCAATGATACTGAAAATGTTAATTTCCAAACCTGCTTCTCCTTCATGGCTGCATCATACATTGCTTGCACAACATCCAGTTCCTTCTGCTTTTCATCCAAGATAGCCTGAGCTTTATCAAGATCTCCTTGTGCCAAATCCAGTCTGGCTTGTTGTATTACAAGATTTGTCTAAGTTGCACCAAGAAGATATGTTGAGTGAAGATTAGAACCTTATCACGGTTAGAAATAACAACTAGCTTTTCATTTTCAAATCAGTTTCTAAATAGTAGTCTAGTAAGAGAGTCAGCATAAAAACCAAATTGTTTCCTATTCCTGGGGCAAAAACTCCGTTTGTAAAGCAAATGTTGTGAGATCCTTAAACAATTTTGAGGGAGAAAGTCTACAACAAACTAGAGCAAAAAGCTAATTGATCAATACAAAGCAAATTAGGAAAGAAAAGCTGCATATCAATTTCCTAAAAGTTGCAAGAGGATATTAGCATACCTTGAGCGGTAGTACTTCTTTATTTACTGCATAGAAGCTAGCCATTGCTATGGTCCACTGAAGAAGTCCAGCAACATCACCACAACTCTATTGTAGGTAATGGATACTGGAAAACTTTGAGATCGGGGGAGGGGTTTGGTTTTGATATACTCTGAAATATTGCGAACTTATTTCCTTTTCAACAATACATGCAGCAGCTACACAAGAAAATAGCTGCCATACTGATATATTCCAAAGCTATTTTGTTCATTTCATATTAAGCTTGACCAACCACTAATAATAATTAAAAACAGACATTGGCAATCAAAGTTTTCCTGACTATTCCCTGACTGATAGTCAAAAACACCTACTGTTTCTCTGACCCCTATCTCACATATTTTCACATATTTACAAAAAGAAGTAAAGAAAATGGAGCCTAGTAGATAGGTAATGCACATTATACTTGTTATTTCACAAAGCAAAGCATAAAGTTAACATTTACTGACGATAATTTGAGCAACGACTTTGTGAACAACTATACCAATAGTTGATGAAAATGTTATGCTGAGTAAATACTTTGTTTTCCTTGGCTTTTCCCTGACTTAGATACAAATTATAGACAATTGCCTGACTATTCCAGGTTTTCCCTGACTTTTCGTAAAAGTGGCCTATTTTCTTGGTTTTCCAAGTTCAGTATGAAACCTGGCACAGAATAATCAATTCTATATTGAATCTAGAAAATTAAAATCACTTGATACACTGCACATTTAAGCAAGTAAAAAACTAAGATGCTTTAAAAATCTTGATAACATTTTATGGAAATTGAATTCGATTCACTGATCCCTAAGCAAACCTTTCTCGCAGCTTCTAAGACGTAATCTTCCATGCTAAAGTATGGTTGAAGCAGCTCTACCATTTCTTCGTTGATGGAATCCTTTGGGAAATGTTGTAGGCCTTGCAGAAATCCACCGGAGCTCATGAGCTGTGATGAGTGAAAATTTTCTAGCTGAATTACTCTCTGATGGCAATGCAAATACAACACTTCCAAAGAACAGTTTGGGCAATAAAGAACGTTACCAAAGACGCAATCATTATTGTCCTAGGGGATTACTTCTGCATATTGTCCTACTACACTAGCAGCTAGCGATTTAATATTGTACTATGATGCCAAATCTAACATGAATCCCCAAATATTACGAAACTTAATTAAACCAGCCATGGCTTGTAATTGAAGTGAAAGTGGCCTGGGCCCAAGCTGCAACCCTTACATTAAAAGCAAATGCTTCTCCTACAAGCTACTCCAAATAAAAGTGAGAAACATTTCCAAACCTTCAGCGACTCGGACCAAGAAGGAGTAGGACATAGCTTTTCAGGATCTTGGGTAACCGAGTTCAACCTCACTCGAAACAAGATCAATACACAATCCATGATTCTCATAATTAGATGAGGCGGTTTAGCAAGCTTTCTCACTGTTGCGATATGAACTGGCTTTATTGTCTGAAAGAAATATATGCCAAAATTCTATTATATTCTGCTCCATATGAATCTACCAATTTAAGTTGAATAGGATCAGAGGCAGAGGCACCTCTTCGAGTGCTCATCTCTGTGACAGATAATATACATGCGTTTAACTATACATCTACATGGTTCTCGTGGTCTCCTTGACATTCCAGCTTGAAAATCACTGCCTTAATCTTTCTCAAGAATCAACTATGATGAAATACAATAAAATGTTTAAAATTTGCAATAAATCAATACAAGGTATCTTTGAAATGAACAAGAAATAGCTACCATTTTTGTAGAGCCTAGTGATAGTGGCTAAATATGGATATCTGCCTTCATTTGGAACATGATGGTCAAAAGCATTCACAGCATGGCTACCAATAAATGAATGCTGAGGAGAAGATGACAAAGCTATAGAGGAATATATTTACTTGTAGAGCAGCTTCTGCCTCTTCCAATGCAGGTTTAGCAAGTGCTAGTTTTTCTTCAGCGACAGCTTTGTCCGACTATAAAACCAGAATTTTGCTATTAATTTGGATACTAACCCTCCTGTTCTTAGGTAATGTCAAACTTTTCACACAAAAGCAGTTTATTCCACTTCCTGACCCCAAAGAGAAAGGAAGTTCAGTTAAAAAATGGAATATGTGAACTGCAAACAACTGACTGTGAAGTTGATATGCAACGCAAAAGGAACATAAGAAGTTATTGAACTGTAAGTATTATCATAATGTCCTAACAAGAAATTAGAGGCTCGATGTACAATATTGATACAGTACACACTTCTATATCATTAACGATAGCTTGGGCGATATCCTTCACTTTCTGTACTTCGCTCTTTACTTTCTCAGCAGCTTGAGCTTTTACAGTGACATCTTGTAAGACCTAGAAACAATGTTTGACATAATGAAAAGGTGCAAAGATCAAACAGTCTTAAAATGTAGACCAACAAATAACTCCTTTTGTCCTTCTATGGAGACGCACTATGCTTCATAAAATTGGCACCAACAATTAGAAAAACAGGGAATTGTCAGAGAATTTAGTTTCTGCGATGGAAACCTAAGAAAAAGTAATGAATTCAATAAAGTGAAGAAAAATGAGGGAATTATATAAATGGTATTCTTCGTTTACTTTTTTAGGTTGGAAGAATGAATAGCTCTGCTAATATCTGCATTACACGGAGGTAGGAATGTCAGGGATATTTGGCAATGTAGTTAGGGAGATGGATGAAAATTAGGAAATTTCATAAGCAAAGAGCATCAGTCACCATGTCATAAGAAAGCAGGTAAAAGGCGATTTCCCATTGAAAATTTAATAAAGATGTGGTGCATTGTGCTACAGTTACATGAAGTAAATAGACAATACTAGTTAGTACTTAAGTTTGTTTGTAATCTATCAAACACAAATAAACATACAGACGTACAAAGACAACAATTAAATAATGAAAGGCAACGTACAGCATCTGCTTTGTCTGATGCAACAGCAAGGTCCTTCTCTTTGACAACAAGTTCCTTTGACAACTGTGCTACTGATTCACTTGCTTCTATCAATTTATCCAGACCTGTTTTCATTCGGTTGGCAAGCTCACCAATCTCATTACGCCTTTGCGAATAAATTTTCACGTAGCTATTTATGAAGGAAAGGTATGACTTTGGAGTGACATGTGTCGGCCTTCGAAATCTAGAATAATAAGAAGAATTAGTGAATTGTGGAGAATTTACCATGTTATAAAAAAAATCATTTGGGTTATGAAATGGAAAATTTCTATAACTAAAGACTTAGATTTTCCACTATTATATGCTGGAAAAGCATCAAATTTGAGTCAATTTTTTCCTTTTATAACAGTGTTGAGTTAGCTTTTAGATTTTTATCTTCAAAGTAAATCCAACACAGAGGAAGTGTACACCATTGGCATCAGGTGTGCACTTCCAAATGTTATCTACCTGTCAAAGTAATCCACGCAAGCTTGAGCAACGTGGTCATGAAATATTCCCATTGCCTCTACCAATCTGATCTTTGTTTCAGGTGTACAAGATATCTCAAATTTTGAAAGGAAATGATCGGCGACAGAGATTAAAGCATCTTTAGGCCATCGACTGAACCAGTCCATAGTGCAACCACTAATGAGGCCGGGAAACTTGAGTGCACGTGTCCTGAAATTATTGCCTACCTATAGTAAAATGAGAGGCAATTTAAGCTGGATAAAGACCATCACATTTTGTTATATAAAAATCATTAAAAATAAACACAATAGCGTAGCCAGAACATGACAGAGTCACCGAGTTCTGACTATGGAGGACACTTACAATATACGACTACAATATGCAAGACCATCATTTCATCTAGTTTTACTAAAACAATTTGGCTATACAGTGGCTATATGTCCTTTTTGATAGTGTACCTACTTAGGGAACTCCTCCCCAAGAATCCATAACACCAATTTCATTAGATGGCCTTTGTTTGATAGCAACCGATACCTTAGTTACTCCCCCCC
>OLMO02000006.1:2001147-2011932 GCA_900291935.2 Cassiopea xamachana | reverse complement strand
CCCCCCCCCCCCCCCCCATTGGCTGTAAGTCCAGCAAGTAGAAACTGAGCTTTAAATTTGAGATAATAGTAAGTATTCCTCTTCAAGCAAGATGTATTATATCTTCAGAATTGTAGCTTGTGATAGCGCAAAATTAGAGGCAATGTACAAAGACAGCATTCTTCGACTATAAATAGGAACCTACACAGAACGTGCTTGGATTTTGGAAACCTGTTCAAAGAAGGTATTGTTTACTCAAGGCAACATTGTGCTTATTTAGCCAAGGTTGTTAACTGCAGATGTAACAATCTTGTGCCCAAACTCTAAAGCTTGAGAGAAATTCCCCCGATGATACAAATACAACAGATACGTGCTTAGTTTCATTTAATGAAATTGGAAATGTGATACAAAAAATGTGAGTCATTGGGGACACGTACAGGTGAGAAGCAAAGTACAATGTGAAGGTTATTGCGTGCCCTCGATATGAAGTAACTATACAGGTTGTCTGGAGTGGGAGGCAATCTTGGGAACTCTTTTTTCATAATAGGAATAAGCTCTTGAGTCATCTCATCCAACTCCTCTCTTGCAAACAAGTTGGACACCTGCAAAGGAGATTCCGAAATTAGTTGCTAGAGCCTTGGGCCATTTTTACAAATATGAATGAATTGCAGAAGAATTGAGAGTGCACTATGTATGCAAAAGTTCTCCTATTGGTAAAGTTTTGTTTGGCAATGACTTGGAAAACAAATAATAAATTATTGAATCTGTTTCTATATTTAAAGGCTTTTTACAGCCATTCAGTGAACAACTTTAATGTCAAAAATCATTTTCTGCAAACGAATTTGAGCATCCGTTTGCAATGCAATGACTGTTGAGGTTTTAGAATCCAGCTGATGAATATGGTGTGCTGGCCACCTAACATCACGTGTAGTTACTACTATGCATTCAATGATAACGATAAGTCTCTTATTTTCAATTCCAAGGGTCAACACTTACCTCACCAGATGACAAGACATTGTTTATATATTCTAGGAACCCTTCTTCTTTGATTTCATTATCAGTGAATATAAACGTCATTCCTTTTCCTTTGCATCCAGCAGCGCGGTAAAGTGTTTTCAGATCATCCATCAGATTAAGCTGGTTGTAAGATCTTAACAAATAAAATATGAAACGTTTCATCGCGTGAAATGTGCTATCAGAAAGTTTGGTGGAGAGGCCAGGACCAGTTTTCTTCAATATTGTATTTACAATTGGAAATTTTGAGGTGATTATTGCAATATCTGGGAACAAGGACCGAAGACTTTCCTAAGCTTGCTAGCAATCTGTTGCAAAAACTTGAGGGATCGTTTCGAGCGCATCATTTAGGCCCACCATAACTTTCCTAGAGTGGAAACCATGAACGAGGCTCGTTTTACAAATTTTCCCTTTGTTTATATCCCCTGATTTTCATGACAGAAACTAAATCCCTTGCTTTCCTTAACCGCTTGTAACCATGGTAAATGGTTTTAATAAATTCTGTGATGATATATTGAGATTAGTAAATCAGCATTATTATCAATATCTATCTAATGGCTTGTGTCAAATATACAACATTAGCTACCAGCTGTAAATTAACAAACATAAAGTTGCCTCAGAGGTAAACAAAGAAGTTGAACCAACCTGGAAAGCGTTATCTGAAAGGTGTCGTAGCCACAAATGAAAGAGGCAAGTCTGGTAAACCTTTGCTTACCTGACCCACCTACACCAACAAGAAGTGCATTACCTCGAGGAGTACTTATAATGCGTGAGATCTATGGAATGAATCATTGAGTACCATTGTTCATTGCAAAGGAAGTTTCAACGGGGATATGATAAAAATTGTGGCGACTGTCCTAAGGCAAAAATTAGTAAATACCAAACTAATAATTAAACAAAGATCCCTTGCACAAGACAAGCAACGATGCAAATATCTGTATAAGATTCCTCTCGCGTACGACTAAGACTTTCGAAGTGGTTAAATAACTAGCATTGCTATCCAAATATATGCTTAAACTCAGGGAATTTTTTATGTATCTATCACTAACTGGTTGCATTAAAGCAGCAATCAGTATTAACGCAAAAGTATCATCAAGATTCTACTGCCTATCTCGAACCAAAAACTACATTTACACGAGGAAAAGTGGGTTAACTCTAAACTGGATCAGATAAACGTTCGGTAAGGATAGGCTTTCCGTTTATAGTTCTTCAGATCCAATCCAGCTCTGAGCTATTATCATACGCACTTCTGAACTGCTTTTGCAGTCACCATAGTTTAGATATGATCTAGTTCTAGATCTCTTAAAAGAGAAAGATCTATGAGAGCCAAAAGTAGATTGGGTCCAATTCAGATACGATTCTGTTTGATCCTGCAAAGTATAACATCACGCAAAATGAAACATCTAGACAATCTTACTGCTAGTATAGCAAAAATTAGTCAGCAATGTCTAACTTTCCTTGTAAATTAACTATATCTGTCAGTTATTTATACCTATCAAATACCAGTTCTTACCTTGATAAGATGTGTTATGGCATCTTTGAAGAATACTAGATCAAGACCTCCACCACGAATGAGCTCATTATACTGGGTCGCATAGAACGATAGTCGTTCTTTAACTGTCTGAAGTGAAGGTATCTACCGTGTAAGAAAAAGGTATTGATAAATAAGAAGCTCCATTTCTTCTAAACTTGAAGTGAAGAAACAACCAATTCATGAAAAATCAACCAGTTAGTACGACATTACAAAATCACCATAAGATGTTTGAGGCTCGGCCTCATTAAGGAATATGCTTGATGTGATGAAGGAAAACTTCTCAAAGTTCAAGTGGGAAGAAAAGGAGGAAAAGCATACCAGCTAGGTTGGGATACCTTTTCATAAATTTTTGGTTCATCAAGATCAGCATCCTCAGCTTCATCACCAGTTGCTTCAGGAGCATCTCTATGAAAAGAAGGCAAATGCAAGGTTATTGAAAGAGTCATTTTATGAAAAGAATTCCCTCTGAGGAGTTATGATTTGATATAAAATAAGAACTACTTTGACGATAAACTTTTAATTAGATAAAGCTCCTTGGCATTAATACTACTTTATATTACTATAGTTTTTTCATGTTCTTTCTTTAAGGGTGAGTCTGAGCCCTGGGGAAGCTATTCCAAAGTTTTTTTAACAGCACTACCTATCAGGATACCACGTCTAGTTGCTTCATATTGTCTCGGACCTTCGAATCCAGTATAGAGCTTCCACATGAAAACCAGAAAATGTATATCTCCCTAATTTTGAATTCTTGTTATAGGCGAGATACATTTGCAGCATAGGAGGTACATGAGTGAAGGAGAAGTGAGCAAAAGGTAATCAAAACTAATGTCACCTCAGAAAGTTAACAAAGTATGGTTCCTCCTCCAAAAGAGACGACGTTTCCTCATCGGTTGTTTCGGTGAGGACTTGCACAAGTGTTCGTGCAAACCAGTGCTTATCTCTTTCAGTTGTGAACCTATCTGCTATGACCCTTGTACACTCACTCTTCCAAAGTGCAAGAACATCTGCTGTATTCTCTATAGTTTCTCCTATCACTTTAAGCATGCCTTCCCATATGCGCGACAGGTCTCTCAAATTGAACACGTAGTGGAACTTTGCAGGAGTTGGAAGCATTTTTACCTGGTAGAAACAAATGTTTATTTGATTTCTTGGATGTTTCGAATATAGAGAAAGTTTGAATGGACAGATTGATGAGATGGCGAGAGAGAGAGAGAGAGAGAGCAAATGACATTGTAAATTTTTCTCTCTCTCTGTGTGTTCTTAGTACTAGTTATGGATATGGTTAACAGCATTCATATAAAACAAAAACAGATTTTAAGGTACCTTCGTTTTCTGCCAAAGAATTCTAGTGCAAGGTACAAGTCGTCGAATAATATCGCAAACCTCTTCATTAAACCTTTCCTTGCAAAAATATCCACTGCCAATGATACCTGATTTACAAGAAGATATAAATTATTCCATACTGCTGCTGATGATGACTCTAGTATAGAGTTGAAATGTCTGACTCGTCATTTTGCTGAGTGTGCAAAAAACTAGACTGCCTACATATAGTTTAAGAGCATAAATGTAAATAGCTCCTTTTTTGTCTTCATCCTCAACTCAAACATTTACTTGTGTGACATACATTACATTAAAGGGGTACAAACTAAGGGTAAACTTGATAGACTACGAATTAAAGCATCAAAGAAACATTTATATTCGTTAAGTTGATACACTGATGTGTCTAATTGTAGCATTGAAATGCATATAGCCTACCAAATATTTTATCAATTGAATTGACTGATGGCAATGTGCAGTTGAAAATTGAGAAATGTCTCTTCAGTCTGCTTGGAATGTCATTTCTTCCTCCACCTGGATGAATCATGGCAGCAATGAACTGAATATCTACGATGTTTGTAAATTCTCCTGGCTTATCAAGGTTGTAAAAGCCTCTCATCTCCATTAGCTGTCTGACAATTTCGTTTGTTATCTTGAAAGGAATATAAATATTTGAACAGCATGTGAAAAAACTAGTCTATGTACTACGAATGTAGCTAAGACTGGCTAAGCTAGACAGTCCAAACAATTCTTAACTTCTATACAGAAAGAAATAAAAATTCAGAAAGAAAGAAAGAAAAATATTCAGCCAAGCAATTCTTAACTTCAATACAGAAAGAAGCAAAATTCAGGGTTATACTTACTAGAAAAGTTTTAAATTAATAGAAAATGCAGGTAAATCATAGACAGCAAAATTTCTTGTATAATTAGAGAGCAAAGTATGACTTTTTAGCATTTGCAATAAAGAACCAATGGAGAAATAGTATAGATATTTTCCAAGAGTCAAGAAATGGCTCTGGGAAAATAGGAAGATTTTCTGGACATCGATAGATAGGATGATCTGGCAAGGAATGAATACTTCTATGCTATGGTTTTGGTATACCTGATCTCCCCATTCATTGATGATCGGCATGTTGATGTCATCAATAAAAATAGTCATCTTCCTTCCAGCAGTGGGGCCATAAGTAGTACCAAGTCGTTTATCAACGTAACTCTCAATTGTCCTCTATCATTATTTCAGTATAAAAAGAATGAATTCAAAGATCTCATAAATATAAAATTCTTCATCAACAACCATCTGTACTATATAGATTTTTATAGAGATTGAAGAACGCAGTTATATTTTTCTAAGCTACATAGAAATTTAGTTAGGTTTCTCATATGATTAGACCTAAAACTTCTTGTTTTCAGTCAAAGTTTAGATCTTAACTTGTTTAATGACCGTACAATGGTCTGATTATATGAGAGATTTTAGACTGTCTACGATAATTTAAATAACTTTTTGAATCAAGCTCTTTTGCTTACAAACGATTGGTTCACTATAAAAAATGTGTATTAATTCGTACATTCTTGAGCCCCTCCGTGTATACTCACCCCCCTCCCAAATTTTTACTTTCGAAGATTTGATGTATGATACTCCTTTTACTCTGAGGTCTATCAGCATTGCTCTATACTCTCTTATTCAGACTTCTTCACAGCGTATGAAAGCAAGTATGAGAGTAGCTCATCGAAATAAGAAGGGCCGCTATATTACCAACTCTCTCTATCTATACCAGCCCCTATAATTATTCTTCAGGAATTTTTCCAGCCCCAAATAATTTCGACCTTCCCCGATTATTCAGTTCTTCAGAAAGAATGCACTGCAAGCAGAAAATTTGAAGAAACAGATATCAAACGAAGAATGAACCAGATAATGCAAAAAATTGTTTCACCTGTACTAGCAAAGGAGTAGTTGCCGATGAGAAGCTAAAGCCTTTACTCATATGCAATTCGACGTCGTATTTTGACATATAGCTTTTGACCATAACTGTTTTTGCAGTTCCCTGCTCACCAATCAGGAGAACAGCCTAAGTATTGAAAACAATTTCTAAACAAAATCAATGAAAACTACTTCTTGCCAATTGACTGAATCAATAACATCCTCAAGTAGCAATTTTCTACACTATACATGTGGACTGAGTACGACCCTAAGTGAACTGGAGGTCCTTGTCATCTCTCATGTCTGTCTGTCTGTCTTTTCCATTTCGCCCCCGAAGGGGGCCTAGGACTGACCCTGGGGTCAGTTTTCGCCTGTAATTTGTTTAAAAGAGGTGATCGAGTCGGCTACACTCAATCCACTCTGTAACCCCAACAGTTACTAGGCAGAACTGTAGCGTGAGCCATTGAGTCTGCTTTTCACTGAATGGGGCCTGGTTGGACAGTTTGCCACAGGTCATCAACATCGGCCCTAGTTCTGAATCTCTGCGATATAAACCACTATCAACTTAAGGGCAGCTGTTTCTCTGTGCCCGCTTGCCACCACGTGGAGGTCTCCAACCATGGGCTAGCTGTCATCTCTCATAATCTTTTATTCGCTGTCTTCATCATCATCGCATCATTAGCAGTATCATTAGTATCATCACTACAACCATTATCATCATCAAATTATAGATATCAAATCTCATTCTACGCAACATTAAATAGAATAAATCGTACAGTCTCACAGAAGAGAACAGAATTGTGCACACAATTTTGTTAACTTAAGTCATAGCTGAAAGAGAATCAGACTTTGAGTAATGCATATGATTTGAGCCATACTTTCTGCTGTTTTGCAATGGTTTGAATAAGAAAATCTGTTCGAACATTATCAACATTTGGTACCAATATAGAGGCATATTCTGGTATGGCATCTGATGGATATTTGTACTCCTGCACCCTCTTTTTCCAATGTTCCCAATTGCCTGTAAAATAATTAAAATAAATGAGTAAGAAAATCAGCTTGATTGGCTTCTTCATTGGAGTTCTTTTGTTTCCCAACCAACCTCTTCCAGTAATGTGCTCTGACTGGCAATGTGCATTACGATTTGTCATTTTGCGTGTTAATTTGAATCTTGTCTCTTTCAAAATTATGGAGCAGCACAGAGGTCTATTCTAAGCTGATGTCCCTACAAGATATTTCGTGCATGGAAAGTACTAGCAAATGAACCAGCTAAAACGCAATGCTGTAAATGGACAGATGACATCATGTAATATTTGTAAATATTCTTGTCAGCATGACATACGAAGGCCAGGTTTTCAATTTAGTTTCTGATCCTATGATAGTCTGTCTCTGGGCTGAAATGATCTGTTTTTCGTGCTGCTACACGTATTTTTTTTATAAGAAGCAAACTTTCTGCCTTCAGCCTGGATGTTTCTCAATATTTTTCAGATCCAGCCTTAAATGTTTCTTAGCTGCTTCTTAAATTCTGAACACTTCCAATAAAAATAACAACCCAGATTAGACAACAGTGGTGCAAGAAATCGGATATTTAGGCTTTATGAGGAACTTAACGGATGTTGTTTATAGTTTGGTTAAAAACTTTCTTGTTTTTTTCTCGACTTTACCCCCGTTCCCCCTGGTTACTTGGGGCTTGGAGGGTGCCTTTGAGAGGACTTTAGTCCTGGCACGAGCATTTAGGACCGGATGCCCTTCCTGACGTCACCAATGGCCTGCGTTGGGCCTCGAACCCAGGACTAAGTTGGTCTGAGTCGAGTGCATTACCGCTAGGCCACGGCTGCTCTTTAGAAAGTTTTCTTGTACATGCAGTTTTTTCAAGCTCTTGTTTGAAACTCAGCCTGCTTGTGTTTCTTAAATGTTTCTTAGGTCTACCTAATTTCAGCCTTATGTTTCTTACAGACATGTTTCTTGTAAAAACAAAAGACGTGTACTATGAAATTCTGAAAATAGGTTTGAGTGTTGAGCATAAAATTTCGTTTGATATTAACTATTATTTAACACGATATGCTTTTTGTTACCTTCAGAATCCACAGTGTATTCAAAGATGGTATCACCACTACCTTCATCGACGATTGGTAGATAACGGTTGCAAGTTTGTTTCATGAATTCCTCCATTTTGACGCGATCTGAAATCTCCAAAAGGGCACCTACGCTCCACATTATAGAAAATACAACCAATTTTTCGATTTGCTGCTTTCCAATACTGCTACTATCGTCCTTGTTTGAGATCAATCCTTCCATAAGATCAATGAACTAACAAGTAGAACACTGAAGGGATCAATATACAGTAAGCTAAACATGACAACTTATTTTGGTCTTACCTAGGTTTCACGACATCTTGAAATAAAAGGAGGCAAACGAAAATAAGTAAAAAACTCTTTGAAAAAAGACTAGAATTAATGTTAAATTTATACTTATCTTTTCCATTGATGTTATTTCATTTGTACATGTTAATTGCTTTATTTCTTATGATGCAGCTATTTTTTATGATTCAACTATTAACAGCAATCGCTTTAAAGACCATTCTATACAACACTACAAAGACTATAAGGCATGCCTAGACATATAGTGGTAACTAAGGAACTATAAACAATCTGAGATACGTTGAATGTTGAACTCTGTTACCTGCTTAGTTATATTACACTCTAGAACATCCATCTTTGGGAAAAGATTCTGTCGCACAAAAATCAGAAGATCATCAAGGATTTCTTCAAGAATTCCTGTGATGATATCACCTTCCATTGGAGGTCTAGATTTCAGCCATCCCTGGAGAAAAAGTCAACTCTAACAACAAAAGCACTAAAGGGAAACAATTCAAAATTAGAAGTAAAGCAAACCTGACATTATGTCAGACTTTTCCAGGTATATGCAGCCACTTCTTTACCAAAAAGCTGTTACTGGATTGGAAAATATAAAGTTGCTAAACAAGTTGGGCAGTGGCTGTCATAAGGCAAGCTATAAACCCAAATATACAGGAACTTCCCTTTCTTGCATGCAAAATAAAATTATACATAAATAAGCAAAGATATATATTTTGACCTTGTACTATTAGCACAGATGACCACGTAGAAAGTAATAATCAATACAAAACTACTACCTCAATTATTGGTCGCCATTCCAGCACAGAGGAACTCATGTACACCATTCCGTTTCGTGACACAGTGGCAGGCGAAGCATTATCAATATTATGAACTTCGAATATTATCTTACAATAAGGAGACATTGGAATACGATCACCATTTGCCAACGTTAGTGTCTTGTTATCGTCCAGTACAGAGTTTAAGTTTTCAATCCAAATAGCATCTACAGGACCATCTAATACAATCCATACACTTTCGCCTATGAAGATTGTTACCAAATTACTCTCTGGGCGAAAGAGATCAGTAAATGGCTTCCAAAGGAAAACCAAAAATGAGCGTATTTTTGTTCTGTGTCAAATTGAAAAACTCAATGTTAAAAGGAACACTGGAAACAACTTCAATAAACATTGAACAAAAAGACTTTGAGGATGCACATGTTGTGATAGCTGGAGAGTGAATTCCTGCTATAAATCTTCATTCACGACATTAGCTTTCTTCCATATCATCTTCTATAGCATAATATATACCACATCAGGCGCACAACAAGGAATTTTCGAGGGCAGGGGTAAAATTCACGACAAAAGGCACACTTAAACTTTGCAAAGAAAATACAGTCTTCGAATATTGTTTCTCAGATTCATAAGTGGAGGAAATACTGTGAGATGTTTACTGACGTCTTTGCTATGAGAGCTAATGGTTCTTAGTACTACTTTTTGGTGCGGCAGAGAAAGGAAAATGGTTGGCCGGAGGCCAAGCTCCCTGACAATTTCTGGGGCCAGGCCTTTTCCATGTAAGGTAGCTGCCATTTTTTACTAGAGAAGGCACTACAGGAAGGGCACTTTCGTTATTTTGCTTAAAAGGGGAGGGGTCTAGACCCCACAGGACCCCTCCCATAGTTGTGGGCCTGCACTTGAAGGAAATAACAGCAATTAGTCTTGACCATCATGTATCATTCACCCATTACGTAGCGCCTGGGAGCATACCTTGATTTGCTACAGTAGTGTTGCTTTCATGGAAGGTTACGCTATAGAGCATTTCCAGAGAGAAGGAGGTTCCCGAATAGACAAAATTCATTTTACGTAACGAGTGAGTGGTCTCTCCTACCTTTCTTGGTTTTCAATGATTTCCTCCACAATGTGGAAAAGATACCATCTGTCCAATCGTTAGTTGATGCATCTAGCCGTCCAAACATCTGTGGAGCTGTGATTGCTTTTGGGTTCATTCTCATTTCTCGATGTGGCTGTCCAGAGTCTCCCATTGCCTTCATCAATATGTTGATACACGTTGTTTTGCCAGCACCGGCAGGACCAAGAGCCATCATGCCGTGACGAACTCGTTGTGTTTCATAAAGCTGAAGCATCAAGTTTAATCACGCTGTAAATATGGCGTTCAAGCTATAAAGTGCAAATTGCAGCCAAAAAAGATCTTCCAAAATCTAAGCCTGTATTTGGTGTTAAAACAAATCAAAGGAAAGATCAAGATATCGACACCAATACTAATATTCTAGAGTCCCATGCAGTGACCCCTAACTTCAATTAACCGCTTATCTGCAGTTAAGTAATTCTCTGTGCTCACAGTTGGTTACAAATAAAGACATTCAGTGGCTTGCTTTCTGGAATTTTTTTATTGTACACTTATTTCATGTGCTCTTTTATCCCGTGCTGTCAGTCACCAGGTACCACAGACTGTTGACAATTCAGTGGGCACCGCACTATAATCATCCACACTATGTAAATAGAAGTAGTGGTATAAAGTTTAAAACTATATTGCTAGATGTCTTTAATTTAACATAAGTAATTATGTTGATTTAGCTATACTTAGTTATCGTTTATGATATATATGTATATATATATATGTATATATATATATATATATATATATATATA
>OLMO02000006.1:1984156-2001047 GCA_900291935.2 Cassiopea xamachana | reverse complement strand
ATATATATATATATATATATATATATATATATATATATATGTATATGTATTTATATATATTGAATTATTACGATATAACTGCTACTGTCAACCGCCTAGAAGCCTTCGGTCCCATTCAACTGCTTTGTTTCCACGCTGAAAAAGTAAAAAACCATCATGTGGTCGTCCACCCGTTATGTAACGCCAAGCTTACCGTTTTTGAGACCCCCTCCCCCTTGTCGTAACGCTCCTTACTATTGCCTTCCATATAAATTAAACAATAGCGTAACAAATCAAGATATCCTCCCTACCCCTGAACGCGTTATGTAACGGGTGAATCATCCCCATGTAGCAATATGTTCAGCCGCCACCCATATACGATCAACTTTTATTTTTGCTCAAAATACTAATGCCTCGTGCAGCGTGTCTCCGTGGCGCAATCGGTTAGCGCGTTCGGCTGTTAACCGAAAGGTTGGTGGTTCGAGCCCACCCGGGGACGCAATTTTTATCTTGCAAGGTTTTTTGTTTGTCTTAAAGCACTTTTTCACCAAAAACATTCAACCTCATTAGATGCAGTATATGGGATATTTCCTAACCTGGATTAGCTTCAATACCCATGGTGGATGATACACCAAACCAGATGCGTCAGTATTCATTTGGATCGCGGCTTCCAGTTCAGGGTATCCGGCTTTATCCAATACAATGCTGGGAAACAAATCATTTATCAAACTCATAAACAATGGCTCGTCCTCGTCAACCTAAGAAGAATAAAGAGTTCAAAGACTATTGCACTCAATTAAGGCAAGAATATTAACATGATCGCTAACTACGTAATGCCGAATTCATCTCAGGAGCAACTCACTATTATAGTGAGGCCCAATTTCAAGACAAAATAGCATGCTTCTGTATATATTTTAGTTTTATGCTATCAGACGACCTGTTTTTGTTCTTTCCATCGCTTTATAATCATTTAAAGCCGCTTCTTGAAATCCGACAGGTTTCTTTTGACCGACCCGTTTGTTAAATGTCGGAATTTTTCCGACCCCCTGTATATTAGGACCCCCCCCGTTTATTTGGCACTTGAGAGCAATTGAAACGATGAGTTAAGAATATTAAGGCTCAGAATCGCTGAACTTTAAGAATAATTTAAGAATAATGCAAGGCTCAAGCTTTATCAAGACTTGGAATTTTGTACATTTTAATTACAGTATGATTTGTAACTTAATTTTTGCACTATTGATACAGTATCTAGTGTTCTGTTCCTCTTTTGGTTTGCTTCGTGATGAAGTAAGAGATCATCAAAATTTTAATATATACCTTTCATTTTAGGGCAAAGTTACGCCTTTGGTACTTGAGAATAAATTAAGAATAATATAAGCCTCAAAACCAGAAAAATTTTTAATATGAGGCCCAGGGAAAAGCTAGGTATTCTTATAAAAACTAGTACCCACTTACTGTCTGCAATGATGAACAGGAGCACTAAACAGTACGTGATGAAGAGACAATATAGCAGAATAGGCACTTGAAGGTGTAGGTGATCTTCTCCATGATTGTAACAATAGCTTTAAACAACAAAGAAACTGCTCTATTAAGTGATTATAACGAAAATTGTCCTGATATACTTACAAGCTTTGATAAATTCATATTTCTCAAGACTCTCATAACAGTTCTGCTTTCACTATCTTCTGGGTTTGCTCTTTTGTTAGCGCCAAGTGTACGAAGAACTGAGAGTATGTTCCTTAAGCCGAAATCGTAATGGACCTGGGGTAATAAGACATTATCAGTAACTTTTCCATCTATCTTCATGACATATAGAAATTGAAAACCCAGTAAAAAATAAAGTACAGTAACTTGGAAAGACCTAGCAGTTTCTACTTTAATAGGAAAACTGAAAATCCAAGGGTTTAGGCATGTCTCTTCTACAGAATATTCGATGTAATCTCCTGTTCTGTTGATTTAAATGCAGTACATATGAATATCACAAATTCTGCAAACAAGAAACAGAAAAAATGCATTTAAATCGTTAGAATCATCTTATAGTGCGAAAAAATCATTTCTACTCTACATCACTTGCACTCTAAGAATGGGTGTGATGTCGGTGTTGTCAGTTAAATCTGCAATACACGCTTTTTTCTACTAGAAATCTGGTTCAAGGCCTAATAGTAAAGTTTCTTAATCTCTGGCTACATTTGTGGCCACATTGTAGTTCCAAAAGTTTCTTAAAAGCTTCTTGATTTAATGAACAAAATTGAAGTGAAAACGTAAACAAAAAGTGGGCGTAGCAAACTACTAGTATTATTAAAAAACAATATGCATCAGTGCGAGGTAAAATCCAAAGCAATGTCATGTTAACATTGTTTTGGTTCAGCTTTACATTGAATCAGGCAACGACTTAATTGTGCTACTTGTCTAAAGTTTCTTAACCCTTTGCTTGTAGTTATACAAGCTTCTTGAATTTTACAATGCCTACTACAAGAAACTCGAGGCTGTGGAAATATGGTCCCTTCGGAGAATGCTCCGAATACTCTGGACTCAGAAAAAATAGAACGAGACAGTCTTGAAGGAGGCGGATGCAATACGCTCACTTATCAACAGAATAAGGAAGCGGCAGGCAACGTTCACTGGCCATGTTATCAGAAGAGATGGGCTCGAACAACTAGTAACTAGAGGAATGATTGAGGGAAAGAGAGGCAGAGGAAGGCAAAGAGAGAAGATACTCGACGGATCGACAACATGGCTTTGGGCATAGAGAGTGACTGACATCTTGTCGACCATGAACGATCGTGAAGCTTGGAGGAGATTGATCGCCAACGCTATGGAGCAAGGCACCGGATGATGAGGATGATGAGTACACGGTTGCTTATAAACTGGCTTCTTATACCGATCACTAGAAGACAGGTAACAGACAAAATGGCTTACCTGTTTTGTAAGTTGCTCTTCACATAGCTTATAAAGTGTGTAAAACTTCTGAGCTAGAACAATGTTCTCTAGAAATCCACAACTGGCCAGCTTTACGCGCATAATGATCTGAAAAATACTCGGTTTGCTGTGACCAAGCAAAATTGCTTACTAGCAGCTAAACTGATAATTGGGAAAGTAAAAAGGGCAGAGTTTGTGAAAAGACGGCAGAAGGTCGAATTTGCAGAAATACAACTTTCTTTCAGCACAAAACCAATTCAAATTCTTATTTCATTACAACGATAGTTGTGGGACAAATATTTGATGGATGTACCTGTCTGTCAGGAACCATCATGGCGACCGTTCTAAACTGCACCTTCAAATTTTCGGGCAATTCTTGTCTCCCAGCGTATCCAGGATTCTAAGACAGAAAACCAAACAATAAAGGTTTTTCCAAGAACGTTCCACTGAATTCTGATTGCTGTAATATTCTGCAATGGATGAGGCTATTATCTTATGAAATTGTTTCTGACCTCTTGGTATATCTATGATCTGGAATCAGAGATCCAGATAAAATGTAAATAAGGTTTGTACCATTGTTAGAAAGATGCCAAATTCCGGGTTAAGATCAACGGTATCGCCATCTGAGAATATAAACTGCTTTTTCCTTTCCTTTTTTGCCGTTAAGACGATGTAAATTTGTTGAGCAGCGACAGATAGTACTGGTAGTTCTATTCGGTTGAATTCATCGAAGCAGCCCCAACTTCCAGACTGAGCTAGACCTAAGGAACAAGTACTTGATACAAAATGGAATCGTAGTCCTGAATGTAGCAGTTACCAAATGGCTCAAGAGCACAAAAAGCTGTATATTAATTTCGATGAGACGAGAGAATATTTGGTAATAGACTTGGATGTACGTATGTAACATATTTAAACGCATAACAGGACTAAGCAAAGTGCTTGGTTAAAGCCTGCTGTGGAAAGGAACGTAAATGGAGATTGATTTATATTAAATAAACAAATAAAATATGTAAGTGACACTTTTGCTTGAAGTTGTAACAGCATGGTGCAAAACAGTAGCATGAATGATTATACCTTTGTATATCCTTCCAAGACCTCTGAAATCCATTTGATCTGAGCAGTTAAACACAACAACGTATTTACCCAAGCATCTTCCCATATCCTTCGTTGTTTCTAATAAATATTTATACATCATTAAAGTCTTGCTCAAGTCGTTTGTGTGAGCTAATTGCACGATAAAGTCAATTGGTTACCTTATTCTAAGCAATTTCATCTTATTAGCCAAGAAAGAATAATGATTAAGGTCATTCATTTTAATACGATCCTTTTTTATATACGAACCATTTTATAAGAACATGAGCTTGAACTTTGGTCGAAAATTAGGGACAAATTATGAACAAGGCTGAGCCTGAAGCCTTGCTGTAAAATGTACTTTTGGAAAACGATGCAGAAGCTTTCCACAAACAAATAGACATGAAGTGTCCTTTCCTTGTTAACCTGAGAAGAATTGACAGTCTTGAAACTTTTTGTCTTTGATTTTCGCTAATTAGTTGCTGCTAACGAAACTAGGTACTGTGCTAGCATTGTCTATTTATAATTGCTTGTACGCTTTTTCAAGAAAAAACAGTAATATACAAGAAAGACCAACTTGGCTGTAACATTTGGCTCTCAATCAATCAAAACGCCCAATGTTGTCTTGTATATTGTCTTTCCATGTATTTCTAAATGGCCTACACGATACTAATTTAAGAACAAATTAAGAACAATTCGGTCTCAAAATTTGGGAAAATTTAAGAACAGCCAGCCTGAACCTCAATTTTACTGCTTCTTAGAAAAGAAGTGTAGTAGAAGGAACCTCAAAGGTCCATTAAGTAGGTGCTAAGTCATGCGATACTCTTACAAAACAACTCCAGGAAAATGGATAAAGATTTGGTACTAGCAGTTTTATGTTGGTCACTTACATAAATTTCAAGTTGAAAGATGTAGAAGTTAAAGCATAAAAGGCATCATACCAGTTTTTCCAGTGCCAGCTGGACCAGCAGGAGCACCACCCATTGACATACCAAGGGCTTGTGCTAAAGTGATATAGCATCGATCCGTTAATGGAGTAATCACAAGACGCTCGGTACAGCCGAGGAATTCATTCTGGTAGCTGAAATCAACATCAGTTATTGATATGACGCAGTCATCTGTCTCTTCTTTAAAATAGAATCTGCTTTGCTTTAGCCACTCAAAATCCATCGGACTTCGAATGTGCATTTTGACCTAACGAAGGAATTGCACATTCTTATCTTAAATGAAACTGTCAAAAGATAACACCGTGTATCAAATCTTTTGTGCTATCATTGAGGCGCGTTAAATCATTAAACCTAGAATCAGCTAGCAAAAGCATGCAAAAAATTATATTATTGTCTTTTTCACAGTAAAAAGTGATTTCTGTTCTTCAGAAAAGGCGAATTGACATGCTTAGTGAAATGATAGCTTCTTAAGTTACTGACCAAATCATCGAAGATGTCTCTCTGGTGAACATGAATGGTGACCAGTGTTTCATACTTGGTTCTCTCGATCTTGGTCAAGTCAGTTGTTGTCACTTCAATCAGCGTATTTAGGAGCTGCAAAAATTTGTGATTTGTGTGCTGCATGATCTTTTTATCAGATTTTGCATGCGCCAGTGCATTTTCAGCATCTCTTGTCCAAATCATTTGAATGCCTAATATACCGACCTTGTGGAAAATAGAGTGCATTATAACAAGGTGATCTGTTTGGTACTATTTCTTTGTATAGACTAACTAAAAGACGTTTCGCGAGCAGAATGTGAAACTTTACTTCTCAGTAGGCGAACAATAACAACTTGCTATTTAGTCACTCAATGAACTGGCTCTTTAAAGGATCCATTCGCTCGCTCACTCCGTGGTGGGTCAGGCAAAAGATTGAATGGTAAATTCACTGAAAGACTGCGCTTTGAGGATACGAAGTAGATAGTCGAATCTAAGCATACTCAAACTGGGCAATTAAGAAATTAAATCCGACTATACCTGAGCAGGGAAACTGTTGAGAAAGTTTTTAAGATCAAAAGAATTGTCATTTATGATGACTGATGCTTCCCTGACAATGACATGTAAAGACCATTGTGCTTGCTTTAGTAAATCCATTAACCAGCACTCTACATTGCCCTTCGCATAAATGGCCTTTTCCAGCTGAAAACAAAACTTTAGATGTCTATCCGTCTGATGCAAAAGAACGCTCAAAAATGTACAAGGCACAATTCTAAATAACTTATTATCCTTGACGATTACTATAAGGAGATGATCAGGAAGAATTCTTGTGTCCTAATGGTGCAAAAAATAAATATGAAAATAATGCTGATTTATCAATAGTCCATCTTCAATAGACTCTTACAATGGGGACAACACATTGCATCATATCGTTTTACGATATAATCTTTCATGCAGTTGCAATATAAGGTACTTCTTTCCCAAAGGCAACAAGTTGTCTCACAATCAACCGGTGGCAAATACTATAGAAAACAATACTCAGACACAGATCAGTAGACAACGTGAAATTCTGAAAAATAACTAGCTCTTTTAATACACCAAAGAAAATACTAGTAAACATGAGGTTGAACAGCAACCTGAATCAATAGTAGAGTCTTTAGGGATTTATACGTTTAGAAGTAGGCAAAACTTACTTGAACTGTCTCTCCTTCACTTGATATGATGGATAAAATCTTTTCATAATCCTTACTGTCAAAACCAACTGATTTTGTATTGTCAAATATCCCAAGAAGATGAGCCTACAAAGTCCGACTTAACATGAAAAATTACATGCACAAATCATCTAGTCCTAACAAAGACAACCAAAATATAATTTAATGCATATAAGTGTAACAAATATAATATACAATATGTAACGAAGTGGTTGTATATTAACTAGTATATTTAGTGTCGAATTGCGTACTCCTTTAGCTGTAATGTTTTCTGTGCAAATCTTGCGTTCATGTCGAGTGCTGTTGTGTGTAGTAAACACCCTTTCCAGGCAATGTATTTTATCTGTCAAATGTATGTCACATGTCATGTACTGTGTGACTATTATTAAGTACTCTGTGTTTAATGATTAAGTTAGTCTTCTTCGGTTTGCAATACAAGATATACCAGCAGAGAATCGTTTATATTTTCAGTCTACTTTAGGCCTAGGCGTAAGGTTAGCCTCCAGGCACAGAAGTGTAACCATCACCCAGGTACCGCAAAACGCTACATATACAAAATATCAAATCTAAAGCAAAAACTGGTTCTGAGTATGAAGAGAATTTCATCGGCTACCTGAATCGTGTGGGGATCGCTCGCTTGACCAAGAATTTCCAATAATGCTGGATCAGAAACGAAAAAGAACCGTGGAAATAGCAGCCGTTTCTTTTCTAGGTACCTAAAGAATGAAGTGAAGATAATAGTAAATAGAAAGAGACTATTGCTGAGTTTCAATATATTCCTAGATCCAAAAATAATAAACTGAATTCAAAATTATTCGCAATTTCGAGAGACTCCTTTCATTCAAAAAGTAATTGTTGTTTCTATGCTTTTTGGAAAACTTGACACCGAGAAGATTCTCAAGCTCTAAGGACCAAATCCACATGACAAAATGGAGGAGCTCAGCTTACCAAAACTAAAACAAATGGGTGAGACGTAGATTTTGTGGTTATACAGGCTCTTGCTTACCCGCTCAGTGACTTCTGGCAAAGTTCCAATTGTTCTAACAGGTGAGGCAATAATTGGCTGAGTGTCTCATCTCCTACGCAGCATTCAATGACATTTGTTGCGCCGTGTGCTCTTACCATTATCTTAGCCCATGATTTGTCTATGTTCTGAAACCTCTTTGCTTCCTATTAAAAAAAGCCAAAAGCATTTATCTCCTATGGAGGGACAGATTACGTAGAACTGTGTCATTAAATTTTTGCTTGCTAACTTCTGTTCTTGAAGCAGCCACACACTATCGAACTATCTATATAAAGAATACACAATTGTAAAAGTCTGTCCATAAGGTACCCATAGGACAAGCCTATGACAAGGTTAGTATAGTTGCAACTACATAAGATTGCATGTGCTCTAGAGTTGAAAACTCTGCTAAACTCATAGAGAAACATATAACTCATTAAATTCACATCATACCTTTGGCAGTTGCTTTGCAATATCACCACCGACGAATACAGCTTCTAGATAGACCCAAAGATTTTGCACAACCAACCAGTTTTCTATAATCTCTGAGGTATTTGATAACTTCTGTACCCAAAGCTGAATGTCTTTCTTGAACGGGGCATTGTATCTATTCGGAGAGAATTTGACGTTCATTACCCTAACATGAACAATGTCATTTTTTATCTTAAACTTCTGTACCTAAGTTAATAACAAGCTAGATTAATAACCACCAGCTTTGCTGCAACATTGTTTGAAAGAGAAATAAAGAAAAGGTAAAAAGTTTTTGTAATTTGCTAGACGCAGCATATTTCAACGTGGAATTACAGAATTGTGTCACAATATTAAAATAAAAAAAAACAAGTGACTTTAATTGACAGCACGGTATGACAGGAACTGGTTCGAGGTCTGCAGAGTAAACTTGGAGTTGAGTGGACTGAACAAGCTTTTGCAAATAGGTTTTAGAATGAAGACCCTAACAACATCTGTCTTTAGCATCGTAAATGGAAACAGTGGACTATCTGAGCTGTATAATCACTATCTTCAATATCGAAAGGAATGCAATTTTTATACTGTTAGAGATAATCCTCACATATTTACTGATATCATTTGCAATGGAAAAGGCAGATAATGCTGAAATTTTCATACTTGAAGAGCAGTATTTTCATATACGAAAAAGATATGGCAAGCTAGAGAAACTACAACTGGATGCCTTATACCATTTAATTTAGTAGTGAATGTCGTTCTGTTGTGCTAGTCCGCAGAGTATATATTTACTATTGCTACAGTTATTTTTAGGACTGGGTGCTACTTTTAAGCCGTATTTCGTGACATGTGCGTTTAAGGTTGAAGTTTGCTACTGTTTTTTGAAGAGAAGATAAATGGTAGAGATTCAAATGAGAAAGCAGCTATTTGCCAGAGGATATGCATTGATTTAATCGAAAAAGTACCTGTTCGTCAACAAAGACCCAAGTATCATAAGACTGTCCTCCAATGCAGTAATTATTTCTGTAGTTTCATTTCCTTTCAGCAGTAACTCGCCTCTATTTTTGAATTCTGCAAATGAAAATTCTTGTGCTCTCCAATCACCAATAACCTGACGCAATTTCGCTTCGATGTCTTTCTCTTTAATTGCTGATATGCAAATGTCCTGCAATTCCCATGTTTGTTAGATATATTGAAAGTATCACATTAATAAGCTAAATGAATTAGTGTTGACATAAAATCTCTAAATATTTTGGATTTAATGGTCTATGACATTGCCATTATTGGTGGGACTATTTAGTAGTAGCTTCAGTCTTATATGAATGTACTTTAAGTGCACAATGATTCTAATTTATGGGCACCAAAATGTACCTCAATTTCCTCTTTGGATTTTAGCAGGTTAGCTTCCATGATGTTCCTCAAAGCAAAGCCTTCACTCTCCACCTCAAAATGATGGCCTGTAACCTCTCCTATTCTATTCCAGTGTCTACTTTTCATCGCTTTGTTCGACATCAATTCCAATAGAGGACAACTCTCACTAAAATCGTCTATTTTGGTCTTAAGCTCAGCGTAGACATCCCAAGATTTTAACGCTTTTGGAAGCCTTCGACACCTATACATGAATTTTTGCAGGTTAGCAAAATAGAGCAACAGTTCCGAGTCTCATCATATCTAGAAATGTAATAACTTTATACAACTCAATTGTTGAGAGGAATTAAAGGAATTTACACGAAGGTAGCTCATTTGAGTCATGGAGCTTTGCCAGTTTTCACCCATCTCAGAAACTAAAGCCATACCTGCTTCTTTTTGAAGACAATTAGGATATATTGCGAAATCCTAGACAGTAGATTCTTTAAAAACTTCCTAATGGAGAACAGGGCACTATTTCATTTCATTTGCGAAGGAGAATAAAAAAATCCTGATTTGGTGAGTGAATATGATTTATGGACTTTCTACGGGGCTTTTTTAAGGACCAAAAAATGATTCTTAAGCAGCAATCTTTTGTGTCTTTCCTTGAGAAAAAGTAAATCATTTCTTAAATAAATCAGTAGCTAAAAATCCTCTCCTTCAAGGATGCCTACAGCATCTACAGCATTCGACATGATGATTTCGTTCGCCTTTTGATGAGAGTAGATTTTCCAACTATGATTCACATCGCACAGATTTTCAATTGGAGTCTCCTTTCCACTATTAACGTTTGAAGTTTTTCCATTGGAAATAAGGAGTATTTAAGGAGTCCACACAAGTAGTTTTTGAGCGCCTTTGAAAGAGTAAAATAGATCTAAGGAGTTTTCAAAGAGTTTAAGGAGTATTACCAACCCTGTGTTTTATAGAATGAAAGTGAAAAATTGAAATGAAGCGAAATAGATAATGTATCACTGCTGTATCACTCTAAAAGTAACAGGAGATGGATTTAGTAAGAGATACTAAATAACAGAATAAATAATAGAAAAGCCAGAGGATGTACGTACTTGTTTTGGTAGTCTAAAAGATCCTGGTTGATTTTCTCGATGTCAACATCTTGCCACTGAATATCAAAATACCCATCCACAGTTGTAATTACAGAGTTGTAAAGACCATAGAGCTTTTGCAGTAAACTGAGTTCCCTCTTGATTTTAATGAGCTGTGGATACTCAGTGACAGGCAAACCAAACAGATCTTCACCACCAGAGTAAGTTTCTAGCTGTCGCCATATGGTATTAAATTTTGCCTGAGGTAAGACATGGTAATCATATTTTCAGAGAAATTCAAACTATTGAAAAAAGTTTTATCACAAATGATTAAAGGGGGCAATGGTGGAACTATAGCTCTGTCATTTCCAGTACTAACAGATACTCTTGCGCGTACCCAAGACAGGGGGCGCTAGGCTTCCTCTGAAGGACACCCATGTACATGTATGTTCCTCCACAAGGATAGATTTTCGCTTTCAAACTCTGTTCTAGAAGGATAACGTTTAGTATATTAGTCTCGTTGTTATACCATGCTAAGTCGAGGGTTTGGGGGCTTGCCCCCTAAAACATTTTCTTGAACCAAGCGTTCTACAAAGCTGAAAAATGCCCCTTCTCAAGATAAGAGGGATAGAAAGAGCTCAGCATGAAGGACAATTCTTGCCCCCTGCCCCCATGGAAGAGGATAGAGAGGGCAGTTCCCCCTCCTGCCCCCCAGCATAGGCGCCCCTCATCCCTGAGCACTAAAAATGCGCATTGTAGATAGGAGGAAATTTACCTGAAATGATGATAGACGATCGCTTGCTTCAAGAGGTTGCAATCCAATAACAGTTGGACCACTCTAAAGGCAATGAACAGAGAAATGGATAATTTAGAGAGGCAAACTTGCATTCTTACAAATCAATGAAGTACTCTTTTAAATAAGTGTATTATACTGAATAATAACAAAAGGATATTGTTAATAAACGAAATTATAATCTTTAAAGGTGATAAATATTATGTATGATTACATTTTCATAATCATGTGTATAATCCACAACATCCTTCTTGAATACTTCAAGATTGGTTAGAAGCTTCTTCTTGAATATGGGTTGTGCTTTGACAAGCTCAGTCTGAACAGCATTCTAAAATGAAAATTCAGTAAAGATCTGCAAATAAATTGTGTGTCATCGAGGTTCCTGGGGAAAAATCTCATGTGACTAGAAGTGTTAGTTTAAGGAGCCCTCCGTTTACATAGCAAAGTGTTTCTCCATAGCATGCCTGTAATCCAATGCTATTAGAAAGTGGATCTTTGCTTCTAGGGTAACTAGCATTTCAAGATTGCAGGTTTCAAGAATTAGAGTATTTGATGATAAAACACAGCTCAATTCTATCAAAAGTTATACAGCCCAACTAAAATATTACTTTACCCTTTTATACTTATTTGAGCATCGTGAGAAGTACAAAAAAGACAAAAGGCTATAGTGATCATTACCTAAAAGCCCGTCTGCTTAGACGCTACACAGATACAGTCCTCGGTACAGTAGTTTTAAGAATGTACTATAAATTCTATGAATACAAGACTTTTGAGGCACGGAGAAAAATGAATTGAAATAGATTGAAAGCAATATCGATTAAAAGTTTCAGCATTGGAAATGCCTCTGCTCTACTTACAGCTTGTCTTAAGAGCTTATGAACTGAGTAGCGAAGCGAATCGACAATGTTTGATTCTTCTTGCGGAAATGAGATACCAAGAGCATTTAGCAAACTGTAAGACTCCTGAAATTAAGAAAAGATAAATGCAAGTGTTCAATTGCTCCTTTTCTAAATCATAAGCATCAAAATCTGCTAGGTTCAAAATACAAGTTTCAAGGTTTTAGCATTAATCCTACATTGCTAGCATAAAATTGGATCTTATAGAGTTTTTGAACTTTGCAGGAAATTTTAACTAAGCCGTCTAGTGAGTTTGCGAGTTTTGGCATTGCTATAGAAAAGGTGCATCCAATTGGTAATGTAACATGAGAGACTAGATACAACCAGCTACTTGATCAAGCTGCAGCAAAATAACCATCTTGAAGAAAAAGATAGTTGAATAAAGTTGAAAGAAAAGAGAGTAGTACAATATAATCTTTCTTGCCAAAAGGTTAATGAAATGCTTAGAGGAATTCACATAAACTACCTTATCCCAAAGAACTCCCAGTGACAAAAAAGGACTTTTTGGTGTATTTTTCGTGGATGCTCTCAACTTTGATGATAACTGCATGCAATAGAAAGCTGTCAAATCGGCCAGAACCAGACTGTTTTATAGCCTCTGACCTGTGGCGAGCACGAACCTTTGTAGAAACTTGCCAATTGTAATTTGGCAAATTTTATCAGTACTTATGCCATTTGTGCCAAAGTTCTACAAGCCCGAATGGCAAACCATTTCGTCCTAGAGAGATTTTGGCTAGAATCTGTGGCGAGCAAAAATCCCACAATGCATACTGGGGCCAGAATCTACTAGAATGCCATCACTGCTAAATTTAGTACCATGTGAAAATAAGTAGTATAACTAGGAAATTCATGTTGAGAATTTGCGATCTAACAATGACAAGAAGTACACAAAAAAATATGTATGTACTTCGAAAGTTCGTAAATGTTCCTCAATAAGTAAGTACAAGAAATCACCTCTATAGGTCCTATTTCTCTATCGATTCGTATTTCATTACTACGAATATCTGCCAAGGCAGCCATCTTAAATCTTATATCATCTAAATCTTTTACAGGATGTGAAAGCCGCCTGCTGTAATCGTCAATAAACTTTACGACTGACTCCATTTTCTCTCCATACTTTGTTTTCATACATCTGCCGATTGCAATTTTCCAATTTTCAGCTTCGACAATCAGTGCGTATTTAAGCGGTTCTAGAGTAGTACAAGACAGGTAACATCATCACTACACACAAGAGGCCTGAAAAGCTACTAGATTTTCAGGAAATGAGAAGAAGACATAAGTAACTGCATTTTCATTTAAGTAATTAGTTCCATTATGAAATTTATGATTTACTTGGTGATTTTGTAATGTTAGAGCTATTGCTCGGCTCTCGAAGATGGACACATAAATGGCACACCTTTATCGTAACTCGTACTTCAATCAACTGCTTTAAACATATTCGGCTAAGTCACACATAAACTTGGCTACTACATACTTGGACCAATACACCAAATGAGCGTTGCGACGTCAATCACAACAGTAATAACAAAAAATTATGAAGATTTGCTTGCTATATTGTTGTATGTAATAGGCTGATGCATGTAATTTCTGCTTCGCTCAACAGGCCAAAGGTTTGTTATCATAGAATCTTGCATTCAAGCTAATAAAGATATGGATTTGCTGTTCATATTAAAGCATTTATTTCCTTTCACATACCCGTGTTCAATTGCATCGTTTTCTGCCCAACCAAGAAACCTTCCGGAAGCAATTTTATCTCCCTTTCAATATCTTCATATCGTGATATCTCTGCTTTGAATTCAGATAGTATTGGTTCTGATTGTAAAAATTCCTAGGAAGAGAAGATGAATAGCTGATGATGTTAAGTACAGCAATAGGACGTGCCATTAGTAATAGAATGCTAAAAGAGATAGTTGGCTAAATACAAGTATTGATCAAGTAATCACACTAAAGGCCAATCTCCAGTCAGCTACACGAACGAGGCGACCAGACGATCTATTGTAATGCAAATGAGCCTTTGCACAGCATTCTGTTCACGGGCTGCCGTGATCTGTTCGTTTGAGAGTAGAATGCAGTCTACTCTCAGACGAACGAAAGTTGGTCGCACCAATCAAATTGCAGTACAGCTACAAAATGGCGTCTGATCCAAACTGCCTGGTGAGCAACTCCTCTCTCTCCGAGATATCATCGTTTGCTGATGAAGCTGATGTTAATGACGATTATGAACAACTACTAATAAATGAAGTTAAAAGTTATAGATGTATTTGGGACACAATATACCTTGCATACAAAGAAGCCCCCAAGAAAAACGAAGCATGGAAAGTCGTTGCTTCTAAATTCAGTAGACCAGGTAGGTAGTGACAAGTGCGCCTTAATACAAAGATATATCTCCAAGTCATCAAGCTCCAGCTGACATCGTTTAATCAGCAACATTAGCAATAACTTCTTTCGCCTTCTTTCAGCCATTTCGGAGGACTCTCGTTCTCAAGAGCAGTGGAGGTATCCATACGAGCATTGGCGCGAACGCTGGAATCTATTGTTTAGGGAACAATAGATCGTCTGGTCGCCTCGCTCACGCGGCTAAGTGGAGGTCAGCCTTAAGCAGTCAAGTACGAAATTAAGATATTGGTCGTAAAAGTAAGACAACGTTAGCAATTGAGAATAGGCTTATTCGAAACACGGTGTATGTATCTTTGTACCTTCAGTGTTTTTTCTAAATCGTCTTTCCACAAAAACGTATACTTTGAGAAAACATCAAAATGTTGATTGACTTCAGATCTTGTTGAACTTATAGCTGTAGACAACATTAACGTAATCTTTGTGGTGTCCTTGTGTTCGGCAATGTACCTGTAATAATTCCTCTGTCTTTGCACTAATTTCAAATTTGAAAAAATGCTATTAGATTATCTTTGAGGTAAAAAGTGAAAAAACTTCCACAATTAAGATCTTAGGTGATGTATGGGAGTTCTAAATGAAAAGATTAAAATTCAGTTACGCGTCGTAACTTTTCTGACAGTACAATTTGCTATGTGAAAGTTGCATCATTGCTAACTTAGCGTGCACTAATTGTGTTCTAAACTCAAATTATCGAAATTCAATTATCCTTATCAACGCATTGCTAATAATTTCAACAATATTCAAAGCATTGAAATTCAGAGTAATCATAAAAGATGATTTTGATTCACTGTCTTTCTACAAATCAATTCACAAAATCTTATAACAGGCCAAACCTTTCTCTTTTCCCAACTCTGATCTTTCAAATAGATTAATATTGAGATTCCAAGCTGCCACGTCCTGGCTTACATTAAGAATCATCTTGACGCATTCATTCAACTGATATTGAATATCTTCTATGTGAGGCTGCAAAACCTGAAGAAAATGACAGTAATGGATAAAGATTATTGTTTGCGGGAGATCAAGAGCACTAAGGAAAAATAATGAACAACCATCTAACTAAGACAGAAAAGTTATTTCAATGCCAAAGTTTCTGTCGAAGTTAGGCCTTTAATTAGAATTTTCTCAACAGCAGTCATTGTCTTTTCCAGTCAAAAGAACATTGACTCTTTGCTTGATTTGATCGCAGGCTCATTGCCCTAGTTTTAATCAAGGGTTCCCACCAACCACGCTCTAAGTAACAGCAACATGATATAACGTCATTTACAAGCATCGAAAAAGCGCGAAAATTACTATATTGGGAATATTGAGTTCCATATCGGCTTTGAAGCAAGCAACTATCTGTTTCTTCTTTTCATTGCTTGATGAAGAAACTTCTCTGTATCTAATCTTTGTGGCGCTAAAATAGATAGATTTGATCGTAAATCATAGGATACATATTAGATACTGCTAGTAAGTAGCATTGTAGTACATCTGTATTTTCTTTTCTTTGTAAATTTAGATAGTCTATTTTAGGCAGAGCCAATTGAAAAAGAGTTTATTACCAAACTGAATTTGTACTCTTGTATAAAGATGTAAAAATGAAATGAAAATGAAAATATAAGTATAAGAATTAAGAGATACCAACTGTGGCATAACCCTACTATTTCCAATGGCATGTATTGGCTAAGCTATTTAACTTCAATAAATACTAACGCTCAGGGGAAAATTACTAGAAGTATAGTCAAACGATAGGAGCCACATAAACTAAATGCATCCCTTTCCTGAGATTCAAGTAGGAAAGTCACGTACCTTGGAAATACGCGTCGCTTTATTGCATCTAAAGAGCTTCTTATACACGAAAGTAAGCTTTCAACCAGTCTGTTATTGAAATGCATGACAAGTTCATGGGCTTCCTCTTCGAATTCATGCTCACGGTGAAGTAATTTCTCTCTTCTGGCCTTTTGTTGTGGTGTTTCATCAGGAGGTATTATTGATGGATCTACATCCATTGAATGGTAGCGTGCCACTTTGTAGCTTTCTACAAAAATGCCCAGCAAATCATGGACAGCATCTTCAACTCTGCAACTTTTGGCTTGAATTCTTTTTGAAGCTGTCTCACAAATTTCCTACAGCAGAATAGGATTAAACACATTTCAAATTCAAAATTCCAATCGGCAAAATCAGCAAAGAAAAAGATGCCCAAAATTGGAGTCGATATTTACTCTGAAATATGATTTTCTACATTTATATAAACATGTGAATATATATATATATATATATATATATATATATATATATATATATATATAT
>OLMO02000006.1:1961822-1984079 GCA_900291935.2 Cassiopea xamachana | reverse complement strand
TATATATATATATATATATATATATATATATATATATATATATATATATATATATATATATATATAATATTTACAAAAAGATATTCTTTTGTTTTTTAATTTTAATTTTGAATAGGTTAGTTATTTTACCTTTTTAGTCGTAAACTAACTTTTAATTTGTAAGTTTTGAAAGTAAGGTGAGACTGAAGGGTAACTAAAATGAAACAAAATTAAAGCTATGGGTACGCATGCGCGTGTGTGCTAAGCATTCGAAAGAACATCTAAGGTTGAAAATGTTCGAAAGAACATCAAAAAATGCCATCTATACCTTGGTACGATGAAAGAATTTATCCACTGGCCAGGCATTATCTTCTGGTAATTCACATAGGACAATGTCACTTATCTCATTAAGACATGCATCGATTCTTGACTCTTTAATATCCAATATCTTTTTGCAAAAATTGAAGTTCACAGAGCTCAGAATGAAGCAGTGGTTTGCATATGTACAATGCATTAAAAGCTACTCGATATTGCTGCATAATTGTAGGATAATTCGGGGCAAAATGAGACGCTTAAGCAAATATTCTCCTCTTGCTCCGCCAGGAACAGGTGAATGAAATAAAACAGCATTCTTATACTTTCTTTAGCATATAAGATATACAGCAGCAAAAGCAATCTCTCCCTAGAATTTTCATTACTTGAAAATTTTACACATTTTTTGAAACAGGTCTATTGTCTCATTTTGCCTCACATGTGGGGCAAAACGAGGTACTTTATAGAATTGTGATAATTTGCGATGATTTGCGATGATCTTCAAATTTGAGAATTTATGCTGCCTTGCTAGGCAACCAGCAAATCTCTATTCTCGAGCGCTAAACTTTTTTAGCCAACTTTATCTTTCTACTTTATTCGAAAGCCCAGGTTTTCTCGCTGCTTCTACAAAAACCTAATCATTGAGAATGGTGGCGAACAGTATATGTACAACAATATGCACTTTTCCTACAAGCAAATGTACTTCTTTGCAAGTTTATTGCCGAAGTTCTCTCAAAATTTGTAAAGTCTTATTTCTAGGCATGGCTTCCCATTTTTGCTAAATCTCTTTAGTTTACAATGCTTTCCTTTCGTTCAAAGTGTTAAAATAGCGTCAACAAGCTTTTCGCATCTCTCACCAAAACTGAAGCATAGCATAAGTGGCTAAATGGGATAAAATTCACCTTGAATAGATGTGTTTGTTTTGGTAAGCCTAAAAGTGACAACCATTTTAAGGCAATTAGTGTAGTATTTTTGCTCACTTAGTGTAGTGTGAACGGTTTCACAAAAACGGATACTATATCTGCTTTTTTGTACAAAAATGGAACAGTGTAAACGGGGTATCAGACTACTTTCTATCAGAGCAACCATCAATACGACTTTCAAAAATAGTTCAATACGGCATACCCAATAAGGTAGCTTCAAACACCTATTCAACCGGTGCAAACAATGCTGGCAAAGAAAATATCTGGCATGGATGATTTTTCGTGGTAGAATTGGGCATAGTTAGGTCATTGTCACATTTTTCCCCGAGTCAATAACAGAGAACAGAAAGATAAAAGTATAAAAAATTGTTTATTTAATCATGTTCCCATGCTGTAAGCAATAAGAAGTTATGCACAACTATAGAATATTGAAGGTAGCATCAATTGCGCAAAAGTTGGAAAAGTGTTTCAAGGACGTAGCCTAAGGTTGGACAAAATTCTTGGTTTAATCATCGGTGACTCTGGGAAAAATTAAGCTTTCATATCTACATTTCATTACCACATAAACAACGACTGAAAAGCTGAAAGAGAGAGTTCATTTTTCATGCCATAGACTGAACTGACTTGCTTCTACAGCGGACAAACCGAAAATTCAGCGTGAAATAAGAAATGTCGCATTTTGCGCCATGTCTCATTTTGCCCCGAATTACTCTACGCTTGCGTAAACATGCATAGCAGCAGATCAAAGCTGATTTACAGTCTTTCATAAAACACAACAGTGATGAATAAGTAGGAGAATCCTTGGCACTGAAATTTGGACTCTAGCGCCTTGCAGGACTGCACTGAAGATTGTAAGACAAGGTCATTAAAATACCTTTTTAATTAGAAATCCTGTTGCTTCAAGCTCTCTGTGGACGATATCAATATACTGATCAATATTCAACGCATTCCAAGTTATTATTGTCAAACCCGGACTAATGCAGGCTTCAACCTGAAAATTAATGAAATGTTGGAAAGTAGCAAGATGGGACTCTAGCATAATCAATGGGTAGATCTGAAATTTGTTGGTTTAAAATTCAGAGATTTACAAAGCGTTTCTCTCATTGGCATAGAACTAGATCGATAGATATGAGGGCACTATTGATGGCTGGGGGGGGGGGCTCTTTTGTTGCATGTATCATTATAAACGCCTTTGAAGTTAATCCATACAGTTATATAAGAAAACGATAATGTCGTCCAGTAAGCAACGCATTTTGAATACCCTATATGCTGTAAATCAACAATTTCTTGACAACTTCAATCTAAAATAGCCTTTTACAACAGAACAATGATTCTTCTATGGGGTAGCACGACCCGCATTCCCCTCGTCAACACCACTGGCTATTCTTATTCTCCACACTAACAATTTTGCCAAGACGCAACATGAGCAAACACATGTCCATAGAAAATAGGAATAATGAGCTGACTGATATCCAACATGTTTTGTGCACTAAACCAACAAAGTCAAACGTGACAACACTTGGAAAAAAGTTTCAAGATTACCCAATAAGCTAAAAAAGCCACATTCTAGTGTATTGATGAAGAAAGCTTCAGCTTCAGAAAGAACACCAGAAAGTAAAATACTTCTTGATTAACATTCAGTTAAAAGGGGCTGCATTATAAACGTTCTATTGAACTATGATTGGGTGGGGGGTTCATAAGTGTTGTACCCTAGAGTGGGAAATGCTAACAAACCTTGTTCATTGCAGGCTTTGTGAGACCAAAAATGACACCTGGTATAGAGCGTCTTAACTTCTGATACTCTGATACCATAAACTGAAAGCAAAGCACGATTTATTATCATAAATAAAAGTGTGCCTCTTACTTCATCATAGTGCTATACATCAACTGTTTTCTCATGCTAGATTTCATAGAGATCACATATAATTTTTAATGATCTTTCTAAAGAAAGGCATAAGTGCATTTGGAGTGTTTTGCAAATAACCCGATGTATCGCAAAAGCAACAATGTGGACTACTGCACATGCATTTTACCAAACTAAAATTCTAAATCACATTTTAGGTAACAAAAACTTATATTGTTTTTCCTGGGCTTCTTTCCTTCCATGCTACCTATATTTTCTCAAATCTAGCAATTTAAGGTGTACTTTATTGCTTATTTCCTGTAACTTGCATAGTGCTAATGACATGCATGTCACAAACCTGAAGCTTGTCGCTTGTTTGCTTGAACTGTACTTCTCTCAAACACAAGTTTCGAGTCGCTTCAGGTGTTTCGATGTTCATTTTGATAAGGCACTTGGTTTCCCTGACTAACTCTATAATATCTGGATCAAAATTTACATAGAGCTTTCCCGTATCAGGATGTCTTACGAGCAGAGTTGATTGTAGTCCTAGAGGATTCAATGTAAAGCATAAACACCAGACATTAAATCATGGCAAATGATTTGCCATATCAATAAGACAAGCAACGGCTTTTTTGCCTTTTCCAGTGTATGTAAACATATAGGCTACACACACACACACATATATATATATATATATACATATATATATACACACACACAAATATACATACATATATATATATATATATATATATATATATGTATATCTAAATATATATACATGTATATAAATATATTTATATATATGTATATATGTATATGTATTTTTTTCAAACTTTCATTTCAACAATATATCAACTAATTACAAGTATACATCTCACTATATAAGGCAATGTAAAATTGGCTATCACAGTGGTACAAAAAAATCAAGTGTATTAGAAAAGAAAAATCTAGTTGATTACTGAGATAGTCAATATTCATGTGCCGTGTAATTTTGGACTTGTCCATGGCTTATTGCGAATACAGAATATGTAATATGTGCATCTTATGGTGATGTTCATGATCCTGGACAGGATAGCTTTTTGCATTGTGCTGTCAAAATCAATTGTCTTAAGTAGTTCACTGAAAGAGTCTGAGGAGGATCCTACAGTGCCAAGAGCACCTAAGGATAAGCTAATCAAATTTATTTGACGGTATGTTGAACGTAATGAATGATGAAGAGGATTGTATTTTAGAGCTTTGCGATCGCTGTTGGCCTTTATTTTAGTTTCAAATCCTATGGTAAGCTCAAGGATGTACAGAGTTTTGTTTCTAGTGATTAAAAGAAGGTCAGGTCGAAGAGAATCACCTGTTACGAGAGAAGGGGACAGAAACGCAGGAACATCAGCGTATATGGAGCAACTTGGAAGCTCTGATAGCGTGTTGGCTGTAAAGTTAAGAACCGAATCATGTCTCCAAGTATATCTACCCTGATCGAGGTACGACTTACAGCTGGAAACGATGTGTTGTAGTGTTTCCGACTGAAGACAAGAGGAGAATGCAGATGACAGTCCAATAGACCATATCAAGAGGTTCTTACGGGTTGCTAAAGTACTGGTTAAGTATTTCAAGGAGAAATTGAAAATGTTCTTCGGCATATTTTGTTGAACAGTGGACCAAAGGCTAGTTACTTTTGGAGATGCAAATTTGATAAATGATGAAATAATGACACCTTGGGATGTCAATTCGTGTTCAAGGCGACCATGGTGTTGCTTTTGACCGACTTTTAAAACCTGTTTTGCATTTTTGTAGTGATCATAATGTACATTTGTGCTCTAACTGGAATCTTGCCATAGATGTCTGATGTCGAGGTTGGGAGAGGATTTTAGAGCATTTCGTATAGTTGTTTAGTTGTTTGGCATAGAACGAATTTTGTTGAAGGAAGAATAAGACTCAGACCATAATTAGATTTGCTAATAATTAATTGTGGCTCAGAGTAGTACTAATGGGCAATTCGAGCCAATGATGCACGAATTTAGCCACTATTGTGTCCAGATTTTGCACTACCCATAGTTTACTGAGGTCAGCAATTGTTAGGTGCCACCATGCAATCTTAGAAAGAATAAAACGGTGATACAATGATAGCTTATATATATATATATATATATATATATATATATATATATATATATATATATATATATATATATATCTTACCACTTATGGCAGCTGTAGCCTGATGATTCCATGTGTCAACGTAAAGTAGCTCGAAACGCATCAGAGTTGCGACTACGTTTTTAAAAATCTTCATTGTCTGCTTTGCGCTATTTGTCTTAAATAAGAAAGAATGTTTCTCAAAATGTTTCATTGGCTCTTGGATTCGCGTAGACAACTGTCTCGCCCAAGCAATCTTGCCAGCAATTGGTGGAAGATCGCGAGCAACTGGCGGATCATTCTTGAGCTCATCATAGACCTGAAATCAATGAGTTGCAAACGGACAATGTAAAGGAAATATTTTTGGCACCAAGTCTCTAAAAACATGATAAGCCTAACTGACAAATATAAGCAAAGCGCCAGAACACAAAGAGATATAGCTTGCATTCTCTCGAGGATTACAAATGAAGGGCACTTCACAGAAGGACCAACAAGTCTTTGCAAAGATGAAAACTTAATGATAAATATATCCCTACTTGTCAACTCTAATGCATCTTAGATTTTTTAAATTTGCAAATATAAGGAATAATGGAAGCCACAAACTAGGTAGCCAAATATACCTTTCCAACAATCTCAATTTCTTTACCAAAAAGAGCGAACAGCTTGCTGTATTTCTCTTCAATTATTTGTGATAATGCTGGGATTTTTAGCTGCTCAAACCTGAGGAGATATTTGTTCATACAAGTGATGCACAATCAATGCCTCTTACATTTGGCATGTAGCATTGTACTACATACTCCAAAACGATTTCATCAATTAAAAGCAAATGACAGAGATTTTTTTACATTTCAAAAGTACAATGAATTAAGTTAATGCACCGCTCATAGAAAGGTAGTTCTTCGTTTGCAAACAGGAAATAATAGGAAAATTATTGCACGAGTAATTCAATTACATAAGAATAAGCGAAATACATCAATACCTTTTTAAGAGTTGGAGCGCATTGATAGTTGACAATTTCCGAGAAAAGGATGTATCTATGAAATTGCGCAATTGTGCCTGTAAAAAATATTGGGGAAAATTCCTTGTGTTAAAGGAATTCCATTCGTGTATCTACAATAGTTTGTTCAACAATTTTTGAAGTAAGAGTTGTGCTTAAATGAGTAGAATTTGCAAAGCCCTAAAACCACTAACAGTTTATTTTATCATATAATTTATCTAACGGAAAGTAGGTGTCGCAAGTCAAAAAGTTGCCGTGGGATGCGACGACCGACGGCTGATTTTAAAAACACGGTAAAAACACATGATAGCACTTAAATCTTGATTGGTTAACAGAACCAGTTCTTCAAATCATGTCCACCAATAGGAGGCGGTGATTTCGTACACAAATCGCTCTTGCAGCTACAGTTAGGCCAACTTCACATGTTTTAGGGATTGTATACTACCCATAATAGAAAAACCTGCACATTGTTTCATCAATTTTGGTGGAAATTGTGCCTGAATCATGAAAGGTATACATTGGATTCTGCGTTTTTATGAAACCAGCATGGATTTCATGGGTTTGATACTTAATAATAGAAAACAAAACAAGCTGTACAAAAGTAAGTACGAAATTTCATAGCAAATCCCACTATATGTTGGTTTATAGAAGCCACCGAACTAGTTATGATAAAACTTTCGACTGTGTACTGAAGTACTCAAGTCAAATAATCATGAAGCACTCATGCCGAATAAAATTTCCCTCTAAAATCCAAGTTGCATAACCATTGCCAGATATTTTCAGTACTTTTCTACATCATTCTCAGAAAGTTGTTCAGTTGTATTACAAGATATTTCAAAAGAGGACCGTTGTTACAAAAACCACGGTAATGAAAGATATTCGGCATTATTACTTCGTAAAACAGTTGAATGTTTCATTACTAGTTCGGCCTAAATTTGACTGCACAGACCGCTTGTTTATTCTTGCTTCCACTTTCACAATATTAATAACAACGATTGCCAGCCAATGCTTGTCGAAGATGACTGTCAGTTGTGATTACTGATTATTTGCTAGCTGGTTTTGCAGAATATCAATGAAAGTTTGTGGCCCTTCAAAGTACAATAAGATTGGTATTTTCATACTATCACCATCGCCCAGGTTAAATGCCAGAAGAAGACCTAGATCTTGTCCTCTTTCTACAACTGCCGAGGAGCTTCATACACTAATTGATGATCAAGTCACTAAATCTTCTTTGGTAACAGAAGAAGTATTGATGAGCCCTGGGAAGAAGATGTAGAAAGAATAGCCAGGCAACATAGATGATTGTGATGTTCCACCCCAAAGATTGAAAGTGAAAGAATTATTTCAATAGTTCTCAGCAAAAACTATAGAGCTGTGGAGGAACCTTCGTTCTTTAGTTTATTAATGCTTACAAAGTGGCAACTTGAACATTCGATAACTCGATAGGAAATTTGATTTCCTTTTTGCAGTTCGAGTTACTGAATTTCAACGGTATAAATGTGGTTTGAAGAGCTAATGGGAGAGATTTTACCTCTATTTCAGATAGGTGTCTCTTAAAGTCCTCGTAGTCATGATCAAAATCGACTTTACGAATATCCAGTAAATCGTATGGCTTCTTCTTCAGTCCTTTGTATACTGCTGAGTATTTGTGTCCTATGCTCTCTATTCCTTCAATATTTGATATTGTAAGGACATCATATATATCCAACCATGTCATTAATTCAATAATCTGAAGAAAGAAAGACTGCAAATTACATTTAACTGTACGTTCTAGGTGATGCTGCATCGTCTTGCAAGACAAAATGCATAGTCCTCGTGGACAATTGGTGAGTCTTGGAAAGTGCCTGGGATATCATACATAGATACTTATGTCACGAAGAAGAAATGAAAAGCATTATGGAAATTACACCTTATAGAAGTCTATGTAGCTCACATTTCAGCTGAATTTGCAATAGAAATATTATAGTAGGTGAGTTGAATGGAACTGCACTCCAGTGATGCTCAAATTGCATGCTGCTCTGTTTTACGGGGGACTGGATAAGAGAATAAGGCAATCTACGTCATTTGCGAGAAGAATGATTGTGACTTCTTTAATGAGCAGTATACCTTGTCAAGTCTACGGCAGAAAGTGTCAAACTTCCCAAATATGTACATTTCTGAGAACTCAAATCGCTTGCCATTCGGGTGTTCTGCGTTCCTCTTCTTTGTCCTCTGATAACTCGCCTGGTACTCTTTATTTAAATTGAGGCACTGTTTCAACTTAACTATCAAGGTAGCTCTGTCTAGGTCCCAAACACGTAGGCGGCCACCATCGGTAACATAATTCCGACATGTTGCAACCATTTGATTTGTTACCTAGCAAAAGTTTATCTCATAAATAATATTATCAGAGTAATCTTTCGAGCAAGCAATAATCCTGAGACTAGGATTGCCAAAATCCAGCAGTATATAGGCAGAATCCCACAATGGGCACCGCTAACTATTGTCTCAAGACAACACATCGTAACATGATAAAGAATACCCGGAATGAACATTTTATAACAACAAACAGCACAATAACCAATATTAAAACTGAATGCAGTAAGTTTGAAGCCGAAGGCCAATAAATGAAGCATAAGGACAACGAAGAGAAACCAATACTACCTTTATAAAAAGTGAGGTCATCCTCTGTGATGTATTGTAATATTGTGAGACGGTGTGGATCATTTGAATGGCATTGATCATCTTGGGAATGCAAGTTATCATGTTTACCTTAAAATGCAAGCAAGGCAGAGGCAAACATAATAACAAAAAGGAAGTTGGTAATACACAAAGAGTAGTTGAGATGAAAATCAAAAGGTGGAGAAAACTCAGTAGTGGAACACGAAAAGAGCTTATGGTATCTTGAGTGGACAGAATCATACCACAAAGTACGTCAGTAAAACATACTCACGGGGTCACTGTGATACAATGGCTCGCAGATATTCTCTAGCGTGTAAAGATATTTCACATTATCTTTGGCTTCATTTGCAGCATCGGTAATGCGATTATCTAACTCTTTCCAGGCCTGCAGGTTAAAAGAGAATTAGATGTATCAATTCGGTCTCAAAAATCTTGTAAGAAACTATGGAGTGCATATCACTTCATGCTGATAGAACGAATAAGCTTGGAGTTGTAAATAAATCTCTCAAGAGTGATGTAGTTTGGTATGATGTGCTTTAGTATGGCATACGCCTGATACCTACATCAAGAAATCTAGACTTTCCAACAAGCAATATTCCAATAACTGTTTTGCATTGTTTTGTCTTTATCTGTTCAAGCAGGGAGTTGAATTTTGCCATTCTTTGTCTCCAATGTTGCAGCTCTGCCATGGGACCAGCATCATCCACCTCTTTGCGCAACTGCTCACTTTCAACTAGAATCTTAAAAGGAATTGAAAATAATAAGATATAATAAAAGGTGTATAAAATATATTGATTGTTTTATGAACTAGGAATATCTTGAATATTGGCTATAAGATATAATAAAAGGTGTATAAAATATATTGATTGTTTTATGAACTAGGAATATCTTGAGATATTTAATGGAACAGTCTTGATAATCAATATCCGCAAAATCTAAAAAGAATGAATCTTCGACCCGTAGTGAATGAATTCCTAGCTATACTTACTTGTTCTATCTGATTACTCCATCTTTGTACAACTTTTTCAATGCCTGCCATTAGTTCAGCATTATTGGCGACCAATGTGTAATCTGACGGAGTATTATATTCTTCAACATTAATTACTTCGCATCGTTCAAGAGTGATCCTGTTTGAGACTCCACTATCAGCCGCTGCAAAAAGATTATACTGGCTGAAAGAAACACCACAGAAGAAGCTTAAGGGGATACATGTTGCATTTTGTCAAAAACCCTGGCAATGAAGAAACGAATTTTTGATGATATTCTTAGCCAATCTACAACAGATTCATGAAAGATAGCAATATACAATTTTGAATCTTATATGTGTAAAGTTTGGCATAAGTAATTAGTCAGCCAAATAGGTAAGCACCTAAATAAGTAAAGGAAGTTGAACGTCCTTAGGTGCTCAAACCTATCAATTGGCTAAATCTATCAGATATTCAGGATTCATAGATATTACATTCTGTATAGAAACATAAGTCTTTAGAAGGGACGACTTACAATTGAGGTATCCAACAAATCCTTCAGCATATTTCATAAATTCCTCCTTTGTCGCTTTTCCTTGTGGGCTCTTCGACAGCACTCCCCAATCATTGCACCTTTCTAGTGCTGGTATAAACACAGATGCCAAAGACATGGATAATGCTTGGAGTAAACTAACTTCTCCAGTACAGTCAATTTGACCAAAAAACGCATCCTATTGAAAGAAAAAAGTTGATTTGAATATATCTGGTATGAAGCTCATTCACTTTATTTGCGCTTAGCTTAGACATTGAAAATTAACTTCTAACAAGCTACCACTTGTTACCATAAAGAGAAAAGGAATGAAACTCTCTCTGGCACCTTTTACCTGATGATTTTCAATAGCTGCACTTGTAGGACCTGAGACGCCGTAATGGCAGGGGACAACAGGAGCAAAAGGGCATTAAAGACTGTACCAAATCAAATCGAGCCAAAAAACTGAGGGCTTCCAAGACAACTTCATCGGAAATTTCCCATCTGTCTCTTAACAGGGTCTATATTTGCTATAATCATATAAATAGTTCTCTTTTTCAATTAAACTGTGCTCATCAAAATAGCTTTCTCCATCTTTATTTTGTTTCTCCTGTTCCCAAATGAAAGGCAGGGAGAGCTTGCTAATCTCCAGCGTCGCTTTGTAAGACAATGGTTAGGCCGTATGAAGATGCGAAGTTAAAAACAGTTAGGAGCAAGTCACCTCATGGACATTTCGTAAGGTGATGGCCTTTTGCGAGTCATTTCTGGTAAAGTACATTAGTAGTCCTTTTAACTTATGTGTCAAGCAGTCCGTAACAAATAGATGGCCTTCCCATTTCTGGCTTCCACCAGCTCTGGTTTCGGTATCTACGGAAAATCAATTATGAAAATCATCAAATTGAAACTACATAGTCATCGCGATAAAAATGACGTAAGCATCTACATTTCACATTTTCATTGATCAAATCACTGTCTAAAACTTTTTCCAGACTAAAAATGCTTTTAAAATGCATAAAATAAAAAGGGAAAAATTTCTCAAAGAAGATGGCGGTCAAATCTCAGTTTCTGTGTATGTATTGCCATTCAAGGACAAAAAATTTTGACTCTGTATTTCTTGTAACACTATTTCCAGTCAACGATACAGTTTGTTTGTCGAATGAGGTCCATAAATCTTTAATTAGCAGCACAACTAATGATCTCGTACTTGTTCTGTTATTAAGTATTTCATTAATTAGTCACTACAGATACTCGAAGAAATTTACAAATAGGAAGTAATTACAAGATGATGAAAAGCATTAAAGTATATGAAAAAGGGTTAAAAACCGTAAAAGCACTTTTTACACAGCAAATACACAAGGAATGATCATAAAAGTATGAAGAATATAACCTGTGCCAGAAAAAACCAATCAGTCTCTCAATAAAAATGAGCACAAAATAATAGCGCATTTATTGAAACTCACCATTTTTCTCGTCGATGTCACTTTGATAGAAAAATACAAGTGTTCTGCGTCCACCAATCCTTGTAAAATCAAGCATCAGGTCAATGCCCTGTATTGCAAGAAATAAAATGGATTAGTGATTAAGTTTGAGAGATTCAATTCAGGTTAGCGTCAAAAGTGAAAATGAATACTCATATGCTTGAATAGGAAAGAAATCAACCATTCTATTTGATGGTGAAAGACGTAGGAACGAAGCAAGTACAGTATTTTATATATAAAATTTTATTGTTAATTTTTAGAATTTGCATTTGCTGCACTTCGTTGTTAAGGTTTTATAAACTATTCCTTGATATAATAAGGGAAGCAAGCCAGAATCAAATAAATAGCAAAAGCATTACATTTTAGAAAAACCAGGTACAATGCTTAAAAAGCAGTTACCTTTTCACAGTTTACGACAGCATCTTCAACGACTGAGGAGTCAATATTCATCTTAAAGGCAACAGTTGACATAAGCTCCTTATGCTCTGCTGTAAAATTGGCCCTCAAGGCATCTCTTGTGGCTTTTTCGCGTTGCTACATAAAGATATAAATATAGAAAAATAAACCCCTAGCCTCGTACGAGACTCGTATCCATTGAAATCCTGCTCGAAAGGCCAGCTGTCCGTACGCTTCCTACTCAACAAATGCATACAGGACTGATCTCTACCTGGGGATCAACATAGCAACAACGGTATGGGTTGATGACAAGTTTTCTATTGCTTTATACATATTCTGCACCAACAATGCTCTACAAAAATACGGCTCTCAAGCCTGAATATATCCTGCTTCTCGTAGTCTCCGGGCTATACATTTTAACACGAAGTGCTTCTCCACGCTTCCATGCAGATAATAATGTCCTTTCAAAAGAAAGAGTTTATATCCTCCTCTTACTATTATACTATACATCAGGCCGTAAAAGAAGATGCTCCATCTTTGGTTAGCTGTAAATTTTACTACTTTCTACAAATAAGAGATAAATATAGCAAGCTTAAGATTCAATCTTTCATGAAAATCTCTATTTAACGTACTTTCTTCCCTTTGACAAGTTCTGATGTAACTGGATGGGCGTATACCTGAGGAGGGTTCACACCCCTCTTCGTAGTCTTCCGTTTCGTCTCAGGTTTGTTCGACATGTTTCCTGCAACAGCAATAAAATTCCTGTGATAGGAAACAAAAAGAAAGAAAGTAGAATAGTGTTTGCAATCTTCAAGGCCTAGGACGTGGAAGGAAGAGGCTGTTTACATTGCGACATTGCTTTTTGCTGCTGAAATATTGGACGCTTTTCAAGTAGTTTTTTGCTCAAAGTCTGAGGTAAACGAAATACTAGGAGTGGAGTTCAATAATCGATAAGAGAGGGAAAGTAGATGTCCAAATTTTTTCAATCGACACAAAGTTTAGGAGAGTTAAGCCCTGTTTACACTACACAAACTAACCCGGGGCGAACCCGAGTTAGTTTAACCCGGGGCGAACTCGGGGCAAAAAACCCTGTTCCGTTTACACTTAAAAACAATTTAAACATCTTTCGCTTCCTTAAAGGTATTGCAAAATAGTAACTGTCGGGAATCCCCAATTGCACCTGCGTCATTCATATTAATCACTCTTATTTACAAGTTATGTAGGAAGATTATTACATGCAGTTATATACGTAGATATTACATTGAGTCTCACTATGAGACTCAATATAAGGAATTAGTAATTGCTTTGTAGCGTTTTTTAGATAAACAATTAGTCCATAGGATATAATCACTCAGATGTTTTTCTTTATTTTAATTGGGTAGAGTAATCGCAAAATTCGATTCCTATAGGTTGCGCTATTTTCGTAATTCCTCATTTATCATTATATAAATCGTAACATAATCTAACAGAAATAGATAGAGATAGACAAATAGAGAGAGAAAATACACTAGTGTACAAAAGTAGTACAAAGTAGTACGATAGAGTACGAGGTGTAAGTCCGTTTGTGATGGGGAAAAATTTCTGAAAACGTACACTGGAGTTTCTCCGGAGTTATTCCATTCATTTATCCTCGAATTAGCGTTTGATAAGGAAATCGAGTTCCTACAGGAACAATGCCATATACACAATACGTCACAATGACCAATATAACCCTATAGCATACAATATGACCTCATTAACAATGCAGTCCAAACTCTTTACTATTGGCAACCTACTTGATGATTTATTGATTCCTTATACATAAAGCATTAGTTTGCATAAGCATATTTGGGATAAAATGCACTCGTTCTCATGTTTGCACTATATTGTGATGACATAGATCCCGTTTTCCATCATGCGGCCAACAAACAACAAACGTTCTTTCAAAAGAAAGCACCTAAGCATGAACTATTAGTGGAAGCTATTTACGACAGCAAACTGGCCGAATAATCAGGAGCGGCTATGAATAGTGTAATAGCTGATAAACAAAACCAGAACTGAGTGTGACGAGTAATGCTACAGCAGTTGCATGCGCTGAAATCTGGAATAATTTACTCATAATGAATAATACAACAATAGTCAGAAATTCGTCAACAACACATGGAGTGGACACTGCAGGAATCATACTTATTGTCGTGTACTCAATTTTAGCAGTTGTATGTATACTTGCCAACTGTTTGGTTTGCTATGTAATAGTAACACGCAAAACGACAGATGGATCTCTAAAGTACTATGTTTTCTCATTGGCTATTACAGACATATTAGTTGGAGTTGCTTGTATACCACTCTTCTTATCAAAGGAACATATATCATTGGCGAAATGGAATCTTCTCGAATCATTTTCTACAGGATTCGATATACTTTTGGGGACATGCTCGATCATGCACCTCTGTCTTATGGCGTTTGATCGTGCCATATCAGTGACAAAGCCCATTCTTCATCGAACCAAACTTAGGCAGAGACAAACGGCACTCAACTTCCTAATTATTCCGTGGATATTTGGCATCATCGCTGCTGTCATCCCTTTCACCCATGGATCGAAAGAATTTGAATATTATGCATCCTTTGTGGTTGTATGTCTAATTCCTATACCCTGTATCTTCATCATTATCTGCTATACGATAATATATCTAACTATTCGTAAACGCAACACTCGCTCGCTACGACGTAGCATGAGTTTGAGTAGAGTAAATCAAAAACAAATGACAAAAATGCTGCTGTGTATGATTGTTGTTTTTATTATTTGCTGGATGCCATACGTCATCTATTACTGTCTCCCGGCTAGTACTGGTGAGACATATGTTTCAACGACGTCCTTCTGGATTCATCAGACAGTCAAGTTCTTAGCTTACTCCAACTCGGTTTGCAACTCAATTATATATGCGTTACTAAATCCTCTGTTCAGGGATGGCATGAAAGATGTCTTCAAGCGTTGCTTAGCTATTCAAAGATGTTATGGAAAACAAAGTAACAGCTATGATGAACAGTTTCAAAATAATATCGCTTGTTCCACATTCAGCATTATATGACCTCTTTCACTCAAGGAGTTTAACCGTCTCAGGTAGCAGAGGCAGATGATACATTTTAGTACTGATATACAACACTTGCTTTCATAAAAATGCTCTGTCGACAATATTCCAGTCAAGGAGGTTATTTTGGAATGATCTCACGGCACCCAGAGCTTCTAAGATAGCAACTTACAATGAAACTTCATTATCATTATTGTGTTCCAACACGTGTATGACCTAGCGCTTCAATGCTACATGCTCACAGGCAGTACTGGTTAATGCCTCTTCCTTCTATGCTGCCTATATCAGCACAGTGCATATAGCATTTTTTAAAACTAAATAGGTAATTGTACCCCAATTATCATTCGTTGCCCAGTTCCACCCCCTGGCAACATCATGCCCCTTAAGGTATTGATGTACCACTTATGTGCTAGCTATCCAAGCTTATAGCAAACTCTTACGAGGAGGAATAGAATCCAAAGACACTAAGACATTAATAAGTGATGTTATAGCAAGCAAAAACAGATTTTGAAGTGGCCAGTGGTATACTTTATGTTGTACCACAAGGATATGGTATTCTTTTTACGAGACAGTATTCACGTTTTTGTTTTTATACAAAACCATCATTTTGCCTGAGCCTCAATTTTCTTAACTTTTCCCAAAATTGAGCCTGAGATTTTCTCAAAAATTTTTTGACTGTTGCTGAAATAAACTGGCTAAAATAGGCAACACTTTCTTTGCTTATCGTGTATAATCGAATTGGAACTCTTACATTTTGAATGTAGTAAAGATGCAATTTCGATTTTTCGCCAACAAAAACACTTAAGTTTGGAAACTGGGCCTTGTGATTTCCAAAGATTCCTTAAGATTTTGGCAATTAGAGCTTCATTATCTTATGGACTTTTTATAAAATACGTGTATTATAAACGTATCATGTATATATGCACTATAAAAACTACATTCATGTGTGGTATACGTTAAAATACAATGAATTTAACATTGATATACAACTTATTTCATATGGCTTGTTACCTAAAGCCTAGTGCACACGAGCAACTTCTGCGCTTCAAACACAAAGACGTTTGTGTTAGAGAAAAACGCTACACAGAGGCAGAGATTTTTGTGTTTAGAAGATTGTTGGCGAGATCAAACATGCTAAATCTAAAAGACTGTTTTTGAAACACAGCATTTTCCAGTCTGCGTGTCTTTCAAACACAAATGTCTCTATGTTTCAAACACAAAAGTTGCCAGTGTGCGCCAGACTTAAATCATAGAGATTATGCTTAAAGGTGAAGCTCATATAACAATTTCCGAAGAAGAAACTATTTTGAATATTTATAGCTGAAAGTCTAGCTATTTATGTTGATATTTGCAGTGATACTATACATTAATTGAGCAGAGGTTTTAATGATTAGCTTTGCGCAAAGGAAAAATTGGCTGTGCAATGTGATGAACGGGTTATTACCTAATGTTTAAATAGCGCAAATGCTAATGTTTGCTATTCAATTTACTTGTATGCAGAGTTTTAGTGCTGTTTCTGCAATGATCTTTAGCCCTCAAAGAGTTGTAAATCATATCACATAGTACATGTCAGTCTAATTAATTTCAATGCATTGATTCCTCGTCAATGACGCATATTGTTTAAGCGATCAACTGAGTCATCAGACCAGAAAGCATTAAGTACGGGACATAAAAGCAACTCTGACGTTATTGTGGGGGCAAACAAAGACGATCTATGCATTGTTGTTAGCGTTGTATAAAACAGGAATAGTCAAGGTAACTGCCTAAGTCAAATCAAAGTTAACAGCAGTACTTGCAAGTCGAAGTTTGCTCTGCTGAAGCCTGTAATAATTTACTCATAATGAATAATACAACAATAGCGAGAAATCCAGAAACACCAAATGAAATTGATACTGCAGGAGTCATTATAATAATTGTGTATTCGATATTGGCAGTTGTATGTATACTTGCAAACAGTTTGGTTTGCTATGTAATAGTAACACGTAGGACAACCAATGGATCTCTAAAGTACTATGTTTTCTCATTGGCTATTACAGACATATTAGTTGGAGTTGTTTGCATACCACTCTTTTTATCAAAGGAATATACATCATTCGCGAAATGGCATCTTCTCGAATCATTTTCTACAGGATTCGATATACTTTTGGGGACAGGCTCGATCATGCATCTCTGCCTTATGGCGTTTGATCGTGTCATGTCGGTTACCAAGCCCATAGTTTACCACACGGTACTAAGACATAAAAAAGCGGCATTGAGACTTTTGTTCATACCATGGCTTATTGCAATCGCCGTGGCGAACAGTCCTTTCATTGGGAGATCAAAAAAGTTTGAGTACTACACGGCAATTATGATTGTCGGTCTCATACCAATCCCGTGTGTGTTCATGGTTATATGCTATGCTAAACTTTACTACACCATTAAAAGACGCAATACTGTGTTAAGACAAAGCAGCCAGACAGATCTGAGTGTCGATCAAACACACATGTTGAAAATGATATTATGTATGGTTCTAGTTTTCATTTCATGCTGGATTCCACTAATGATATACTACATCATACAATACACAGATTACACAATTGTGAGCCCACAAGAAGATCGGATATTTCATAACTCAGCCAAGTTTCTATCCTATTTCAACTCAGTGTGCAACCCTACAATATATGCACTGTTGAACCCTGTATTTCGAAATGGATTCAAAGACGTTCTGAGAAGCTGCTTTCGTCTAAACAGAACAAGATAAGAAAAATATTGGAAAACCTCTTCTCTCTAATCATATTATTTCTCTCTCATTATGACTTGCAGGAAAGAATATTTGTCATTCCTATGATGTTCAATTGATTTCCTGTCAAGTACACGTGCATACAAATAAAGCCTGTACATATAGAAACACACTCGTAGCTTTATTGAAGGTACAATATAGTTGGTCATGCGATTTCAATGCGCTTTTGGAACGACAAGTGTTCACACTTTCAGTATGGTGGATCATTTCTTAATGCAATAGCAGATCTTTTTAGAGCATATAGGTGACTGCATGTTTTTGAAGTGGTTTAAGGTTTACTTTACAACAAAGCTATACTATCTTTAATATACCACAAATTACCGATTAAGCACCCATGCTCTAATAAGCGCCCAGGTTGGGAAAAATATTTCTCACAAGCGTCCAGGTCCGAAAAAGAGCCCAGTCCGAATAAGGACACAGGTCTGAATGAGCTCTTAGTATATATTGATATTTTAAAAAGACACAACGCTTTTTCAATTTGCTTTGACTTTCAACCCCACATACGTTTAAATTCTCTCACATCCAAATGCTCTCTGTTGACTTCACTGATTATTCTACACACTCTGTTACTTCTATTTTACACTTTGATGATGATACGCAGGACGATGTAGATCTATTGTCAATTTATTCCATAGAAGGATATGTATGGTTAGATATCTGTTCTTTCTGTTCTTAATAACCGCCCAGGTACGAATAAGCGCCCACCCAACACTATTGTTTTTAACGAAGGGCTTAATTGGTAGTTTTTAGTATTTGTGTTAATCTGTGAAATTGAACACGAGCTCAAAGCAGCCAATAGGAACTGGATACACATTCAATGTCGAAGAACTGTGATCGACTGGTTTACAATTTTCTTTAGTGTCACTTTTTGTCCTCTTCAAACTGAAGAGACACTCATTTCATTCTTGATATCAGCCAAGAAGTTTGACAATTTTATATGACATATAAGAAAAACTTCCTTGCTCATTAGACCTTAATCTATATAAGAAACGAATAGATAATGGTTGATAAACAATCAAAAGTGAATGACGCATGGGATAAGAAAGAGCTTGCAAAATTTATAAAATTGTAAGTGGTTCATTGCTATGAAAGTCATTGACAATTTTGTCAAATATTGATTTTGGAAGGGTTCTTTTGAAAAAGGCATACTCTCATTCATAATCTTAATACAGCACTAATTTGATGGATCACAAAGCAAGATTAGATGGTTAGAATAGAGCTGTTTGAAAACAAATATGCTGAGAATACGTAATTAACACTAAGACTTTGAAGAAATCTCATAATTCATTCTCATTCGGCTGGCACATCCAGCAATGAAAGCAATCGCATCTACTGATCTATGAAAATTGAACCCCTAAAAAGGCAATACAGATAACATCTAAAATAAGTGAATGGCAAACGTCAATGCCAAAACAATTGTGCAATAGCAGAATGCACTTTACAGTGGAAAGCAAATTAATGAATCCAGCTGCACTCAAGATGATTCATAAAGGAAATGTAAAAAAATGAGCTGGTTTGTAAAGGTTGGTCATATTTCTATGCATGATATGCTTGATTGCATCATAATAAAAAATATGTTATACATTTTGAAATTACTGACTACTTCCATGATTTTGTAAAGATATGTAGATAAAGCACACTGACACTATCAAGAGAAATAATTCTTTTTAAATTGCAGAAGAGTCTCTTTAAGTTGCACATGGCAACAACAATCAATGAGGATGTCTCTTAACAAGCCACAAAATTGAAATCCATTATAGTTGTAAGTAAGTACCTACCCTGATTTCATAAAAAAACTAATTGTCTCTAGTAAGTTCTGACACTGTTTACTTTCTCTTAATTTCAAGCAAAACTAAATTAACCTTTGTGATAGGACTGAAAAGATAGATCCTAGACAAATTAACTGTTACATAGCTTAAAAGCCAGCTACTACCAGAGATACAAGAGCAAAATAGTGCCTTTTTCATGCTGTCTATTTATACTTTTCTAAGATATCTAAAGATAAACTGCTCCACTAGTTTCATTACATAAAGAAGAATAGTTGCATGAACTTTGACATTCAAAATTTTCCATTTGTCTCAACATTGCTCTAGCATCTCTAGTTACTATATTGTCTACTGAATTCACTATGCCAAAAAGAAATTTACTTTTGTCTAGCTCTATAGAGAGCTAACTTTCTGTTAGCATATTCAAAAGTGAAGCAAGTATATTTGCTATTATTTTTAGACTGGTCCTACCTCTTTATGTAATGAAGTATACTATTTCAGTTGAATGACTGAACGGTACAGCATGTATACAATGTGTCTAGAGATTGGAACAAACAAAAGTAAGTACAATACCTTAACTTTTTCTTACCAACAGTTAAATGTTGCCAGGAAACCTTAAGCTGTATATAGCAATGCTCTCATTATCTGTAAAAGATATGACACCTTTCAAAAGATAAGAGTGTAATCAAACAGAAGATAAAGTCTCTGTGTGAATAGGGGACAGAAATGATGGATTTGCTCATCAACCCTTAGCAACAGAAAAAATCTGTGTGAATAGGGGACATAAATGATGGATTTGCTAATCAGTGCCAGATTTTACTAACCAATCCATAATTTTACAAATGCTTAATGGTCAACTGGAGTGTTTCTTGCTACACCTTGTTAGCTGTGCTCCTGACCCTTTATTTTTCAACAAGGGACCAGGTCTATCTCTCTTTTTCTGAAAAATTTTAACCTCAACCATGTTCGACCGACTACATTAACCTCAATTCTTGTGAAAATGTAACAATAGCAGACATGACATAAAAGTAAAGCAGAGTTGGAAATCAGATTGATTTGATAAGGTGATCCCCGCCCCAGCAACATGGCAAGTTCCTCAATCTCAAAACATAGCTGAGGTGCATAGTATTAGATTCCAAAACTTAACTTGAGGATTTTAAGGCTAAGTTTTGGAATCTACTCCTATGCTATATCTTGAGATTGAGGGACAACTTTGTCCCATTCCAAAAAGGCGGCATACAGCAACTATAGAGCAGTATCAGAAACATATTTTAATCATATTTACCTTTTCAGTATTGTCATGAACCATTTTCAGATCAAAAATATTGAAATTGAAACGGCTTGTACGTTTCCTTGACAAAATACGCGTCATTCTTCCCAACGTCAGCATTCGAATTCGGTGGGAAAGTCTGAAGTCCTTCATGTAGCACAGTACTTTTCAACTTATGGGCGACTCCCTTGTGGGGTCACAGGCCTCTTTAGTAACAAAGGGAACTCCAAACAGAACTTTGGGGGACTACCCCCTTTTAGATTCGTGCAAAATAACTCAAATTTACTCTTCGATATCCAACTGAACACCAACTTTGTGCCAATTTGGGCTATAGCATTAATGTGTATTGTGAGCAAGGATTGATATGATTTTACATATCTCGAGCAAAATTGAAGAATTTGTAAAAATTTTCCATACCTTAGCGCCCCCCACGGACTTCAATGGCACCATAGGGGCCCTGGTGGAAATATCTGGTGGCCTGGTTATATACTTAGAACTGCACAAACAACGATGCTGTGTTGAAGAATTAAGTTCTGGCTGCAGATAACATTGAACTTCTTGCTTTTAGCAAAACGGGGTGGATAAATGCGACCTCCTCTAACAATTCCATTTCTGGTTGTGTTTCGGGTATCATTTCATACCTAAATCTATCCTTTTACTGTTTTTTACTTTCTCACACCCTTGGGCCACTAAATAATTAACTGTTGAATTTTACAGTTTTTTCACTAGAACTGCACATATAAATGATGGAAAGAATAAAAAAAGGTTTTAATAAAGTATAGAGCTAAAATATTTTCTGAAGCACTCTATTTTGCCTTGAATAGTGGGCGTGAAAAGTACTAACAATGAAAGGAAATGCAATGAGAGGTTCGTAAAAGAAATATATTTCCTTAAAATTGATAAATGGGGGTCCTAATAAGATCCAGGGGGCTGAGCAAAAATCGAAAAATAATAAGCGAGGCGGGGGCGTTTATATGGCACCTGGGAGTAAGAAGTAAGATCATCCTGTTTGCCAATCAATCCTTCATCGATGCTCAAATAATTGTAATCCACCAGGGCACCAAAAATTTCCACATGGCAGGGTATTTTTTAACGGGCAGTTTCACAAAGAAATCATTTAAAGCCATTTCACAAATTCCGAACCCCCCCCCCCCCCCC